>RSEF01000006.1:18295802-18325675 GCA_003993805.1 Himantopus leucocephalus | reverse complement strand
TTTTTTTTTTTTGGTATAGAAGAGATGGGGTAATCTTATTTTTTTGATGGCTGAAGGTTATCTGTGATCCTCTGAGAAAAGAGATGAGTGTTGTTTCTGGATTCAGAGGTATCTTTCTGCCAGCATTTACCCCTTCATAGCTGAGGCTGGAAGTGACCAGACAGAATCTATTATGTCTCTTTGCTACGTGGCAGGGCCAAGTAGGCCTAAAACTGTTCCCAGCTAGTGTTTGTCTAACCTCGCGTGTTAGAGATTAGCTAAGTAGATAGTGGAAACTGTCTCATTGCTACCAGGAGCTTGCTGTAGGAGCAGGCCACCACTTGCTTAAAACTTCCTACCACGTTACGCTTGTTTTTCGTCTCAGACCAAGGTATCTGATCACTCTAAATGTCTTTTCCAATTCCCTATTTTCAAAGAGAGTTTGTGTGGTTGCAGTAATGAATGTGATCGTTCTCAAGTTCAAGAGGTCCTTCAATCAATAAACTTCCTGTTTCTCTCCAGGAGCCGGTGGTGCTGACAGATACGAATCTGGTTTATCCTGCTCTGAAATGGGACCTGGACTACCTCCAGGAAAACATTGGCAATGGGGACTTCTCAGTGTATAGTGCCAGCACACACAAGTTTTTGTACTATGATGAGAAGAAGATGGCTAATTTTAAGAATTTCAAACCCAAGTCGAGCAGGGAAGAGATGAAGTTTGCTGAGTTTGTGGACAGACTCAAAGAAATACAACAAAAAGGGAGCGCTGAGAGGTAAGTGGTATGTGGAGGTTTCTCCATTTCTGCAGGTCTAAGCAGGGGGTGAGTTTCTCTTCAGTGTTGATGATTAAAACCTCTCAAGCTTTTCATTTTTTTTATAGCTCTGCTTTTACTGCCAGGCCGCTACTTGACAGCAGCGTTGTTACCTAACAAAAAAAGTCATACCGTTAGTCATATCAAAAGTCATACAATCAAGCTGTTCCCATTGTCTGCGGAGACTTTTTTTCCTTCTGTCTGAGGCAGGGTTTGGATAGAGAAAGCCTTAAGCTTCACTTTCTTTTGGCAGACTATGGTATTGGCAGAAGAGCTTAGTTGTCTCATTAAAAGGTGGTTGTGGTTTAACCCCAGCCGACAACTAAGCACCACAGAGCCACTTGCTCACTTCCCCCCCAGTGGGTTGGGGGAGACAATCGGAAGAGTAAAAGTATGTAAACTCGTGGGCTGAGATAAAGACAGTTTAATAGGTAAAGCAAAAGCTGTGTACACAGGCAAAGCAAAACAAGGAATTCATTCACTGCTTCCCATTGGCAGGCAGGTGTTCAGCCATCTCCAGGAAAGCAGGGCTCCATCACGTGCAATGGTTACTTAGGAAGACAAACGCTGTAACTCCGAATGTCTCCGCCCTTCCTTCTTCCCCCATCTTTTTATTGCTGAGTGTGATGTCATATGGTATGGAATATCCCTTTGGTCAGTTGGGATCAGCTGTCCTGGCTGTGTCCCCTCCCAACTTTTTGGGCCCCCCTAGCCTACCTTGCTTACGGGGTAGTGTGAGAAGCAGAAAGGGCTTTGACTCTGTGTAAGCACTGCTGAGCAATAACTAAAATATCCCTGTATTATTAATGCTGCTTCCAGCACAAATCCAAAACATAATCCCATACTAGCTACTCTGAAGAAAATTAACTGTACCCCAGCCAAACCCAGCACAAAAGTACAGGCTATAGCACTCAGCCTTTTTTACAGAATATTAAGGTAGCTGACCCTCTTTTGGAAAGATCAGAAAAGTTTGCATATATGTGGTGTATATGTTGGTGGTGATGGCTAACACCACTAACAGAGCTGTAAGTTACTGAGAGGAGCTTCACGTTTATATGGACTGTAACTGTTGGCAACTGTACTTAAACCCTCAGTTAATTTTATCAGTCACCAGCCCTCTAAAGGACTTAAGGATGCTTAACTCTGTTTTAATTGGAAGCAACTCTTTGTCTGTGTCCACTTGTCTGTGCATTTTTCTTCTTTCTCAGCTTTGGGTATGCTTTTTCCAAGAGAGAAGGCAGTCCTTGAGCTTAAAAGTACATTTTTCTGTCAGCGTCGCAGACAGTAGTCTGTAATACTGCAATTAATACAGATGTTTGATTCCTCTAATCTTCTGTCTAGATGTAAGCATGGCTTTAAAGTAAGTTGATACTGAAACGTGCTGTGTTTCCTGAGCCCTTTTTTGCCCTCATGCACTTCTAGTAGAAGAGGTGACTTACCGCAGATAGAGTGGTGGCATTTATCTGGCGATTATTCAAGAGTGTGTTTGATATTTGATAGCGGCCAGTCTGTTTACGGTTTCCTCCTCCTGCATTGTGAGGGGGGAGTTCTCACTCTAAAATTCTCTTTTCCCCCTGTGATTGCACAAGCAGAACTGAGTTCTGTTCCCTGTACCAGGAAATCTTTCGGCAAAGTTTGGAGGCTTTTTGAAACTGTTCCCTTCTGTAGGTGTTTATGGCATGTGGTGATAGAACAGAATCTCTAGGAGTTATGTCACTTTGTTTTGAAATCTTTCTGAGGAGATGCAGAGATATGTCTTTATGTTCGTAACAAAGTTTAGTACTTGATTTCTGCTTGTCTCTGGAAAATACAGGCTATATCTGCAGCAAACCCTGAATGATACAGTTGGAAGGAAGATTGTGGTGGATTTCCTTGGCTTCAACTGGAACTGGATTAACAAGCAGCAAGGGAAACGTGGCTGGGGTCAACTGACTTCGAACTTGCTTCTTATCGGAATGGAAGGTAAGCAGTTTCCTCTGACTGGAGGAGAATAGGAGAAGATTTGGTCAGCAGGTCTGTATTTCAGTTTCAGAAGGCCTTTCAAATGCATTTTCCACAGATTTCGAAGTGTTCCTTTAGAGCAGGCAGTTTGAAGCTCTGTGTTGGGAGGGGACTGTTGTCACAACTTAACTTGGGTTATAGAGAGGAAGCAACCAAAGGAATAGCCTGTATTTCCTGAGGGACGTACTGTGAATGCCTGGATGTCATCTGCTCCTGGAAAGGCTTTGTGTGATGCTGGTAGGGCTTTGTTTTCAGTAATTGCTAATCATATTCTGAGATCTGTTTACTGTTAGAATGCCTCAGATGCTGTAGATTTAAAATGCAAAAAGGTTTGCAAGTTGAGCAAAGTTAGTCTTCTGTACTTTACTTAGCATGTGCAGTGTCTACCCAGGAGGAAACAGTGGTTATTACGTGAAGCATTTGTTCATATTTGAGCTGGTACACTGTGGGGACAAATTCTCTTTCAATTAAGACCTCAATTTCTTCTCGGAAGGTGAGAGGGTGCTGGAGAACTTGAAGATGGTTAAATCCTAAAAATATCTGGATAGAGTGGAATTCCAAATCCATGTAGAAACTGGCTCATAGGCAGGTGCCTTAGAAGACAGAGGTACTACTACGCTGTTGAAAAGGAGAGCATTCTTGTAGAAAGTAATCTCAATGTCTGGGCAAGGAACATACACATTTTTGTGAAGTGGCATGGCCTATTATCAGTGTGGCCGTCACATCCAGTTATTATTGTCCAATTATAATTACTTGGCAATTTGTGGCTGTTCAGTTCTGACAGCAAATGTTTTTTCCCCTTTGCAACAAGTCATACTCAACTTAGAGTAGTTTGCCATTTGTTTTGTAGCTGAGAGAAAAGAACTTCACATAAAAGCACTGCACCAACGCTTCCCTACAGGTCATAATATGATCACTAAAATCCTATTATCAACAGGTTATGCACAAGAACTAAGGACTTGTCTTGAACCAGTCTGTACTAGAAGAAGGAGCGTCTTCATAGGAGCATGTGATTGATCTATTTAATGAAGTTACGGGGTTAACTGTTATCTTAGTTCTCTTTAGTGAAAATACATATAAAAAGCAAGCTAAAAGAGTAATACCTGAAATGGCAAACAATCGTAGTCATGAGGGGTACAAAATGACCCACCGTATTTAAATATTTAATTAAATTTAAGATCTAGAGGCAACAGTCAAGCTTCGTAACGGTTAATCAGACTGAGGAGATGCTGTTGGGAGCCCCAGTGACAAAGAGATCTGTTTACTTGTTTTCGTGCAAAACAACTAGGACTTTTTTCAAAATCAGACTGTTAGACTCCTTTTCTCCAGGCTAATAATTTTTGAAAGTGCATTCCACAACTTGTCTTCTAAAACAGTGTTTTATGAAAAAGCTTCCCGTCGACATTCACCATCTGCTGTTCATGGAAACAAGCTGGAAATCCTAATCCTGTAGAGCATAAGTTGCTGAATATGGATTTAGAATGGAAATTAAGTGGGATCGCAACTGCTCAATAAAGGCTGACTGATACAGTGATCAGTCTGTAACGTTCCTGCGGTCATTTTCCTTGTTTAGTTTTCTGAATATGTGGGAGAGTATTTGCTGTCTTTAGCAAGGAGTATAACTTGCTTCCATCTTTCATACCTGTATGTGAGAGTGTCTTCATATCGTTTTTTCTGTCTGTATAGGAAATGTGACACCAGCTCATTATGATGAGCAGCAGAACTTCTTCGCTCAGATTAAGGGTTACAAGAGGTGTATCCTGTTCCCTCCTGATCAGTTTGAATGCCTCTACCCTTATCCTGTGCACCATCCGTGTGACAGACAGAGCCAGGTGAGAGTAGCAGATCTGTTCTCTGCTCCATGCAAAAAAGGGCATTTGTGAAGATGCTAGGTGGGAGGAAGCTGCACTAGCTGCATACCACTTGTTGCGCTTTTGCAAAACCTGTGTTCAGATCTGTTATCTGGTGAATACATTGAGAATAGATGGAAGGACTGGTGGCGTTTCTGTTTGTGTCCGGTCCTGACTTGCGAGTGCTCGGGCTTTAAACATCCCCTTACTGATAGCACAACAGGGCTGCAGTTGCTGCCTTCTCTGTTCTGTTTCATTGATCGCTTGGTCAAACACAGGTTTGCTCAGAGACAGATTGCAGGACTCCTGTCTAAGTTGGTGGTACTTTGGAGGTACTGCAGGACATTGCCGTGGAGTTAAGACAGGAATGGGAATATGAAAGCCATATAGGGAAGATCAGGGGGATTTGATACTGAGAGCCAATAATGAGGACTGTCATTGCACGAAGTTATTCTGAGTTTCTTAATGTTTTCTTCTGTTAGGTGGACTTTGACAATCCTGACTATGAGAAGTTTCCAAACTTTCGGAGCGTGGTTGGCTATGAGACGGTGGTGGGTCCAGGGGACGTGCTGTACATACCTATGTACTGGTAAGAAGGATGGCAGGACTGCACAGTGACCAGAAATCAGAGGTTTAAAAGGTCTTCTGCTTAAAGTGTTGGGTTGGCTCTTAAGAGAATTTTGTTTTGACTTCTCCAGCAAATACGATATTTTCTGTGACATCTTGGGTCAATCTGCTTCTACTTCCTATCTGTTGGATGGCACTGGTAATTCTCTCAGACACTATGTTGTTGTGCAAGTACTCCACTAATGTGTGCGAGAAGAGGATCTGTATTTAAACAAGGAGAGCTTTCCAGAAGTTCTGTGGTCTTGATGATGGAGGTATAGGGCAAGGCTTGTCTAGTGCAATCTAAACTCATCCATCCAAGGTATTTCACTATAAGCTACAGCAATAGTTTCTTTGGTTTTTTTGTGTGGTTTCCGTGCAGGTGGCACCACATCGAGTCTCTCCTGAACGGGGGGATTACCATCACTGTGAACTTCTGGTACAAGGTGAGTACAAGCACCTTACTGCACAGCTTGGATAGCTCTATCCCAGGGGATTTTTCCAGGTAGATGCGTATTAGCATGTGTTGTCAGTATGAGAACTTCATTGCACCAAATCCTTTGCTTTAAAGCTGAAAGCTGCTTTCTCCTTTTCGAGTGGTGTGTGAAGAACTGGGTGGCTGGGAGAAGGTGGAATAATCTGCCAATTCAGGAAGCATGCAATGAGCTATTTTTGATATTTCAGGGTGCCCCAACCCCAAAGAGAATTGAATATCCATTAAAGGCTCATCAGAAAGTCGCGATAATGAGGAACATTGAGAAGATGTTGGGAGAAGCCTTAGGAAATCCACAAGAGGTACAAAAAAGAACCATATAGTCACTGCTGTTGAAATCTTTATGGCTTAATGCAAAACTCGAGATGCCAACTATTTGGCTCTGCAATGAGGGTAGGAGAAAGCAGGGTTGCTCTGTTGCTGTGAGTGAGTCTTCCTGTGTCTTCAGAAGGTGCTTTGGCTACAAAAAGGCAAGCTCTTTAAATTATAATTCTGGAGAGGACCACTACAAACAACAGAGTAATTGTTCTTGTATGTGGGGGATGGTATACTTTGGCTTTGGGCACTGCGAGGAAAGTGTTGCTCCCAAACTCTCTTTAGTCTTCTGTGCAGCAACAATACACAGTATTTCCCCAAAAAAATGAAACTGTTTTACCTGTTGAATCCAAATCCCTTAAATATGAGAAATCTTTTCTATTAAGTCATGTGCTTCCCCCTTAATGCACATCTTGATCATCTCTGAATTCTTTGCAATTTTAACCAACTGCTATTTGAGAAAAACTGAGAAGTACTAAGAGTATGTTTTTGAAGATCTCCTGCTGGTCTGAAAGGGGAAATACTGGATGTGAATAGAAATGTTTTCATGGTCTGTAACCCTTACCAGTGTGCAGGAACTCCTCTGTAGTGCACTCATGTGAGATCATGCCCCTCCCCTGAGATTATCTTACTGCCATAGCATGCTGAACTTCCCTCAGTGATCAGGCAGTGCTGAGAAATGGGAGTGGTCTTGACTGAAACCAAAACTTTAGCAAAATCGTCAGTCCTAGCCTTCCTTCTGAGCGACCCCAAGGACCAGAGAGGATTCGATGAGTAAGAATGTTCCTTCTCTGCCCTGCAAGAAGCAACCCCTGATGACTGTTGGCTCATTTTAATAGCATCTACTGAGAAATCACAGATGTAGGGTGGGAAGTGAAAAAGTTTCAAGTGGATATTGTGGATGAAATATTTTGGTGGCAACTAAAGTCGGGTGTTGGCAGAGAACCCTGCAATTTTGGTAGGCTATTTGAGGACGTGCTCAAGGGTGCCCCAGTGTTTTATCAAGAAAATACCTTGAAACTGATTCAGTGTACCTTAGGTTCAGTTTGTGCACTGAGATGCTCTGCCCTGGGCAGCTCAGCTCCTAAGGTGGTGTCATGCAGAGGGAGCAGGCTCTGCAGCTGCCATTTCTGTGTAACTGTCCTGGCTAACAGTCTGTTTTTGCTTTGAACAGGTTGGTCCCTTGTTGAATATGATGATTAAGGGACGGTATGACTAATGCCTGGCTGCCCGAGTGACTGATGTTGGAGCTGCTTTGTTCACGAGCAATGGAAGATACTGAGCGCTAGTATTGCACGCAGCACTTAACAGACTGATGGGTTTCCTGGCCCATCCCTGCCCCACTACAATAAAGGGGGCTACTGGAACTGCAAAACCGTTAGTACCCCATTCGTCCTCCACTCTCACCTAACTGAACCTCCCAAGAAAGAGTCTGCACTTACTGGAAGCTGGATTCATGCTCACTAACTTGTTTTTTTTCTCCCTCTGCCCTGTTTGCCACAACAAGGAGCATGGCTTCTGGCACTTGGATGTGTTGCTTCAGGATTTTCAGGCGTTTGAAGAAGAGCTTGGAGGAAAAGCAGAAGTGATCTTGTTTCCTCAGCCTCATGGAGTTTGGGCCTCGTGGCTGGGTTTCTGTGTTGGTGCCTGCAGTGGATTTAAGATGGGAAGTGATAGGTTTCAGAGTCCTCTGTTGTTAGAGGACCTGTCCATGCTCAACTCTGACACCTTTATGTGTAATGGAAATGAACCCGTGAGATGGCCTGTGTGTAATGAGCAACTGGACAAATGATTCAGTTTCATGTCAGTTTCACTGACATCTATGCTTTGGAATTAGTACAGGGTAGAGATCAGAGTGAATTCAGAGCGCCAAATCCTGTGCTCTCCAAATAACATCTGTGTTGTAGGAGTCTAGATAAACCTCCTTTCTGACAGCTTTCTCTGGGGAGCGAAGGCTTCTCTCCCGCTCTTCTGAAGCTGCAGTGTGGTTAAAAGGGGATGTAGCATTATGAAGGGAGATGCATAAATGCCAGGGCACTCTCCAAGTCTTGAATGATTAAGCCACGTTTTTAAATTAAATTCCCCATGGGTGCCGAGCTAGACTGTCAAACCACAGTGTAAGATAGGTACAGAGCCTCCCTTCTCCCCACCAGGGGTGCTGGTTCGTTGGACTAACACGGGGAAAGTGCCCTTTTTACTAAAACTGCAAGAACTCAAGTGTGTGTGGCTGCGCACTGGTGCGCATGTTTGTGTGATGTTGTGTGGCTCCTGTCCATCAGTTAAATCCATGCCAGTGTATGGTTCCCTTCCTTGTACAGTCACATGAAAGAGGTCAGGGCTTTCTGTTTAAATGTGGTTAAGTTTATCTTGATCCTTTTTGTGTTCTGGGACTTGACATGGCAGGCCGGGAAGTGACAAGGCCAGGGTGTAGGAACCAGACAAGCCTCTCTTTAAGAGTCCTCAGCAATCACCCTGAAAATTCATTTTGCTTTCTCCTCCTCCTCTTCCATGCAAAAGCCTTAGGCTCATATGGAGGCTGGCTTTTTGTTCCCTGAGGCGTGCTGCACTGCTGTCCCTGGTTTGGGGGTGGTGCAAAGGTCGTGTGTATTTGATGCGGTTGTAATGGATCCCAAGAGCTAGAGGTGGAGAAGCTGTTTCATAGCCCATATATCTCATCCCAGAGAATAGTGGGGAATTTGTTCTGTTGAGACTTCCCAGTGTTTTTTCCCTCTTGTTCTTCGGGGCTTGTTCTGACATGGGATTCTGGTAAAAGTGTTGAGAACATGCTCAAGAAGCACTCAATCTTTGGCCTCGGGTCCCATCTTTTGCTGGGACAGCTCATGCACCACTTGCGGGGAGCTTGTCTTGCATAAAGGTGAAAGGCTTCTCAAACAGGAGGTCCCAGGGGCTAGTTTTCTGGCTGCTTTACAGGTCAGAACAAATGAAGTGTAATTGGCAGCTGCAGGGTCCTTGTGTAAGAAATACGTCTGTGTCACTGAGTAGTCTGACTGCCATATTACTTGTTGCAGACTCTCCAGAGCTGTGGTTAGATCCAGACGAAGGTCACTTAGCTGGATACTTATCAATGCTCAGCCTTTGGGCAGGTGGGGAAGAAGGCTAAGCTGCTGACTCTGGCCAAAAGCAAGGCCTTCCCAGGAATCCTGGGCACGTGCCCTTGGTTGAAAGATGCTCAAATGAAATCCCATCTCTGTGCTATTTATTGAGCACATGGTAGTCTCTAGTACTACTTGTTAGGCACCATCAACTCTTGAAGCTCAGGGTGGGAGTTCGTATCCCATGTGGAGAGAGAATGGTACTTACAGAACTTTAGGATCCTATTTTTTTTTTCTTTATTTGCCAAAGGTCTAACTTTTAAAGTGTCTGAACAGGTTTTGCTGCACTTGACTTCGTGAAAGCTCATTTACAATGCACTGATGGACTGACTCCCCCCCTTCCCTTTTCACCTTGTGCTTTCAATGCCCCTTGCCATGGTATTGGGAAGCTGTGTGTGTTCTCTGCTAGGGGTGTGTGTGCAGGGGGTGGGGTGTGACAAACACACGGTACCTTCTGAAGTGTAGTTCTTAAATACAACCAATGTTGAACAACAGCACTGTGTGGCTTTTATTTTGTAAGTGGCTGTATAGGAGAGCTGCGTAAGGAGATGTGCGTATAAAGCTAACCTTCAGGCTTTCTGTAACTCCACTTGTGTTCTTCACTGGTGAAAGCCGCTGGTCTCTAGAACTGCCTTTAAAACAGCGATACCAACTGTGTAGTTGTGTGTCTTCACAACTTCCCCCGTACTATTTCCGTAAGCCTGAAAGCAAGGCTGGGAATAAGATGGTATCCTGGAACCCTGTCAACAAGTGTGGATGGGGAAGGAACAAATTCCCCTCCCTGCTGACCTGAGTGGTGTAGCCATGCTCTGGCTGGTGATGGCATGACAGAGCAAACTATGCCCTCAGGTCTAATGAGTTCTATCAGTTGCTTATCCTTTGGGATCTCTTGTCATCCATTTGGTCCTTTACCAATTTATACTTTGGTCCAGGGGGATTTCGGGAGGAGGCTTCCTCTCTGTACCTCTGCTGTGTGAGCAGCCTTGGGTGGTGGAGTCCTCTCTACCTAATAAAGACACAGGTTATTTTATGGTAGTATTAGTTCTACAGCAATCTTGGCTTCTAACCATCAGTGAAATGTGGGCTAAATCTGAACAAATTTCTACTGTGTAGTAAAGTGGGGAAGAGTTGACTAGAGATTAGGGATGTTGGGCTGGCAGGGGGGAGAGAGACAGCTGTCTGAGCCTGGGGTACCACGATCTGCGTTCTCTCCTCACGCCCTTGGGGGACAGGGTGGATGTGGAGGGAGTAGGAAAGACAAGTGGATAAAGTCTTCTGTGACCGTGGGTGTTCACCCTTCCCTTCTGCGCCTGCTGGGCTCGTCCTCTCTGAACACACACTTGTTTCTGTTCCACTGAACTTGGTGGTCTGCTACGTCTGATCCTGCAGCCTTTCTGTTGTGCACGTGCCTCTTGGGTAACAGGCACGGCTGGAACCACAAAGCTCAGAAACGTCTCAGAGAAGCAGAGGAAACTGAGGTATGAGAACTGTGTCATTTGAAAACCAGATCAGACTCCAAGTTATATTTTTCACTTGTACTTTTAGTCTTTTTCTTGTTTGCTTTTATTACCTTAGGTTCTGTAATACCTTTCATCACTTTTGTTTCCCTCATTTCCCCGTTCCTCTGTAGAAAAAAATCTCACTTTTCAAGAAGTGACATTTCTTTTAATCCTCGTAGATCACGGCTGCAGGATCTTTCCCGTAGAAAGAGAGGAGCATGGGTTTTTAGACTGATGCACTGGTTTACCCCCTTGCTGATCAGGGTCAGACTCAGCTTGGTGATCACCCAGGAAATTTGGAGTGCTAAAGCAGGTCCAAGGTGAAGCCAGTGGGTCAGGATCAGGGCCAGGGTTGAGGAGGTGTGAGACAGCTGTGATGCAGGAGTGGTCTAACACAGATGGGGATGAAGGGGGGGACCCTCGGCATCAAAGCAGCTCTTGAGGGAAAGAGCGGCAGGCCTGGACTGAGACTGCTGCTGCTTTTCTTTACAGCAGTTCTTACCGATCAGCAAGCTGACCTTGCATGCAGCCAACTGCTCTTTAAAGTCCTAGAATGGGGATGGTGCGCTCAGGGTCTTGACAATCTCTCGGCAGGCCTCAGTGTTGCTGCACGGTCAACCCAAGCTGCTGTTCCAGCCCTGGACGCAGAACAGGGAGTACTGCCTTTGCGTGTGTTTTTTCAAAGTGCTTTTCTCTTCTGCCACGTGTGTGTGGGGAGCTTCCTTGCACTCTGGTTTACGCTCTTCATCTTCTGCTCCTGTTTTGGAGACGGCATCTCCCATCAATGTCCCAGGAAGTCCTGGAGTCGCCATCCTCCCTGGGTGCTTTTCTGCATTGATGCTGCGTAGAAGGAAAGGGAAAGAGATGCTGTTACTGTGACAAACACATGCAAAGTAAGTTCTAATTACTGCCTCGCAAAGTCAAATATTTGTTGCAAGCAGAGGACTAATTGTGGGGGGAGGGAACGGAAGTCGAGGCTCTTGGAGTGTAAGTGGAACAGATGCCCGGACGCCTTGGGGAAACGCAGCTTTCCTCTACAAATCAGAGCTTTAAATTACAAGGCTTTTACCAACGAGAACAGTTGTGGGAAGTCGTCTGCTCTCATTTGCGTAATGGCTTCTGTCACTGGTGATTAGACACAGGATGAAGGAAAAGAAATTTGACAATTAGGAATGAGCGATCATTAATCAGAATCTTTGTTAGAAGGAGGGAAGGGGGGGAGAAAATCCCGCAAACAATGGAGGCAGCCACCAGAGCCACAGCGAAGTCCATGAGATGCGTGACTCCGGGTGCTACTGTTGCTCTAGAGAGCCCCCTCCGCCTAGGCAGGGAGCAGCAGCGAGGGGCTTGGCTTGGTTGGACAGCCTGCGGAGGAAGGCAGCTAGGCAAAGTCCTCCCCACGCTCTTCAGCGATTCTCACCTATCTGCTCAGTAAGGGGGAGAGCGCATCTTGGAGCCCTCGCCTTGCCCCGTCAACCCTTGCGCTTCCTTCTCGGTGCCTGGCCGCAAACTGCCAGCAAAGACCACAGAAACAAATTCTTACATGTTTGCGGTCTCCTTTCCCCACACCTTGCGCGCAGCCTTGCAGCTCCTGGTGTGGAGCAGAGCAGGCACGGGCCTTGACTGGCATGCGGGAAGATTAGGACGAGCAACGTGAAAGCAGTTTCAGGCTCTTTTCCTGATAATGTCATTTCCTACAAAAGCATGGAGGAACGTGATGGGCTGCATGACAGGTAAATAAAAGAAGGCAGTTGTGACTTCTCTGCATCTGTCGTTTGCTGGCTTAGCTCATCACCCAGCCATGCACAATCCAGTATATGCATTTGTTCGGGGTTTGTGGGTTTTGATCAAATTATCGGTACACATGAAATCTGTTACCTATTTTTCCTACAGCTGTCATTCAAAGTCTGGTCAGGTTAAACATTTTGGCGTGGTTTACGCTGCCTCTGATCAGATCAGCAGTTATAAGTTGAGGAAGAGGGACGACAGACCATTTGTGGGGCGTATCAGGTTGGTGGTGCATCTCTTAAGCTTACTGGATTCCTTGATTTCAGTGGCAGCTCCTGTCTTTGCAGGGCTGGGTCGTTCACTTGAGGCGGAGGTCTCCGTCAGGGTGATGATTATTTCTGTGACTGGAAATCAAAGCAGATGCCTCCAAAGGGGAGAGCTGAAGCCCTGTTGCCTCGTTCCCAGCTGGGTCCAAGCTCAGACAAATGACAGCAGCTTGGATTTTCAGCTTCTTCCCGTGGCTCGTGGTATTCACCACAGGAACTCAAAATGAAAGAGAAAGCAGCAGATCTTAGGCCAGGATCTAACCGGGCTTTTTATCCAGCGCTCATCAGGAGAGAAGTTAGGAGAATCACTGGTCCCATTGCCTGGGCTGGGCAGGTGGGTCGGGTAGTGATTTTTATCCCCCCTTAAGCGCGTGAGGGGAGGTCCGCTTCTCCTCCGCGGCATTTTAAATGCACATTTAAAGTTGGAGGAGTGCACCTCGTACTTTTTGTGGGTGGTAAAGCAGCCTGTGGTGATGTAGGGTTGCTGTTGGAATTCACCCCACAAAATTGGTTGAAACCCTGCGAAAGCCCAGACTTTGTCACGGCAGGGCATTGCCCTTGGGGCAGGGAATGTCCCGGCGCTGGGCGGCAGGAGCCACAGGTGGGGCTTCCGTCTCAGAGTTTCAGTTGTGTTTTTCCCTGGATAGTCAGGGTTCGCCGTGGAATGCCGCGACAGGGAGGACAGCTGGATGTGATTTGAAACCCCTCGGGAAGCCGGGAAGGGAGGAGAGCATCCGCTGTGCTGTACGGCGGTGATCTGTGTTACGAGGTCTGCTGCACGCGCTGCGCTGCCTGAGCTGCTTAAGCACCGCTGGCATCGTGCAGCGAGCTGCGTGGAGACCGGTAAAGGAGTGAGGTCAAATCGTTTGCTTCTGTGAAAGGACAGTCCCCACGGCCACAGCGAGGGCACAGGGGGTCAGAACAGCATCCAAGGAGACAGTGTCGGTGGGAGAGCTTAGTACCACAGGCGATGGACTGATTCTGCCCAAGCTTGGCTGCTCCACGTTCCTCTGCCAGGGCCTGTGACAGTCTCTCAGAAGCTGCTCCTATCCATCTGTGTTTCACTGGGGTAGAATGTTCCTGGCAGCAAAGAATGACTGGTGCTGGTGGGCATTTAGGTCAAACGCCAGGCACTACAGGCTGTGGAGCTGGAGGGTACGGGGCGGTAAGACCTTGCTTGGCATTTGAGGTAATAAGCTTCTGGTCTGTCAGTTCATGTGGACTGCAGAGATTTGTAGAGCTGGGGAGTTGCAGGGCCGTGTTACCCGAGCTGTCAGGTCTGACGCCGCTCTGGCAGGGCAGACCTTAGTGCTCTCTGAGCCTGTGTTCGGAGGCGGTGCAAACCCGGGGGGTGAGCAGGGGTGGGAATCTCCACGTGGAGTCCGGGGCTCTGAAGGACCCATTCATCTGCCCCCAGTTCGCTCCAAGCACAGCCCGGGGCCCCTTGCTTCCACCTCCTCCCCAGCGCAGAGGCAATCCTGTGTCTCCTGCTTTTGCTGTTTGTTTATAGCTCTCCCCATCCCATCTGTCTTTCTCTCCTCCTTCCTCCCCTTCCTTTTCCCTCCCTCTCCCTCCTCCCCCTCATTCCCTGTAAGCGATTAATCATTTTGACAGGCTCGGCGATGGCCTTTATTTCCTTGAGGCGGCCAAGGAATGTCTGTGAGCACCTTCTCTGACACCCCTCGTGTTCTCTCGCCAATCAGATCAGCCACTTCGCTTGGAGTGACACCACCAGAAAGGCGAGGAGGGGAGCAGGGGGGGAAACTCCAGCGGAGCCAGCTGGGGAAATGGGCAGTGGGGCAGCACCCAGTTGGGGTGCCATGTGGGTCCCCATTAGCCGTGATGAATATGTCATTTCTCTATAGCTCGAATGTGTCATACTTCGCTCCCTCCCTCTCCCCAGGCTCCCCTGCAAATCCTGGTTTCAGAGCAAAGGCAGTCGGGAAGAAATCAGGCTGCTCAGAAAAATATCAGCCTCCAACAGAGTGGCTGGAGGGAAAAGCTGTCAGAGAAGAAAGTAGAGCAGGCTGGGATCATCAAGGGAAAAAGAATGGGGATGATTCTGCAGATGGATGTGGAAGCCTTCCCGGGAAACTCCCCTTTGTCTTGCGCAGGAAGGAAGTTGCCTTTGAGTCTCTGTCATGGTTCCCTTGGACTTGCCATGTTGTCCTGAGGATTCCTTCCATTCACCTGCAGCCGGGGGAGCTCTTGGGCCGCGGTACTTGCTAGTGCAAGCGCTCTGCCACCTCACTAGGGTGAAAACAGGGTGGATCAGGGTGCATGATGTTACCAAAATAATTTTTTATCTGCTCTAATCAAGCTTTACAGCATGCTCCTTCCCCTTGGCATGGGACCCAGGGATACCATACATCTAGAGTTACTCTTCATCCTCTTAGCATGAAAGCAGTTACCTTCCACAGTGGGAAGGAGAGGCCCAGGAGTAACCATTCTACCCACGGTCTCTGGGGTTGTCTAGAGACCGTTTGTGCAGAGGAGTGGATTGTAATGAACGCTTGAAGAAGTGGAGGAGATAGTGAAGAAGGGAAAGATGTGGAAGATGTTGCACTAGAAGTCAGATGGAATGTGATGTAAAGATCTTGCATAAGGGGGTCAGGTATTGTAAGGCAGGAGACTGGTTATAGTGACCCAAGGGATTCTGTCTAGTATCGTGTTCCTGTTAGACAAGTAAATAAGCCCTGAGCTGAGACCAGAAGACAGTGAACAGACTCATCCTGGATGGAAGGCCCTAGAGTAAGACTGCCCCAAATCTTCAAGAAGAGCAAAGAGCAGGGCAGATGGAAAGGAGCGTCTGTACTTGGAAGTTGCCACCTCTTGAGATGGGATAAAGCAGCAACACAAGGCAAAACCCTCTAGCTTAGTGCAGCTACGCCTCTGGGAGGAGCAGCCAGGCAGGTGATAGCTCCCAGCTGACTCTGGGAAGTTCACACCCTTTTATGAAACATCCTAAGATACAAAACATCAGTGCTGGCTATTCTCCACATGAGCTCGAGTTCTTGCCCTGCATGAAAGGCATGAGAGTCAGTTTTAACTGCAGGGCCCACTAGCAGCAGGCTGGATGGGTTCGGTGAAGATGCTGAGGGAAAACCACGACCTCACTCCTACACCTCCCTGTTGTTTGTTTTCTCCTTGTGAAAAGGTTGCCCTTCAGGTACAGACCTAAAGCTGATACAGCCTAAGTCCGAAGGGAGGGCAGTGAGCTCATCTGGAATAAACATCTTTGCTCCTTATGGGCTGACTCTGCGTGAGATCTCTGGAAGGTAGGAAGACTTGAACTAAAGAGGATTTAACAGGCACTTTCCAGCAGACAAAAAGGCAGTGTGCACCCCTGCTGACAGACATGCTGCCCCGTGGCTTGGGAGTGACCTCTGCCAAGGTCACTGCTGAGTTTCTCTAAGCTAGCGTTTCTTTTAAGGAAATATTGATTTTGTGCTGGTGGTGCTAAGCACTGTTGTTGAACGAGAAGCTGTAAATGCTTGGCAGAACAGTGGTGGCCCTTCTTGGCAGCTAGACTCACTGATCCAGCTTGCTTTCTGCAGGCTTGTGCTCATGTGTCCAGGGCGAGGAACATTGGTTTTATGGATCCAGGCTAGTGACCGCTAATGGCTTCGGTGCCCCTTCTCCAGTGAGGTAGTTGTGTTTGCTCCCTTGTGTTTGGTTGAGGACGGGAGACATTCATTAGCAGCAGAAAATGGTCTGTCCCTGGACAGTTTACATCCAGTAATAGGTTTCTTTCTCGAACACAACATAAGAAGGGAACATGGCAGAGGTCTTAAACAGTTTGTCTCAGTGCTGGGAGTTTTCAGAGAGAATGTATAAGATCTTCAGGAACTAAGTCCAACCGATGCAGTTGATGCTGGCTATCCTAGAAAGCCTGGTTTAAATCATGAACAGCCCTAGGGAGATCTAGGGCCTTTAAGGGTTCCTGTGTGCACTCAAGGCTTTGAATCATGTAGCACTGCAGTGACAAAATTTGTGTCTTTGCCCTCCCAAGCCATGAGCAGCAAGCAGAACATAAAGCTGTCTGTCTTTCCCTCTCTCTTTACGAGGCCAAACTGTGAAAAGGAGAGCCTGAGAGTTTGCAGCAGTGGGTTCTCACTGTTGCTTTCATCGGTTACCTTCAACTTTGCTTGCCCGGAGAGGCTGTTGTGTCTCCATCCTTAGAAATATTAACTTGACTGGCCAAGGCCCTGAGCAACCTGATACAATTGTACCTGCTTTAAGCAGGAGGTTGAACTAGATGACCTCCTGAAGCTTCTTTCAACCCTGATTGTTCTACAGTCCTATGGGTTTGCCCATGTGAACTCATCACCTGATGTGCTGTATTTCATTACACCCCTTAAAACGATTATAGAGCCCAGATAATCCAGAATGTAAGGGAAGTATCAGATTATTTTGTTTCTCTATATAGAAGCCTTTGTGGCAGGATGTTGTAGGCTACTTTCTTTGGTCTCCAGGGTTATGAAGAGTTTCCTCACTGAACTTGCACTGTGTCTGTCAGCAGAGCTGCTCAGCAGGGCAAGCTTGGGTAGATGGAAACGGATTGAGAGGCCTTGATCAGAGTGGAGCTCTTGATCTCAATAAATCGAGAGATCTTGATCTGTGTTGGCGGATGCTTGTCACTGCCCCACAGTGAGTGTCCATACCGTGCAGCGGACAGGGTGGGACATCGCAGGCCAAGGGCAGAGCTGTTTGACCGCAGAACCGAAGCAGCGTTGCCACATCAGTATAGTGTTGAGGCTTGGCTCATTACTGCAGAGGTCTTCTTGCTGCAGCAGAGCTGGTGTCTTCTGCTTGGTCCTGTGCTGAACAGGTGAAATAAATGAGCTTGCGTGGGGATGTCAATGTTGCTGCGTAGATGCATCTGTTGCCTGTCCTCTTCTGGAAGGCCATGGTCTGGTTGCAAGAGCATCGTGGTGGCCCCAAGCCAGCTGGAGTTATGGCAAGCCCTGTCCTCACCCAGGGGCTGACCTTCTGGCCAGGGTGCCATGTGCCGTGATGAGGTGACGAGGTGACTTGCCTAGTTGTAAATGGGAAGCTGTTGCAATCAGGAGCTGTGATCCCCACCATGGACAAGCTGGACTATGCCCAGAACAAGAACTCACCCCTGCTTTCAGGGGTGCAGGATCTAACTTCAGAACTGGTCTGTGCTGTTTGCTGTGCTGTTGCGGTCCCAATGGATTTCTGCAGCTTCAGGTTCAGGTGTTAAGCATCCTTGTAGTGGCCTGGGTCATCCCCTGTCTCCTGGAAAATCTGAGGTATCCTTGGTTATTGGCAAGTGTCTCCATGTTGTACAACTGTTCCAGACTTATGAGCAGCACCCGATGCTTAACAGGAAAGCTGGAGCACGAAGCTCACTTTGCATGTTCCTTTAGGTGACAGAGGTGCTTGTGCCCTTGGGGACTTCAGAATTGGAGGTTGGGTCGGTTGAATTTAGGAATCTCACATTTTGAGGTGCCCTGGCCAGCGGAGACATTTGTGTCTGGGCTCTGTCTGTCTGGGCTGCTCTGAACGTTATGGATGTGTTGCCGCTGTCTTTGCGGAGTGGATGAAAGTGTTTGTGGTAAAATGTAATCAAGTGGAAAATTGCAGTGCATATAAACACATATGGCACTCAATGACTGGGCATTAGGCACAGTGACTGCAGGCAAAAAAAAAATTATCTGTAAACGTTTCGCAGCAAGTTTCGAAATCTTAAAGAACAATAAGATATTAGCAATTTAATGGGGTGATTCAGCGAGGCAGCGATCCTTGGGTTGGGAGAACGAGGATGCATGCAGCTGCAGTGACGGGAGCGGCTGGGATTACTCAGCCAAGCTCAACAAGCCCTGTCTCCCAGCACGAGACAGCTGCCAAAGGTTTCCTTCACATGGCAAGGTGACTGTGCTTGGAGAGGAGAGAGCCAGGAGGTGGCCCGTGAACCTTACCAGTGCCACCTTCCAGCCTCCTCCAAGAGCCTGCTGTTTACAGCAGCATTTGGAAGAGGCTGCGTGCGGTCAATGAGGCAGAACTGATGGGCTAGGTGGATCAGGCCTGGCTCAGGTTGGGAGCCGCGGAGGCACTGCAGGTTAACGGCTGGCTCGGCCTCCCGGAAAGGGGGAGCTGGGTCCCGTTCACCTCCTGTGCCTCCAGGCTCCATCTGCTTATGCTGCCCAGCGTAGCACCTTCCCAGCTATTGCAGAGCCCACAGCAGTCCAAGTCCTTCCTGGGGGCAACTATTTTGGAGCTCTGTCATCTGCTGGAACTGCACTTGGATCTTTCACATCTAACACCATGGGACTTCGCTGTCTGAGCTAGTTGTCCACCTCCAAACCTCTCGCTTACAGGGAACAAAGGCACGTCAGGCCAGCATATGAAAGGGATTTTTGCTGAGTGACAGAAGTACCAGAAAAGTGCTTTTCTTCTCTTGCCATATGCTGACTTCTCTTTTTCTGACGTGAAGAAGGTTATTTATGAGTGGGAGGAGAAATGCACCTTCTCAGTGTCACCTGGCTGTACCTTTCCCAAGGGACACAGGAAAGCAGCTTGAATACTAGGAGGAATATATCTTTGGTGGCTTTACTGACTGCCCTGAAGTCCTGGATCTGGTGGCCAAACTTGCTCAGCAGTTGATGAGGGAACGACTTCTGAAGGAGTGAAGAGGGCGCCAAATGGAAAAAGCCAACGGTGTTGGCAGCTTGGTCCAGCGAAGCCTGGCTGATTCCAATCCTGTCTGGGGAGAAATCTTGCCAAACTAACCAGTGGCAGCAGTAAGAACTGCCCAAATGAAATAAAAATAAACAAAATCAGTGTTCCTGGGCCATAAGTGACTGCTTTCCAGGAATGTAAGGAACATAGCGGGGCCCTGAGCTGATGTGAACAGAGCAGTAGGTTCTCTTCATCTCTCTGCGTAGGACCTTTCATTTTCATGCTAGTCGTACACAACCATGAGAACATGCCTTTTCCTGGATCTTATCCTGGGAACTGAGCCCCGGGTGCCTGGATCATTAGCAAAGCGTAACTTCTGTGAGATTACAGGTAGGCCTGTATTGATGTCTTTGGCTTCATCTGGCAAACTGCCTAAGGCTGCACTTCGGTATGACGACATACCTGCCACACCTGTGTATTCAACTCTGGATAGAATTGGTGAAAATAATGGTGGGAGAAGCTTTTAATGGATTGCTATTAAATAATGTTTATTTTCATTACATGTTTTTATCCATTTAAGAAATTCCTGCTTTTAATCTTGTCGTCTTAAACGTGGTACGTTAGAAAGAAAGATTATATTTCTTGCCTTGTGTCACCTGCTGGTTTAGGCACTCATGGTGTTTACTTCTATAAGCATTCTTGCTTTTGCTGATACCTAAGTACCATAGGGAAGTCATTGTCCTGCTATCAAATCAAGCTGATGAGGCATGTCTACCTCTATTGAGTACAGATACATTTACCTCCAGAATTCCCCTGTCTTTATAACCTTCCGATGGAGCCAGCCCTGAAAGAACTGCCCAGAAAACCCACAAAATACTCTGCTGTGATTAAATTAAAATGTGAGTTTCTTCTTGAGACTCGTCCCTTTTAAAGGGCTCTGCATTTGCTCGAACTAGCTCCCTGCCTGTTCCACTCTCTGCTTTGCTGCTTACGGACTGTAGCTTGTTGCCAGCTTCATCTTTTCTCTGGGTATTCCTGTGCTGCTGCAGCACTAAACCCAAGGGGGTTGAGCCTCCTTTCCTCACATGAAAAAGGGGGTTGATAATCTCTGCCCTTTGCCTGCTTGATCTCATCAGTCTGCGCACAGATCTGGAGGCAGAGGGCTCCCAGACAACGTACGTACGGAGCCCAGAGCAACAGAGTCTTTGCCTACCTCAGCGCTCTGCTGAGAACGCCAGCGCTTACCTCCTGCCAGCTGAGAGAGAGCATCACGTCTTCTGGACATCTGGGCGGAGATGTAATGCCCCATTTCCACAGGGAAGTGCAGGACTGTAGAACAGTAAGGCTTTCGATTTCTGGGTACGTTGGCATCATCAGCCCCAGCTGGTATCTGCCCTCCTCTCTGTCCATCACTTAAGTCCTCTTGCGAGCCTCGCATGCGTAGTGCTACATGAAAATTCACCCTCAGGACCTGTGGCCCACTCAACACTCTCCACTGTGATCGATGTTTGCTTCAAGTTCCCTGGATTTCAAATACGTCAGAGGTACCTTCATCCATCCTGCCCTAGAGCTGGAGTCAGATCACCGGCAAGCCGGAAGCCTCTGGGTGAAGGGAACAGAGCTGTGGTCTGGGCTTGAGGGGATTCCAGTGCAAATGGGAGTAAATGTGTGATGCCTGTATTTTCTTGGAGGTGTTTATCACGGTGTGTTTGCCTGAGGCGTGCATTGGCCTAGCAAGAGGTCTGGAGGGTCTGGCATCACAGGGGGCTTCTGCGTGAGCTCTCGGTCATGGCATTGCCCTTCAGCATGAGCGAGCGAACAGCATGCTCACCAGTGCAGGGCCCTCCTTCAGCCTACGTGCACCAGTTTCCTCGGGGAGTTGCTGGGAAAATGTGGGCTTCGCTGGGAGAGCCTTTGCTGAGCTGCTCGCAAGGGTGGGGTACTGCTAAGGAGGACTAATAGAGGGGGGACCCTGTGGACAACCGGTATCTGCCCCGGGCCTGAAGAGCAAATAGGTCCTCCCCGCATTGGCAGCTGCCCAGGGGTTACACTACAGTTGCCATCACCCTGGTGAAGGTCCTCTGGAGGATGACACGTGGATCTTCCTTCTGGCTTATGACCAAGAGGAGGGGACAAAGTCCATAAACAATTGTGTGAGAAACTTGGTCGATAGCTGGTGAACCAAAAGACTGCTCTCTGAGTAGGTACAGTCACCTCTGCTGCTCCCGTGGCTCAAGTGCTCTTCTGAGACAGGCAACGGGTGGTGCTCTTTACACAGGTCAAGAACAGAGAAACGCTTCTCTTGCTTGCTGTAGCAGGTGGTTTGACGCTCAGACAGGCACACTAGAAACCGTAGGGTTGATGGAGTGCATGTGCTGGCTGTTCCTGTGACAGATTATGAAGCCACCTGAGTCACTGTCCCATTGTCCCCACCCACATGGAGACTGTGGTACTGGAGGCAGGTCTGCC
This sequence comes from Himantopus leucocephalus, assembly GCA_003993805.1. Taxonomy (NCBI): domain Eukaryota; kingdom Metazoa; phylum Chordata; class Aves; order Charadriiformes; family Recurvirostridae; genus Himantopus; species Himantopus leucocephalus. The sequence continues at coordinate 18,303,839 of RSEF01000006.1, read as the reverse complement.
TGTCACACCTGAGAGAGCTGTACAGCTCAGGCACAGCCAGGGAGAGATTTTAAGTCAAGAAGCAGCTGTTCAGTCACTCGGTGTAAGTTTGTGGGTAACTGAGGGAGTTCTCTTGGGTTCTTTTGTCTAAACCCCTCCTCCCGAAGGACCTCCTGTCAGGGTTTGAAGGCACAGGGACAGAAAATCTACCGCAGCTCTGAGGAATTTGCTCCAGAGGTGAAAGGCCCCCATCACTTCATATAAAATCCATCACCGGATCTCATTTTAGACTGGAATTTGTCTGGGTTTACCGTAGGTTCTTCTCTTTCTCTGTCAGCATGAGGAATGTGTGTGGAAATGGGCACACTCCCCTGACCCCCAGAACTCCAACTGCCTTTGACCTCTGGGTGCTGCTACCTGCTGTGCGGATTTTGGTTTCTTTGCCTGCAGCTGCCCTTGCTGAAGAGCAGCCAGAGCTCGCTGGTCAGCCTGGCCCGGCGCGTGGGACGATTTGCCATCAGGCTGGCTGCTGCCGTTATCCCTGCCTGCAGCCGCTGGTGCCGCGATGACAACCTGCCTTCCCCAAAGTGGCTCTCCAGCTCTGCGAGGGTTGCTCTGCTCCTCAGGAGCAGCTGCGATGAGCTGTCTCCTCTGGTGCAGCCGGCCAAGGCATCGCTGTCACCTCTGGCAGCTGCTGTACAGCTGTCAGACCCTCTCGCTCCTTCCCGAGCAGGGCAGAGCTGCTGCCAGCGCCTGCTGCTGCCGGTATCGCCTCCTGCATCCAAGAGGCCGCACTCCTGTTGCTGGTTTATTAGGTGTTGTCCTGGGAAGGCACCATCAAATACTGGTCTCGCCCCCTGGGCAGAACCAGACAGTCACTGCCCAGCAGGTTTTAGGCACCGGGACAAACACACTGACCTGATGCTGGCTGTGCCTGCCAGTGCCTACGCGCGCTGGGACAGCAGAAGAGCAGGGGTGGGTGAGCAAACTGCCACGGTACGGCCCTGCGTGAGGGTTACGATGAAAGGTGGTGGCTGTGGTGGGACACGAAAGCCCCGGGATCTGACAGCTCAGGGCCTGGCATTGCTTTTCAGATGCTTAAAGGCAGCCGAATGATTGGAGAGCGAGCGAGCAAACGGGGAGGCATCCTATGGGTCCGTGAGAGGGGAGCTCGCACCCAAAGGGGCTGAGTTTTGAAGTGTCTGGGCTGTGATGAGGTTTGGGGACACCAGCGCTGATGAAGATGGAGGTGTCTGAGGTAAGCAGAGGGGGAGAGCAATGAAAAAACCCTCCGAAGAGGAAGGCAAAGACAGACAAAACCACCGCCCTCCCTTGTGAGAAAGACGGTGAGAGAAGGGGTCGGGACCTGCAGCCACAGGGGTGCGTGGCAGTGACACGGGCGGTGGCGTGTGGGCACAGCCGCGGGTGACCCGCCGGGGAGGGGGCTGGCAGTCCCCGTCCCGGAGCTGCCCTGTGCTGCTGCCGTCCGGCCACAGCGTGGAGCCCGCGGTCCGTGCCGAGCTCCGCGGGGCCGCCCACGGGGGACGGGGCCGCCCACGGGGGACGGGGCCGCCCACGGGGGACGGGGCCGCCGGGAGCCCTGGAGGGGGCGATGCTGTCGGCCTGCAGAGGGGCCCGAGCCGCTGCAGGGGTTTCAAGCTGAGCTATCTCAAAACCCTAATTGTAAACCGAGGACTAACAGGAGCAGGTTTCCCACGCAAATCCTCTCCCCTGGCACAGAGGGCTGATGTGTCAGAGGCACCAGGCATGAACCCGAATCCAGTTTCAGCCTCAGCTTTGGAAGCCCCGTGCCAGATCTGGATTGGGCTCGCCTCTTCTAGACCGTACGGACAGATGCTGGGCACGTACATGGGCACAGGTACCGGCAACACTGGCGTGCAGGCTGCATGCTGACTGCTGGGCTAGGAGCTGTGCAAGTACAAGCATATGATGGAAGTCATATTTTCATTGTGCCGCATATGTTGTCCTCTATGTTGTCCCATGCCAACACAGGCTGCTGAGGTCTGTGTTCGCTCTAGTTGTACTGCTTGGGGGAGACCTTATGTGTGCGAGAGCTGATGTTAGCTACTCACATTTCCCTTAGGGGTTTTGTTGTTGGGTTGGTTTTTTTTCCCCACTACCGTAAAACAAAAGAAAAGTTCTCCCCTGTTTAATCTGCTTCTCTAGCCTTAAATCAAGTCCAGGCCTGTTTTCCATGGCTCGTATTGCTTTGTTTCTTTGCTCCACTGGCTGCTTTTCTATCTGTCCCAGCACTAGAAATAACACTGGGGTGTACTTCAGGCTTGGAAGAAGCTTTCAGGACCTCGCTGTAGTCACAGCTGTCCATCGAGCAGCCCTGGCAACCCGTGGACACATTGGGCTCAGCTGTGATGTCTGCCCGTCCAGCGAAGGAGGAAGGACAGATGACCTGTGACGCCCCTTCCAAAGCGGAGGTGATGCTCTAGGCACTGGGACCTGCCCCATGTCTTCCCTGGGACCCCTCTGAGTGCTCCCTGCCCCTCGTCCCCTGCGCCAGACCCAACCCTGCCTTTTCCCCCTTTCCTTCCTCCCGGCAGGAGAAAGAACGACCCGCGGGGGCGGTGCGGTGCGGGGGCGGTGCGGTGCGGTGCGGGGGCTGCCGTGTGCGCGCCGGACCCACGAGGGCAGCAAAACACCGCGGGAGAAGCGGGCTGTCCGCCGAGGTGGCCGCGGGCTGGTGACAAAAGGGACCCCGACTCGGGGCTCTTCACAGACAGGGTCTTCCAGGGCTGCTGCTGCCGGAGAGGCTCCTAAGGTGCTGCGGGGGAGGTCAGGGGCACTGCCTGCATCGGGAAGGACCCACCTCCGTCCCCTCCTGGGAGCGGGGCTCACCCCGGGCTTGCCCAGGGTCTATTGTGCACGTTTGAAACTTAGGGTGGCGGGAATGGGGCTGAGCCCCAGGCCCTGGTGCCAAAGGGATGGAGCTGGCAAACTACCATCGCACTGGCGTGGCCTCACCCTGGTGCCTGTTGATGTGTGTCTGGGTCTACCTTATGCTCAGTCATCAGCCCCCTCGCAGAAGAGGTCTGTCCTGGGAAACACACTGGAAGGGGGTCCGTTTTGGCAGTTTTCTCTGCATCTGCATGCCAGGCCTCCGTCCATGGCTCACAACCCTCACCAAGCATTCCCCGTGTTCCTCGTGGCTCAGAGGGGCTTGAGTGCCCTTTTCAGTGCTTCCAAGGTGGAGCGCACCCTGCCTCCGGCCAGCTGGTGCGGTCAGCGGCTGAGCTGGTGCCTTCCTGCTCTCCCAGCAGAGGCAAAGCCCCTCAGGGAGAAACAAGAGGGAGTCAAGGATCTGTTGAGCCCCCCGGTGGAGCCACACGGCTCTGGTTCCCCAAATCTCCCGAGGCCTGGGGATGCCAGAGGCTAAGGCGAGCCCTGACCTAGACTGCAAATGCAAAGCTCCAACTCAAGCATTAATTAATTCCTATCCCCTTTTCCCTGCTAGTTATGCACCCACCACTGCATCCAGGCCACGGGCCTGGGCTCAGTGAGTGCTCCCCAACACACACTGGGGTGAGCTGTGGAGGGCAAGGAGGGCTGCTCGCCCTTCCGTCACGGGGAGACGCAGAGGGAAGATGCCACAGCACAGTGTGTGCAGAGGAGGTGGCCTTTGCTGCCACAAAGCGGGGTACAGCGGCTGCGGTGTGCGACTCGGAGACCCAGATGCCACAGCCAGCCACTGCCATCCCAGACCTCCTCTCGCCAGGGCTGTGCTCCCAGCCCCGCTCTGCAGCCCCCTCCCTTCCCCTCCCTTCCCCTCCTTTCCAATCCTCTTGTACTGTTTTCTTGGCAAGGGTGCTGGCTTTCAGCCCCTGCACCTCATGTGCCCTATTGATAGCTGGTAATTTATGTAAATCTCCTAATATATGGATTCTGGGATCAGGACGGAGGGTTTGTGTGTGAGATGAGATTAATATGTTTGCAGATTCTCTCTGCAAAGAGAGGGAGAGAGGCAGGCAGGGCCGGGACGTTTGCCCTAGGTCTCTATTAGCGCCCCGGTGTGCACCAGCCGTGCCCAGTCTCTGCCTCCCCGTGACCAGCGGTGCGGGGGACTCTCCCTGCTTTGGCCGCTCTGGTCGCCCACAGCCAGCCTCGCTGGCCAGCCACCCCAAAGAGCCCATTTCTGGGAGGTCACAAAACGCCCAGTAGTGGTTTCCATCTCTCTCCGCTCCCCCGAAGTTTCAGCATCTCCGGAAGGTGGCTGGGCTGAGCTGTGACAGACACTGCCGCCGCATGATCGTGTGGCCCCCTGGAAGTGCTGGAAAACTGCGGCTCAGCTTTATTCTCCCTGTGACAGTCCAGGAGAGTGGCGGTTTCTTGTAGCCACTGGCCTCTTGGTGGGGCTGGGGCTTGGGCTCTCCTGGGCCAGGGTGAAATGGGGGATGGGGTGGCGTAAGGAGCAGGGCACAGGCTGGGGCACGAGTGCGCCAGCGGGGTGGCGGGGCAGAGGGAAGATGGTGAGCAGCGCCTGGCTTGGTGCCCACTCACTGGGCTGACGTGACGGGGTGAGGCTGAAGGATGGGCAGGGGGATGCCACGTGCCCCCGTCCTGTTCTTGCTGCGGACTGCAGTCCCGGGGGCAAGAGGTGCTACGTCTACACCCAGCCCTGTCCCAGCGCTGCCTTACCCGTGCGCATCTCCTGGCCCGGCACCCACGCCTCGCTGCCCGGGCTTGGTGCGGGGCCGTGCTGGTGGGTCGGACGGGGAGGCAGAGCCCGCCGGGGACGCGGGGGTCTGGGCAGAGCTGGGGAGCGGGTGGTAGGGAAGGGAGCTGCCCTCTGATTCAGATGTTCCCGAGGAGTTCCCGTTCCACACCTGACATTTAGAAACCAGGAATCCTGCTGATGGATAGGATTTGATGTGGTGGAGTATATTTCACACTATGTCATTTATCCTGGTGCTGCCTCATGTGAAATGTCAGCCGTCCAGGAGCTTTTCTGATCGCTCTTTGAAGTACTGGTTTCTGATAAACTCGGGAGAAGGATGCTTTTTTCTCCCCAGGTCAGGGACCAGGAGTGGCAACAACTTTCCTCCTCTCTGCGCGGGGTTCCTCGGTAGGAACTGCCAGCTCAACCCCACGTACCGAGGGTCGCAGCGGGGGTGCCGCTGCCCTCCCTTCCCCTGGTGCTCCCCTGCCCCTTTTTGGGACTGTGCAACCCCCTTTCTCCCACCCCACCTCTAACAACACCCCGTCTCGTGCTCCCTCTCCCTGCATGTGTCTGGATTTGCTCCCAACACTCTTTTTAGCCTTTGGAGGAATATTTTTAACTCTCCTGGGCTTGCTGCTGTTGACAATGGAAATCTATTGTGTTTTATGTGCCTGGAAAATGAATTTCCATGTCAGAAGAGGAGAGCAATTATCACAAGCAAGAGAGATCAAATTGGGTCTTTAAAAAGAAAATAAAGTTCAGATCTTATCTGATTAATGAGATTTCTTCCAAACCTTAACAAATCTTAATTACAGTGACTCTGCTGGAAGGGATGAGGTAAAGCTAGGATTGGGGGCTATCTAAACAGAACCGCTCTCTTCCGAGCTAGAGTACATCCCTGCATGAAAGCAGCAGGGACGGCCATTGAGTGCGGAAAGCTGCTCAGCTGGAAATCAGCAAGGCAGGATTCTCCATGGAGCCTGAGCAGCTCCTTCCCCAAAGGCCCGTGGCGCTCGGGGAGAGCCCCGCCGGCCCCGAGCCCGCTGCCTCGCTCTGTCCCCGATCCTGCCGTCGTCTTCGATCGTTTCAGATCCCTCCTCGCCGCCACAAATTTTTCACCTTTTTTTTTCCTGTAATAAGAATATTTGCTCAGTTGTCGAGGATTTTTATTCTCACTTTCCTGATTTTTTAAAAATAAGGTTCCTGTTTAAAATGAGCAGAGGGATGCAAAGTTGTTTATTCAGTTTAAGCTCGCAAAACACTGATGATTTTATTAGCTTGCCTGTGTAACAGGGGCCAGAGATTGTCCCAGTTACCCCTTTATTGAATACAATAACTTTCTTCCCAAAAGAATACGAGTCTTGATCCGAAGATGCTGAGAAAGGGAGACTGCAGCGCTTCCCGTAACAGCCTGCTCTAGTGGTTAATCACCCTGACTTCCTCGGACAAAGTAAAACAAAATAGAAAAGGTCCAGTACTTTCTTTTTAATTGGGACTTGTCTGGCTTCAGCATTTATCCATTGGCTCTTGTTACGGCTTTCTCTGGCAGCTTAAAGAGTTTTTTAGTACCTGATATTTCTTCCCTAGGAAGAAATTTATATGTGGGAAGCAAGTCACCTCTTGATTGTCTTAATAAACTAAACAAATGGCTCCCTTCAAATCCTCCGTGTAGTACGTTTGTCCCCCAGTTTTGGGTAATGTTTGGGGCTCTTCAATCCTGCCCCCAGAAAACAAGCTGAGACGGAGAGAGGAGGAAACAGAAATAAGTCCAAACCCCTGGAAAATCAGACAGGCAAACCCTCCCTCCCTTTTGTCTGTACGAATACATTGTTTCCCTCGCCATTGTCTTTGGAACAAATTTGGGAAAATATCACTCACCTAAAAGATATTTTCCCAATCTCTGTATCATTTCAGATTAATTGTTAACAGCTAGTAACAGAGACGGAACCAGCTGTCAGCACTTGAGTGAGGGGTGAAAATGACAACAGATGCGTGTAGTTAAGCACACGTAGATTTTCAGGGTGCTGGTGGCAATTACAGGACGGGTTGCCGAGTGCCCGAGCATCCCCTCTCGCTCCGCCGTGCCGCTCCAGCGCGGCGCCCGGCGGAGGCGGCAAGCGAATGGGCCCCGATGGGAGTTTGTTCTCCGGTCGGCTGTGGGAATGAGGCAGCCCGAGCAGCTGAAGTCGTACGACAGAGACAGTCACAGCAGGATCTGAAGAGGAGGAAAATAAATCAGGTACCAAAGATGCACACGCGTCCTCTGAAAACTTTCTGCTGTCGGACTCCTAGGATTTGCACCTAGTGTTTCCAGCTTAAACTGCTAGGCACAAATTTTGCTTGTGTCCCTGATTTATCCACCAAGATTTTACCCTCTCTTCTCAGTCCTGCAAAGTTTCAAAATGTGTGAATAATTTAAATTATTTTTGCCTCATTTCCACTGTCTGATATGATTCTCATCTGCCTGTCTTGTTTGCCTGATTTATGAAGGTTTGGTTTTTTTTAGGCATTGCCTCTGTTTTTACTAAGGGAGAGAAATTTTTTATCGTGATAAATTTTGTTACTTTACTGCCAGCTTTCTCCTCGAGGCCCTGATTTGGTGAAGCCCTTCTGCAATTATTCCACTTCAGGTGCGTGCAGAAAAAATGGTCTTGGGCATAGATTTAAAATTAAATATTTTCCTAAATCGAGAGTCACATCTTCAGCAAATATCCCGACTGGCCCTTCTCCTAGTTGTCATTACATCTGCAACCTTTAATTTCTTTCAGGACAGTGGGAGAGGAACAACTGGAAATACATTTAGAGAGAACTTTCGTTTTCCTTTCATTTCTGTACGCTGTGCAACGAAAGCTGCTTTCTGCATTTAAAAAAAGGAGACCTCTTCCCTAGTGTTAACCACTTTAACTGTTCAAAAATCAAAGAGCAAGCCCCCAAACCAGCAAGATCATAAAAATAACATAGCTGGGATTCTTGCACTGGCTTTCTGTTTTAAGGGGCTGCGTGTGTCACATTTTCAAGCCATTCTCTGCATTGTCCGAGGTTAGAAAGTTACTTTTTAATTGAAGGCTGAATTCCTGATCCTAACACGTGCCCTTTTTCTTCCCGTGCCCCCTTCTTCCCCGAAGTTTGCATATTATTTTAGCTGGAAGGATCTCGCGTCTGCCTGTGACGCTGCTCTCCCAAGGCACTGCCACTGGGGCAGGAGCAGGCAACGGGCACTGGAGCTCACCGAGCCGGTGCGAATCTACAAGCAGAGCCTGGCTCGACCATGCCGGCTCTTCAGAAATCATGGGCTTGAGCCCCATTCACCTTTCACAGTTGCAAAATGGGCTTAAAAATCACCATGTTAAAAAAAAAAAAAAAAAAAA
>RSEF01000006.1:18208152-18295796 GCA_003993805.1 Himantopus leucocephalus | reverse complement strand
AAAAAAAAAAAAAAAAAAAAAGGAATTAGCAAGTGGCTCCTTTTCTGATGCTATTGTGTTGTGGAACAGCAGGCCAGCTTTCAAGCTTTTTGCTGCATCCACAACAAATAGTTATTTCTTAAGAAAAAGGATTAAAAAAGTCTGCTCAGAGCTTTGCATATAATCCTATGACTCCAGGACCCAAGGCTTTGAGTAATATCAAAATCGAAATAAATTCTCCCTGTGAGAATCATAAGAATCTGCCAAATTAGTTCACAGGGGTAAACAAACAGCCAAATATTAGTATTCCACACTAAGAGCTAAATCCTATAAGTGGGGCCAGGGTTGCACATGGATTATCCTTTTATAGTTCAGGCGTGGATTTACCAAGGGGATTATAGGCCTTCCCCTCCCCACCCTCCCTTGCTCCCCTCCACCCCTGGTGCTGCCCAGCGCTGCACGCTCCCACCGCACCGCACCGCGCGGAGCCTCCTGCCGCCCTGACACCCTTCCCCGGGCACGGGGCCACATCGGTCCCCTCGCTCCTCCGCCCCGGGAGCAGGGGCAATCAGTCACCCTCGTGTTCAAGCTGACAAAAGCAGGAGCGGGAGCGATGCGGAGGTCGCTGGGTTCCGGGTCCTGAATGGGTGCAGCATCCCTGGGGGATGGGGGATTAGTCCCCAGATGTCCCGACCTCCTTTCTTCCTGCCACTACTTTGCATTGCCCGATGCCGTTTTCCTGAATGGGGATAACGACAATTCGAGCTGACACCCTGCTTCAGTTTCCCTTCCCTACTGGTCTGATATTGCAGTCCTGATGGCTTGTCACTCTGAATATCCTGCACGCTTCCACTCAGTCCCTCGGAGCGGCGGAAGGCTTTGGTTGCGCCCAGGGTACTTTGCATGATGCCGAGGTGCCACATACTTATGGATTTGATGGACTTATTCCCCCCTTGACTCTCTTTCCCTACTGTGTGCACATATGTATCTCTCTCTCTGCACGCGCATGCACAATCACACACACATATTTTATTATCAAGGTAAACATAGCTATTTTTAACTGTAATTTTTACCTCCAGGCAGAAACAATCCTGCAACACCACTTCCTTGCTCTGATCCTTTTATTTGTGTATTTTATAGATTATTACTATTAGATAAAAGTGCCCAGTGCTTTACAAGACACAAAATGCAGATAATCTCTGTCGTGAAGAGCGTGCAGTCTAAACAAAACAGACAACGCAGACAGGGCTCCCTGAGAAGCACAGAGCAACGAAGATTAGTCTTGTTTCATTTTTACAAATATATTGCTAACATTATTGGATAAGAAATAGATGTTTTCTTCTTCCTCTTCCATCCTCCCATTTAATAACACTTCCCTCTCATTCGCGCAACAGTGTTACGATGCAACATGAAATAAAGCCCAGTTTAGGCTGCTGGCCCCAGTTCAACAGCCCTGAATCCCACGCTTGCTCCCGAGTGCTCACGTGCTTAAGATTTCTCTGGATTGGTGCCTTAGATCATGCAGTCTATTGACAGCTGCCCTTTCGCTTACAAATGAAACCGTCCCTAAATCAATAAGGAAAACCCTTATTCTCCTCACCTGTTTAATGCCACGGCTGTGGGTTGCTGTAAGATTTGTGAACAAGCTGATGGCTACAGCTTGTAGCTGTAGCGAAAGCAGCAAGGAAAAGAACACCGTCCCTCCCAAAGGGAGCGAGTGTTCTGTGTTCACATACAAATCACCTTCCAGGGCTTTTGTTGGTTTGCTCTAGAAATTTGCTGGGTGGGTTGAGCAGCAGGGGCTATTGTCTGGTGTACTTCGGATGCTGCAGAGCCCCATCGCTTTAAAGGGGCACTCTGACCACAGTGTTCAGAAAGGCTCATTTTTGAAAGAATTGGCATTTGGGTAATGAGCATGTCTCAAATCATTTTTACAATCCCCCCCCCTTTTTTTTTTTTTACAAAAGCTCATTTCTTGCCTCCTTCCTCCATACCATACTCACCTCCCATCCTAATGGTTTTAAGGATTTTGGGGTTGTAAGGGTGAACGGGTTCTGTGATACGGAGAACACTGTGTATGTGGTCCTGTACAAAGACAGTGGGTCTCTCTAATAGGGGTTAAAGTCGGTGCCCGACCAAATCAAGTGCAGGTCCCCCAGAGCGGAAGAATTGTCTGGCTGCAGGGGCTCACCTGGCACTTGGCTGACAGATTTAATGCCATTCGCTTGCTCTCGCTATGTGACCCAGGTCCAAGTCACAAGATGAGTCCTATGGCTCAGATTCCTAGCTGGAAGACAGAGATGCCTTGTGAAGTTAAGGAAGTTCACGCGTGCAGAAGAAAAGCAACTCGCAATCGAGGTGCTTTGCACGCGTTTCTCATCTCAGTATACTTAATTGCTCAGACTTCGCTGCCTTCATCCTCCTGGGTACAGTGTGTGGAGGGGCCTCTCCCTCGGACATCAGTCACAGAGGTTTGGAGAAGAGGGCTGGCTGAGGCGGGCGCTCAGGGAGCCCCCCCAGGTATCCCTAGATGGGAAGAGGACACTTCGGGAAGGTAGACTGGGAAATGTAGAGAGGAAGCTGGGATGTTCCCATTTGATCTCCCCTTTCCACTTTTGCTGGAGGTGGTACAGCCTGGAAAGATGCGAGTGTGGGAACATGGAAGGTTTCAGCCAGAGCAGGATCTGGGCAAGGTGTGCCTTCATGCACAGGTGGGCATGCGCCAACTCACATATGCAGGCATCGTCAAGACAGGTGTGGCCCAAACTCTCTTTCATGGGGCCCATGACGCCCAACAACAGCCTTCGTGCCAGTGCCCCAGCCGTGCCACGCAGAGCTGCTGCTTGCCCATGCCTTGCACAGCCACCCCTCTCACGGCAGGCCTGGCATGAACTCCCTGGTGGAGTGGGATAACGTGTGGGATTCTCTTCCAAGTCAAGATTTGGTTTTCTGCTCAGGAGCCCTTCCCCAGCGTGACACAAAGAGGCTCCCGGTGCCGGCTGGGAGGCACGAATGCCGGCCGCAACTGTGGCTCTGCAGCTGGCCTGCAGGGCGGCCGCACCGACCACTCACCCGTCTCTGTGCCCTCTGCTCCGTCCCTGTTGTCGCCTGCCCCGTTGGTCAGCATTTTGGGGCTGGCAAGTCCTCTCCTTTGGCCATCCAGTGCCTGGTGGCTACTGAAAAAACTGACGGCACATCTGCGGCACAAGGTCCCCTCCCTCCTCCTCCAGCCGCAGCCGGAGCAGGTCACATTGCCGGCATGCCGTGGCCGTGATTCCAGCCCTACTGATGACCCACATTTGCTTCTGCACCCAAGTTGTGTGTCCCTGCATCGGAGCAGCCACTTCGACGGGAGGTTTTGGCTACTGCCCCGGCGAATTAAATCTCAGACCCTGTTGGTGTGATGCTCAAACCGGGACCTTCTCCCCGGAGGGTGTCTAAGCTGCGGTGGCTAACCCGGCCGCCTGTTGTTTTTGCCCATGCACAGTTTCATTACCAGCACATTCTTCTTCTGAAACTGATACATCAGTTTTAATTAGTGAGGTTTTCTCTTTCTATCCAGAGGAGCCTCCTGCCTTCAAAGACCAACTTTCAAACATTAACTCTTCTAAATGTTTCCCCCCACATGTGAACCGCTCCCCATCCTGCCTTGTAAATTATGTTCAATCCTTTACTTCTAGCAGGCAGGTACTTAGTGTGATAAATTCAGGTTAGTGTCTCCGTAAGTGTATGTATGCGTGTGTGTCTCTGTGTGTGTGTGTTGTAAAGAAGGAGCAAAATCAAGTTGTATCGAGCCATAAATTACTGCTCCAGCATCATAAATTGCCAAGGGAAAGCTCCATTTTTGGACTTTTCTTTCAACTAAATGAGATAATTAATGTAAGAGGGAAAAAAAATGGGGGAGACCTTCCCCCTCCCTGGAGCCCTTTGCCTTGATGTTTGGCTATGAAACTTCAAGGTTGCAGTGGGGTGGAGATCTCGGTTCTGGAGTGGGGGGAAACGGCAAAGGAGCTGGAGATCTGGGAGGGTGGGGGTCATGGGGACGGGCGAGGGTTTTCATTTTGCCAGGGCCGTGGGAGGGACTCTAATGCGGGCTGTGACCCTATTTAATAAATGCCTAGGAAAGCAGGGGGCCAGGAGGGGGGGCGAGAGGGAGACGCGGTGGCTGGGGCTGGCAGGAGACTGTCATGAGATGAAAGTGGCCCTTCGTCCGTTCCTTTCCTCCCTCTCTGCTGTCAGCACTTTTTAATGTCAAGCAGTGCGAGCGGTCGGTGGGGCTAGTTTCTGTCTCCACATATGTATTTTTTTCACTTTCCCCAGAACTGCAGCCACATGAATTCACTGCTTGGGAGCGACTAGAGCGCGGTGCGGGTGGCCCTGCAGGCAGCCTTTTCACCAGCACCTTCAGCTGAACTTATTTTCAGGGCTTTCTCTGAGGTAAAAGCCTGACAGGGAACGTCTCCTTCCCGCCCTGCCACCCTCAAGTCCTAGACCACCCCGGGTCTAAAGCTGGTCTCACGCAGCCGCCACCGAGAGCAGAGCGGGCACCACACTGCGCATACTGTCCCCATGATAATCCAGTTTCTGCACACTGGGTTGAAATTTAGGCAACTTGGGTGTCTCTGGTCCCTGCCACCAGTGTATGAGGAGACACTGGGCCACACAGTGCCTCAGTTTGCCTGCCTTTAAAATGGCGGTAATCACCGTTACTTCATTTGTGATGAGCTTTAAGTTGTATGAAAAATGCAAGGTAAGAAACTTGCTTTTATCAGTCATGGTAACCTGTAGGTGGACTAGTACACAAAAACACCCCTTAGAGAGGCAGCTGGCCACGCTGGGACCATGGCCACAGGGGCAGGTGATCCCGGAGCAGCACGTGGTGACAAGTGTTGCCACAGGGCCAGCGCACTTGCGGCATCAAGTTCTGCGCATCTCTGCCGTGGCTGTGTGCGCTGCGTGGCACGGGCAGGCTGCACTGGCTGCAGCGTGCTCTGGGCAGGCACCCACGCCTGGGTCTAACTTGCCCGTGCAGGTGGCCTCAGGTCCTGCTGTGGGCTGTCTTACGTGCAGCACCACGTACCCCTCCTGCTGTATGAGACCTACCTTAGGGGGGTGCTGGGTGTCTGTGTGCTGGCTGGTGGTAGCCGCTCGCAGCTGAAGAAGGGCTGCAGTTTTGATATCACCATCCCTTGCAAAAGCACCATCAGGCGCCTGGCTGTTCTGTGCTCCAGATGACCACAACCACGTACCCCTCGGCGCCAGAGCCAGCACCGCTGCGGTGTGTCACACGCGTGTACTCTGGTGTGTGCAGGCAGTCTTAGTAATGCTCCAGAAGATAAGGAGACCCAGGTTTGGGCTTCACTCTTCTCTGATACAGACTTCCTACATGGCCTTAAGACCTAGCTCATCCCTCTCCTTTTCCTAATCTCGGTCCAGAGGGCACAGTACCAGAGTACCACGGCAGCGTTGAGAGAGGAAATATTTCCTACACTTGGAGATGCTACAGGTAGGCATCTACGTGGCACCAGAAATGGTGACAGTGGCTCCGTGTGTTTGCAGTGTTTGGGATGGGTTGGCTGAGCCTGGAAACTGGCAGGAGGAACACTGACACTGCTGTTTTCCACATAGCCTGTGCGGGGTCCCCTGGTAGACCCGTGGGCTGAGCCACGATGAGCAGCTCTGGGTGTAGGTTCATTTTGGATTGTCCCACGGTATTTCACGGAAGGCCCAGGGGGGCCCAGCCCTCATGGGTGAAGACAATTCATCATTGCAGCGCAGCTGGGCCACGAGAGCCACAAGAAAAGTGATTTCTGCAGCTTAGCCGACGGGAAGCTACCCGATTAAACTGTGGCAAGCTGATTGCTTATGGTCACGAGCCTGAGCTGCGTTGTGTTCTGCAGATGCAGCTGCGGATACACTTAAACACCGATGAAACTGCAACCATCACCTTTTTGTAAGTTTAAGCTCAGGTAACCCAGCCTAAGCAACTGCACTGTCTCTCATTTGTCCCCTTCCTCCCCACAATGTTTAACCTACCTGTCAATGTCAACCGTACTTGACACAAGGACAGAATCCACCAAACTACTCTGTGCCTGAGAAATGTGTCAAAACTGATGATGGGGTAAAGACGAGAGTGCCAACAATGGACTACTCTGCTCGTCTCCTCTGCTGGCCAGCCAACACCTCCATGCCCAGTGGCCCACCAGCCCATGGCTTGGAGCCAGTGACAGCAAGTAAGCTACGGGTCCTTCTGCGGCAATGGGAGGCACTGGAGGAGAGGTTGTCTACTGTGGTTACTGCAGTGGTGATGGAGGGAGGGCAAAGGAATCAGGAGGCAAAGCCATCAGGAACCAGGTTTCTCTAGTCCTGCTGATCCCAAGATATGCTTTGTCTTCTCTTTTTTAGGTCTATGGAAAATCCTGCATCTCCCGTTCTGCCTGGCCATGGGGTTTGCTTGAATGAGACAACATAACGCTGCAAATCATTTTCTGCCTGGAAAGGTGCAGCTGGGAGGAAGGAGCTGGGAGGGAGGGGAAGGGTCTGAGCTGGGCCCCTCTTTGCCCCTGGTGTGGGATGCCTTTGGGGGGGCCACGACACACCTGCACGTCCCAGGGATGGGTTGGGGTGGTCAGAGGTCCAGGTGTGCGTGCGCCTGGGTGGGAGCCCTGCCACCTTGGCCATGCCGTGCTGGTGTGGGGCACGGGCCGAGGGGATGCCGCTTGTTTCTCGGGGGTGTGATGTGCACGGGGCGGGGGGAGCTGGGCTGCCTCTCTGCAGCCGGCGTGTGCGCTGTGCTGTTTCACAGCGGTGTGTGTTTGGTGAGGAGCTTTGGCTGTCTTAAGCACCTTTCGAATACATTGGGCACAGCTCATTGAATCCTTTAACAATCCGGCTCCTGTCTCCTCTCCCCCCTCTTCCCCACAGCCAGTGCCTTTTTTCAAGAAACAGCAACGACGTCGGTGCCCCACGCTCCTGTGGGCTCTGTCCCCATCCCTCCCGCCCGGGGACTGTCCCCCCTTGCCACCCCATTTCACAGAGCCCCCTCTGAAAAGAGGATTTTGTTGCTGGTGAAAGGTTCCTTGCTGGTGAGGATTTTCCAGAACTCAGCAATTCCCAGGCTCTGCCCCTGCATGGAGAGAGCTAGTTAATGGGCCATTAACCAGAGGAAGGGGAACTCTCCAGTGGCTGCAAGCAACAATAACAACAAAACAACCCAAAAACAACAAAGCATACCCACGAAAAATGCACCAAACATCAGGAGGAGTTTCAGGGAGAGGAGGGGGGGAAAAAAAAGCAAATCCAGAGAGATGTGATTGTAAAACCTTGGTTAAAAACCAAAGCCTTGGTAAAGTAATTGCCTTCTCTGGTGAAGAGGAGAGGGGTGTAGACTTGACTCCTAAGCCCCAAGAGCTGCTCTTCCCCCTGCCCTCTCCAGCCCTGTCCCGAAACACTCGCTCCCAGACTGGGGACGCAGCAGGCGGCCAGCGAGGGATGGCGCCTTGGGGCCCCAGCGTCTGTGCCCGGGGTAGTGGCCTGGCCCTGGGAAAGGTAAGAGGGTATGTAGGAAGGTAGGGGAAGGAGTGGATACAGGCTCAGGGAAGGGCGCAGGCAGGGAGAGGGTCTTCTTCAGGGAGCGCGGGGGTACGTTAGAGGGAGCGCAGGGGTACGTTAGGGCTTGGGGGTGGGACGCTGGGCAGCGGGGGTGCTGAGCGTGTGCAGACGGCAGCTATCCAGGGAGGTAATGAGGTGCGGGGGTTTGACAATGAAGCGATGCAGGAGCAGGCATGGTACTTCCAGTAGCCACAATGTCCCTGAGCTAGCTAGTGTCAATGGCTTGTAAATCTTTAATGGCCTACCCATTTAGCTGAGCTGCGCACCCAACGTAATAAAGCTCTTTGGGCAGGGAATAAGCACCCTCTTGGGAACTGGACCTGCGTTGCTGTGCTGAGGCACTTGTCCCAGCAGCGGGTGCTGGGGAGAGGCTCTTTTGCAATGGGATCGTAGAGTGCATCGCACGGGAGAGCCCCGTGGTGTCTGCAGCCTGCCAGCGCTGCTGCAACACGAACAATGCAAACCGCTCTTTGCAGAGCTGCAGCCACAGTTTCACTGTTCTCATTGCAAATTCACTTGCTTTGCTCTCCAGCTAAATACTCCGCACCTGGAAACATGCACTTGAATGCCATTTTGGTGGTGCTGCTGGTTAGAAATCAATATTAATTTACTTGTGCGTGTAAATACAGAAACGTATTTATAAGTTTCAGATCAGTTGCAAACACATGCAAATTCTGTACATAAATTCTCACTCATTTATGTAATCTGTTCAGTAATATCATTAAAGAGAGCACATCTACTGCCTGACTAGAGTTACATTTGCAATGCGCTGAGATCAGCTGTGACTATTCACTTACCACACTTCCTTGCCCACGCAGCTCCCAGCAGTGGGTGATGCTCTGGCTCCAGGTATCTTCTTCTCTTCTCCTGTGATGTGCTATTAATTTTTGTTATGATTTTTTTGTGTGTATGTGTGTGTGTGTGTCTGTCTTTTGAGCACAAGTAGGTTTGCTTCAGGATTTGGGGAAATCTGTGGTTTGTGGCATAGGGAGGGATTACTGTGGTTTCTTTCAGACTAAACACCTGCTGCAAAGTCACCTGTGACTGCAAATGCACCGGACTTGATCACAGAGTTGGTCTCCTCCAGTCTTGTGTCCCTCCAGCTATAGATCACAAGAAGAACAGGAAATATTTACAATTCTACAAAAAGGAAACATGGTCAAGCAAGACATCATTAAAATACACTCTTAACAAGACATGGTGTGTGTATTTCTCAGAGCTGTCATTTGAGAACGGCCCACTAAATTACTGCTCAGAGAAGTAACTCTGAGTGAAAGGAAAAATCGTCTGGTTAAACATATTGTATGTCAGTGCTGAGAAAATCATTAACATATATATGCTGTAGAGAAGAGAATTCACCAGCTAAAGTCTATCAATAAAGATATACCACATTTTTATGATGCTGGAATTAAAGAGACCTGATAGAAAAATACCACACTCATTTTATTAAAAAAATATGATCTTGTCAAAGCTGTTTCCTTTCCAGGATAAATGAAACTCAGCCATATCAATATTACTGATTTTAAATTGTCATTTTTAAGCTCAATGCTTTATTACTTGTAATTATTTAATAATTCCAGCAGATGTGAATTGGTCAAGCCCCAGATTTCTTGGTAAGCCATTTTGACTATTGAAAATACTGCAAAAGCAATCCTGAAAAAAGGCACTGAATTTTACAGGCACAAAAAAATATTCCTTCATATTGCCACTTTTCACACCAAAATGTTTCTGAAGAAGGCTTTCAGTTCAATGAATAGGTCTGCATTAAAAGTTGTACAATGAAGCACACAGCAATGGAGATTCTTCCTTGTATGTACCTAAGGTGGAAAAAAGTGTCTACCGTGTAGCGTTATTTGATAAGTAATATACAGTTATAGCAGCTGACAGAGTTTTACCCCAGGGCAGAATTAAGGCTAAATATTCACTTTTGGCGTTTTTATGTCCTGTTGCATAGGAGTCTGCATTGCGCCAACATGAATTTCTGCATTTTTTTCCTAAACTGTTTTAAAAAGGGAAAAATGAAACAAAGACAAACAGGAACAAATAAAACTGAAGAGAAAGCGTGTGCTGATGGTGGCTGATTGCAAAAAACAAGGGTGAAACAGCTTCAACCAGCCTATAATAGGTCCACATACTCAAGCAGGTACGTATGTTAAAATATTCTGGGTGATTACTTAGCCCACGGAGAGGTACCAAGCCATCCTGCTTACAGAAAGGTGGAGTTCTCTCTGCTTACCAGGGCAGCTTCGAGATTGAGTTCACAATAATGTGTCTCTATATAGGGCATATTGGTATTAAAATAACTGTCTTGCAGATATGTTTTATTGTGCGGTGGATACACGAGATCTTTGTTGCGTACATGCTGGCTCAGTTTTTTCTGAGCTGTGGACATGAATCGTCCTCCGAAGTGCCATTAGTTTTGATGAGCACTGGGTGGCTATTTGACTTGGACGTCTCAGCCGACAGGAGTAGATCACACGGGAAGACGTTGCTGCAGCAGCACGCGTGCATCACAGGCAGGTTTTGCTCGCCGTCCTGTGCCTTTGATCTGGAGCCGGAGGGAAACCAGTCCCAGGATGGATGGTGGAGAGGAGTGGGGCGATCTTTGTCTGCCCGCACGTCACGTTGAGGCTCCTGCAGGTAGAAGGGATGTGTGTCGGTTACACTCCGTACACACGTGCTTGTTAGTGGGTAATCTGATGGTGCACATTCGCTGTGGCTTGTGCAACTGAATGACTGCACGCAGGGGGCTGGGTATTAATTACACGCTTGAGAGACATGTGTCTGTGTGTGTAGCTGTGGTCCCGGGGAAGACCCTGAGTTTGTCGCGCACTCCTTGTGCTTGTGCAGCTGCAGCGTGCGGTGTAGAGCCGTGACCCGCTCTCCGCACCCTCGACAGCTTTCGCAGACCTCGCCAGGCGGCTTCTGCGTGGGGTGGTGGTACAGCGTGTGCAGGTAGGGTGGGTTTGCTGCCCACTGGGTGGGTTTTATAGACTCTGCGTGTGCCTTCCTGAGCACAGCTCTGAGGCTCCAGCCAGCCGCTGAACTCCGGTGGTAACAAACAGCCCCATTAATGCGGTGTCACAGATTTCATTAGGGCGTCAGTCCCAACCAACATGGCCATAAATCAGGGAGATGGTACAAGGGCTTGCAGGCCCTGGTTTCAAGGGCCACATAGCCAGAGACTCATAACGCTCAGGAGGAAATGATCATGAATATTATTTAAAAAAATCAGAAATGTATATTAGAAAATCTCTGAGCTTATCAGATGGAGTGAGGTTGGGTAATAGCTGTTATTTATACTGCTTGTGCAGAGTGATAAAGTGGTGCTTTATGACCTGTGGTTTATCACTTAGAATAAGAGTCATGTGACTCCATTAAGGTTTCTTCTGTAGAAATGAAAAAGGGTAAATTAATGTGGTTTTTTTATTGTTAAATATTTGCACTCTCCTAAACCCAGTTTTTATTTTCTCTACTTAAGAAGTAGCGTATAAGCACAAATAAGTTTAAGTTTTGATTGATGGAGAGGTGGGGTGAAAACTCCCTTTATGTCAAAGGCTCTCCGGAGTGAGCCAGCCTCCCACCCACTAATGTCGATCAGCGGGGCTGGCTTCGGAGAGGAGGGAAAGGCAACACACTCAACGCGGTTACACCCGAAAAGCCGCTCCCCTCGGCCTCTCCAACCCATCCTCTGCTGGAGAAACGTACTGTAGTCCTGCTGCCGCCTCAGACCTTATTGCCGCTCTGGAAAGGGAGGGGGGGATCTGGGGAGAGCAGGGGTAGAAGCAACCCTGGGCGGCCTGAGCAATGAGAAGGAAGAGCTGTGGGCTGAGACGAGACACTCCCAGGAGAGCACAGGCTCTGCCTGAGCAAAGAGAAATTGGATTCCCCAATGATGTCTTGAAGTGAGCCCTAGAAACTGTCCTTACAGACATCCGTATGGGCCCCGCCACGGCAATGAACTCCATGGACAGCCATGGACAATCTGCCAGGACACTGCAGTCACTGGAACCTGAATGGGAGAGCAAAATCACAGCAGTGCTATTCAAGAGGCTATGCCATTGCTGTGGGCACATGCCCCGCAAGACCTGTGAGCTGCAGCTGCCAGGAAGGCAGTGGGCACACACAGAGCTGGTGGGCAATGACCAGGTGCCCTGGGGCATGGGAAAGCACAAGGAGACCAGCAAACTCCAGGGAGCTGCTGGGCTGCCACAGGAGTCACACCCAGGCTTGCCTTAGGGCTTCTGGTTTAGTCTGAGACGCTCACAGACGGGGTTTCAGGAGAGAAGCAAGACCGAGCTGCTGAGGAAGAAGGCATGACAGCAGGCACGTGCAGCCAAGGGCTCTGCTGAGTCACAGTGATGGGTACACTCCTCTGTCATCTCTGGTGACTCCTGTGTTCTCAGCTCTGCACCACCTGCGTGGCGCTTCAGGGCAGCTGAAGAGTCTTTCAGCTTCCTCTGGGCCTCCTTTAGCACGGTGATGGGTGAGGGGCGGCAGGGAGGGGAAGCAGAGTTAGGTTATTAGCAGCCCCTTAGAGCCCCAGCCTTACAAGGAGATCAGAGCGCACTGCGCAGCTAATTATGGGACTCTGCAGTAAAAAAGAAGATATCCTAGAGTGGCAGGAGCCCAGTGCTTGGATTCATCTGTATGTGACTCAGTTTTCCTGCTTGTAAAGTGGCGTTTACCACATTCACCTTCATCAAAACATATCTGGCAAGGATAATTTAAAAAATATCTGTGGAAATAGAAACGACTGCAAGTTTGGTAAATTTTTTATAAATTTTTCTCAATTTTTCTCTCTCAAAATATGAATCTTTTTCTGTTTTGGAGAACAAAAGTATTTTTGACTTCTCAGAACTGGAGAAAAAGAAAGTTTCAGCAAGCTAAGAAAAAAACCAGGTGGAAACTGTCAGCACATTTTTGCCATCTCTCTTCCCTTAGATTTTGAAAGAGTGAGTTTGAATACTTGGTGCTTGTTTTAAAATCCAAGTCTTTCAGAGCGCTTGCAGGGAGGGAGCTGGCTGGAAGTGTGAGAGGGACGCTGGACCAAGTATCCCAGGCACACAGAGTAATCTCTGCCATTCCTGGGAAGTGCGCTGAAGTGGGGGTTTGATTTGGTGGCCTTCAGAAAGCCCCTTCACCCCTCCTCTTCCCTGCACACACCCCCACGTTCAGGGACTTATCCCCCCCATACTGTGTGCTTGGTCTGTCCATCCACAGTGTTTGTATGCTGGGAGGACCTACAATCCCCAGTGGCAGCGTGGAGCCCACCGCACTGGGCGAGCCCACAATGAAGAGGTAGTCCTTCCCTGGCCAGACCCCAGGGCCCAGTTCATGCCAGGCGTTGGCTGGAACTGCAGAAGCCACTGCCACAAAACAAAAGAAGGGAAGGGGAAAACAGTGACAGCTTGGAAAAAGAAAACAACAGACAAACCCGACGTAAAAAGAGGAAGATTTTTTCTTTCCCCCCAATCTCTCATCGGTTATGTTTCATCTCTACTGGTAAAGCCTTCTGAAGCTGGCAGTCAAGTCTGCAGCCTTAAGGACAGTGGCTACAACTCTTCCTCGGACTAAGTTACAACTTGGGATCCTCTTGTGTTGAGAGTAGAGCATCTCAGAGCGCAGAACAGTTCAGGTTGGCAGAGACCTTGGGAGGTGTCTAGACTCACCCCTGCCCAAAACGGGGTCAACCCCAGCGTCAGACACAGTAAGAAGCCGCTCTTCTCTCCAAGGGCAGGAGCAGTCTAAGCAGACCGAAGAGGCTTCGAGGGCACACACAAAATCAATGGCATGACAGGCAGGAGGCTGGCATCTCTATCTCCTTCTGGCCAGGAGATGCCAGCTCCCCAGAGGACACTGCATTCAAACTGCACCCTGCGCCAGATGTGCCCCTACAGCTGTTCAGTCTGTTTTTCTGCGTTCTGCCCAGTGACGGGGGTAGCTTTCCTCTCCAGGTGAGGATTCGAGCATGGGTGGTGGTTTTCAAGTGACCTTGTCTGTAGGCAGAATTCAGCCCGACGTCTAGCTCTCTCAGAATATTGCCTGCGTGTTCCTCATAGTCATTTCCCATCATGGCTACGTGCTAATTGTCTCTAGGGGAAGTGAGGAGAAGGCTTATTAATCTGTGCAGTCAGGAAAGGTTGTAAATCACTGTGTGTTTCCAGCGATAAAATTGGCTAAATAAATTAAAACAAGCACTAATGACCCAAACAGAGCTCTGATGTAGTGGGAGTGGGCTGGGGCATATAGCTGTGTTTGAGTATAGGGTACACCTCAATCATACACTTCTTTCTTCTGACAGCATCCTTGGATATCTTCAGCCACAGTCCCTTCACCCCAACCAGTGTGCCCCAGTGCATCACCAGTATTGCACGCTGTTTTCTCCCCTCTGCTGCAGCGATGGCCTTAGCTTTTTAGCTCAGTTTTTCTATTCCCTTTGCTTT
This sequence comes from Himantopus leucocephalus, assembly GCA_003993805.1. Classification (NCBI taxonomy): domain Eukaryota; kingdom Metazoa; phylum Chordata; class Aves; order Charadriiformes; family Recurvirostridae; genus Himantopus; species Himantopus leucocephalus. Next base: position 18,281,760 of record RSEF01000006.1, on the reverse strand, counting down.
TCAGTCCAGCAGAGCTTGGAGTTAATTCATCCTCGTTCTCTGGCACTCCTCAACAAACCCAGTGAACTTTTCCTTAATGCAGATATGCTAAACAGCATTGAAGTCAACAGAGACGTATATCCATTAACAACAGCACAGCTGTCCTTTCAGATATTAGTGTAAAAAGTCTGTTCAGAAAGATTTCACGCAGCAAATAAAAAGGCAGGTTTGCAAACAGCCTGCCTGGTGATGAACAGCCAGGGTGGAAAAGTCACCCCACAGTCCTGTTTTCCAACAACCTCTTTCATCTGGGAGGCCTGCAAAATCCTTCATGGACTATTCATCAAGTGCCACTGAAACGTCTGATCTAGCTCTCTAGAGAAGACGTTGGTACCAGACAGTTCTATGTTTTCTATGCAGTAAGTGTCCCTACAAGAAACCTTCTGAGAATATCCTCCAACATTTTCTGGGATGATTAAATACTACTCTGTTTTGCCTCACCATCCAGCTTCAGCCTCTTGGTATTAAGCAGAAATGACTCATTTTATACCCACCAATATAAGAGCTGCTTCTCCAACCAGCAGCAGTCTGCCGCTCCTTAGGATAGCTACCCTGCTTGTGGATGTCCCCTGCTGCCTTCCTTGGAGACCATGTCTCTCAAAAGAGATCATAAGGAAAGGAACTTCCTTGCTGTGATCTTCACAGAGGATGCACTGAATCAGTGTATCCCTCAGTCCTTGTAAGCTCACCAATTTTCTGCTTTTTTTCCCAGAAGATGTGGGTCTGTGGGCTTTCCCTTGCCAGCAAAGGCTGAAGGAATGCTTCTGCTGCAGGTGGCTACCACTGCTGGGACGTGCAGCACGGCCACAGCAGAACTGTGCAAAGGTGAGGAAGGTGAGGAAGGTGAGGTGCTGCCACGTGTGGTCAGGGTTGTCAGCAGAGGCTCCTCCTCCGCAGTGAACTCTCCAGGCTCCCGGATTGCCTGTTCCCAGGATCAGTTCAGGCAAAATCCTTCTCTTGTCTCCTCCTGGGTGGACTGGGTGCTTCTAGATGTCACAAACAGAGAGTCAAGACGCAGGATGCAAGGGTGGCAGTGCCGGCGCTCCCTTGTCTGCCTGGCCAGGACCACAGATTTCTCCAGGAGCTGAGTCCAGCAGCATAACTATGTATCTATTCAAACTGCCTGCAAGGAGCTCGCTAAACCGGGGGTGCCTCTGTTTACCACGCAGGAGGAGGAGAGCACCGGATGTCCACCAGCCTCAAGCTGGACTCGGGCAGCACCTCAAAAATAACCTAATTTATCATGTATCAGTTGCCTGAGACCTGTGGGTCCAAACTCTCTGGTTTGTACCTGTATCCTATAAATATAAAAACTGGTAAGAAAAGTGTTTTCAAAGTGGTCGAAACAATCAATTAGGGCTTGCTTTCATTCATGCTTTCTGTGGAAAGCATACAAATGGATGCCACCAGCCCAACTGAGCTCAGAATTCCGAAGAGCTTTTATTCCACTTGGTATCACCACTGCACCAGTCTACAGCAGACCCCGGCTCAGTCTCTGGGGCCTTATTTTCTGTTTCCATATAGCAAGTCTGCTCATGATTTGTTCTTGAAAACACAAAACTTTTTGTAAAGAATTCTCCCCTTTGGATTTTTTTTCTGTATCCTTTACTCAAAATATTTTCTCATTCACTGTGTTTAATTTTTTAATTTTCACCTACTTGTCATTCTTGCCCCTTTTCCTAATTCCAATCATTTTTAAAATTAGAGGTGCTGAGGGACGGTAAAGAGAAACAGATTATCCCCCTCCACCCCCCACCCCCCCAAAAAAAACCCTTCAGAAAGCCAGGAAACAAAATCAACAAGGAGAGCTTTGAGCTTTCTGTTTTGCTCAGAAAACTGTCGATTCCTTTTGCACCAAGCGCTGGGCCTGATTCTTCTCCGGCAGAGTGCAGCCAAGAATTACAAAGCGAGTCAACAGACAGTGGAACTGAGTTCATCTGAAAAGTAGCCAGAAAAAACCTCAGGCTATGTTCGAGGTGTCCATTTTTAGAAGGAAATGTGCTTAGGCAGAGGAATACCAGCATATTCAGGGTGAGTGACTCTGTGTGTGTGCGTGTGTGTTTTGGATCTCAGCACAAGGAAGGGGTGTCTTGCCACCCCCAGGGGTCGGGAATAGTGCATGCATGGGGAGGACCTATTATATTATTTTTCTTCCACCTTAATGAACTCCTCTCATGTCCACCTCTGATCAGTGGAGTATGACAGAGGGTGATTGAAGGCCAGTCTCCCAGGAAATGAAGTTTGTTCACACAGCCCAAGTATGCTGGCCCTACTGCTGCCTGCCTCTGATTTATAGGACCGAAAATTCCTTCCTCCGGTAACAATAACGCTCTTAAACTCCAGACCCCTCTCCCTCACAGAACCTCCAGACAGGGCAGCCCGAGCCCAGGAGAGACGGGAGGCACCCAGCAAATATATCCATCAACACAACTCGGGTTTCAAAGGAATACGAGACCCCACAGGGTTAGGCTCACAAAGGTGGGGAGTGGAGGAGTCCGGCCACCGCCCTGCGGCACCTCCTCCTGGGAAGGGGCGGCAACAGGAGCGACTATGCCCCGGAGAGGGACAGGAGCCACAGCATGTCCTATGAGCCAGACGGCACAGAGAGCCCAGGGTGGTGTTTTCAGGGGAAATTTGGGCTCTCTGGCTGGTGCTTGATTCTGGGGCTGGGAACGGGTCCGCTCTGAGGTCTCCTAGCGTCAGAGGTTTCTTCCTGCAATGTCTCCTCTGGGATGTGGCTGCTGGCTAGGAAGCAGTCCAAACACTTTGTCTCTCTTTCGTGATGTGCTTGGTTTTGAGAGGAGATTTCCTGTGAGCACGTGTTTTGTAGTAGCAGCGGGTGGCTGTGACTGATGGTTCTGCAGCTCCTGCATGGCACCGGGCTTACGCTGAAAGAGGCCGTCACGGGAAAGGGTCACACCTCGTCACTACATCTCAGAAAACATCCCCTCCAAAGCATGATGGGGCCCTGAGGTACGGCGTGCAACAGTGTCCCAGGGTGGAAGGCATGCCAGTATGGCGCTGGAGGTTTTGTCCACGCTGTCTAGCAGGGCTGGTTGGTGGCACATTGCCGTGGCCAGGCACTGCCTGAGAGACTGAGCCATTTCCCAGCCACAGAGCCTGTAGTTAATTAAACAGTACAGATGATCTGGGGGCACGTTGTTGCCAGGCTTTGTTTTATTTAGTAACATAGACGTGGCCATACAGTGTGGCTGTCCGGGCAGCCGCTAAGCTGGCCAGACCCGCACCCACGGACACACACACGCACACTTTTTGGAGTTGGGGCCCCATTTTCGAGCTTAATATTACTGTCAGAGTTTTGGGTCAAGGGGAGAAAAAGCGCTTGAGCCCTTTTGCAACAGGACAGTTGTGGTTGCCAACTCGCAAGGCAAGTCCTGGCAAGAAACAAGTTCATTCTGTAACTTCTTTTTTTATCATTTACTTATTAACAGCTCTCTCTGGCTCTCACCTGAAGCTGCTGACCTGTTCCTCCTAGACAGGGCAATTAGCAGGGAGACAATGATCTGCAGAGGGCAAGGAGCAGCCTGTGCTGGGTGGGGGTAGGGGGCTGCGGGAGGCCGAGGGTCACAGAGGAAAGAGCTATTTATGGCCCCAAGAGGGAGGATTCACTAAAAGGCCATCTAGCTTGACTTGACTTCCTCTTGACCCATCCCCTCTGGGGGAGATCCTGGTGTACCTCCCTGCCACCACGGGCTTCCAGTGTCCACAGTGGCTGGGTACAGGGATAGACTGGTGAAGGTGGCAGCGGGCAGAGGAGAACGTGGGGGGCCATGTGCCAGCTCCATTAAACCTGTGAGGTGGTATTTTAAGCGGGAAGGAAGAGATCTTGCCAATGTCTTGTAGTCTTCTCCACCGCTAGTCCCAGTAACTGCTTCTGGACAGAGAGACAGGAAAGCTCTTCTCTCTGCCGGCTGGAAAGGCTCAGTTTCCCCTCCCAGTCTTTGCTGTGGTTATTTCGCCAGAAGGTCTGCGGGACGCTAACTCTGCGTTCATGCTGGTAGCTAGCACAGGGGGTTCTGATCTCTATCTCACAGCCTCCTGTGCTAACCACAGGGCAAGTAATTGCTTGACAAAGAGAGAGAGCAAGTCTGGCTTATACACGTGTACCTGACCTCCACATCTGGGCCAGCCCCTTCCCATCCTGCTACAAACACTGTTTTGGAGCATACCCCTTGTAAATTACGAATCTTTGAATATTTGTGTCCTTCAGACCACCTTCCCTGCTCTGCTGGAACCTGCTGAGACTGGTCACAACCGTGGGGAGCCTCCCAGGCTGACACATCGTCAAGAAATGAGCTTTGTGGTGTAACTGAGGGACAACATATAAGAAGAGCCCTTCCCCTAAATAACTGCCTGCAAGACAGAAGGGTTGAAGGCATGATATTAAGTTAGATAACCATGTTAAATTGCATCTAAAAAGGAAGTTGGTCATTCCTAATGTATTTTTTTGATGAAAAATTGACCTTTTTCAAAATGAAAAGCATTTTTATGGAGCTATCCTGTGAGATGCCAAATGTTTTGGCCCTGATCTAGCTAGATATTTAACCACGCACTTCATTTCTTAAGCTGCTCATGTGCTTAAATATTTAGCTGGATCAAGTCCAGAGCTCTCAGCATTCTGTGCGGTGTCAAAGGACCAGGTCCGTGTTTGCAGCAGCATTGCTGAACTCAGCCTATAATGATTTCAGTCATCACACAGAAAGCATTTTCTGTTAATGTACTATCCAACAAAAAACTTAAACGAATTTCCTTGGGATTTCTCTCATAGATGCGTGTTTTCTGATGGTGTTCTAGCAGACAGCTTTACTAGCCAGAGTATTTGTGAAACAAGGCACTTGTCAGTAAAATTTAGTGGGAGGTAATGGAAAATTATTTTGTTCTACCAATTCCAGGATTGTCACCCGAGACCTGACTTTAAAAGTGACTGAAGACCCACAGGGAAAGAAATGGAGTGCGTGACTACTCCATCCAGTCAAAGCTGACCAAGATGGTTTGAATCATTCACAGAAATGATTTAGAAAATAATTTCAAACAACAGATGGGGAGGAATGATCAGCTGATGGCAGACAACCGGTGAGCAGAGAAAGAGACCAAGTTCTTGAGCAAAGTAGTTCTCTGCAGATGGCTGGGTTCAATAAGAAAGGATAAAAAATGAACCTGACCATTAACAAAAAGTGAAGCAGACTAGCTGAGTTTCACTGGTCCTACTGAAGGGAGTACGAAGAACAAGAAACAAACAGCACTAGGTGGGAAAAGGCGAGTCTGATTTCTAATCTCGTGTGTTGTAATTACGGTGTTAAATGTGCAAGTGCAAAGTGAACGGATGAGATGGCATAACTAGAAAGAATTTGTGGAAGAGAGCTGAGCAGAAACAGGCTCTGTCAAAGCCAAAAAGGATGCATGCCAACGTTGTTTCTCTTGGCATAGGTCAAAAAGCAGACTGTGTGACAAGAGAGAAATTGGAGAAGACTGAGATAATGCCCAATTAGATCATGCAGTTCACCTCCCTGGGGCCCGTGACAGACTGGTAAGGAATTTTTCTGCTGGGGAGGGAAAAAGGAAATTGTCAGAAATTTGAAAAACTCTGTTTCTTTCCTTCCCCCAAAAAACTTAACTCAAAGCAAAACCCCACCAAAAAATGTCATTCCCAGGTTAGTGTGTTCACTGCTTGCTGACTATCTTACAAGAAAAAAATTCAGATACCAACTGAAAGTGCTCAGTAAGTCAATGCTCCAGTTTCCTGCTACGACAACATTTTGGGAAGACCTAATCACGCCTCTCGTTATCTCTGAAATCCTTCTCAGTCATGAGTAATCCTGAGCCCCATTGCATCTGAGCGTCACAGGTGTGTTGTTAGAGATGTTCCTGATAGCACGCGGCCAGAGCAGAGCCTGACTAACCCCTGCCTAGGTCAGCCCGAGCTGGGATGAGCCATTTGCCCCACAAAAATGAGTTGTTTCATTCTTGTGGCTCCTTTTTGTACATGTCGTTACGACTGCCAGGAACCCTTGCAGCTCTGGAGGGAGGCTGACCACCTCTGTAGCTGCTTTCCAGTGAGCCTGCCTCAATTCTGAGAAGACTTTGGTGAATTATTATCTTTCTCCTGGGCCCACAAGTCATGATGCTTAGGTTACCTCTGAGAGCCTGACTGGCTGGGCTAAATTTGGCAAAAGACTTCTGTATGTAGACAGTAGGAGGGATGGGGGCAGCATCTAAGCGTGTGCCGAATTTAGTCTGTGGTGAGGCTGTACTGTGAGCTGGTATCAGGGCCACGAACAAAACTGATTCCCCAAGCCCTGTGCTACCTATTGTACTGCCATATCTGCTCAGGCTCTTCTGGCACCAAAATATTCCCTGTAGTCTTTTTCCTCAGGGCAATCTTCAAAAGTTTGAAATAGTGAAGATTCCTAGTGGGTTTCGCTGCCAGGAAGTTTCTCCCTTAATTTTATTCTGCTTCATTTTTATCCCTTATCTGTAGAGAGAAGTCCCTGCTGTTATCCCTACCATCCTACCTAACCCTGGTTTTATTATTGTCTTCCACCTAAACTTCCCAGGTTTGTCTCCATCTTTAGCAACATTTTAAACACTCCTGGGACTGAAATTCTGCTCTGTGATGTGCTGGTGGGGATGTTAATCCAGTTTACCAGAAGGTGATGATCAGAATTGCAATTTGTTTTGGAAAATGCTGACTATGAGGTATTTTCTCAGCTTTACCGTATTTCCTTATTGCCCTGTGAGCTGAAGACACCTGCTGCAGGGAGGGACTGGCTTGTACGTCTGCAGAAAAGGAGCGATCCTGCTCTTCGTTACACTCTATCAGCGGGCTAACAAGCACCAGTACCAGTAGCTACAGTAGGACTGGTGGATTCGAATCTGAGCTGGTCAGACTTTAGACAGCACATGCACCTGGAGGAAAAACGCTGGGGTTTGCGGCTGCACCTTCAGGACGGGAGGAAGCAGAAGAGAGAGGAGCAAAATCACCCCACGGGAGGCAGCATTGCACGTTTGTTCGGAGGTGGTTGCAGCTGACTGATCTCTGGCTCATCCCTCCAGCTAAGCGTTGAGGAGAGCTCCCCAGCTGTGGGAACGGCCGCCCTCTGGGCTGGAGACCTCGGTCCCTCCCGCGTGTGTGGGACCAGAGGGGTGGGTGGCAGAGGGGGCTGCTCCGACATTTCCTCTCCCAGTGAGGAGGGACCTTGTCCTTCTGAGGCTGTCGAAGGCCAGCTCAGCCCTGCGTGACCAACTACAACTGCCGCTTCTGTGTCCTTTCCCCCCGGGTGCTGCGTTCATTAGCTGTGAGGCCTTAGTTTTATGGGAACCCTCCCACCCAGCTTCCTCCTGGCTTAATGACAGGCCCATTAAAGAGAAGCCAATAAAGCTGCAGCGCAAGAACAGCGCGAGGGCCGGCTGCCTGCCCGTCTTCTTCATGTGCGAGCCAGGTCTGGGGGGACGGAGGAGGCAGAGACACCCCCGAGTTACGCAGAGGTGACCCCTGGGAGCGGGGAGAGCCCACAGCTTGTGGGCCCGCTTTCGTGCTCCCCTTTGGGGCTCTCTTGCATAACTTTTCCCAGTGTGGGGCTGGGGTTTTGTGGTGGGTTTTTTTTTTTTTCGTCTCTGAGGAGGGAGGAACAAGGTCTTTTAATGAGGGGAGGATTAACAGGCCATAAGACTCAGCCCTGAAAGAGCCGTCGGTCTGTGGGGCCGCTCAGCAGGACGCAGGGTAATTGGATTGGATCCCGAAGAGCACCTTGAATCGGTTCTGAGGCGGCCGCGGCGGGTTGCTCCGGAGGGGGCCGGGGGCCGGGGAGGAGGGGAGCGTGTGGCTCTTTAGAGAAGCCAGAGCCAAGATGGGGGATCAGCCGGCTCATTAAGGGATTAGAGTGTTTGTTCTTCTCAAGACTTTTGTTGCTAAAACACTTTGCGCAGCATTTTCTGGAGCCTGGGGAGCTTAAAGAGCTTGTCAGAGCCCTGCTCTTGTCCCCGCACAGGAGCGGAGAGGCTCCTTCCTCTGGCCCTCCTGCCGACGCCAACAGCAGCTATTGCTAGCGACAGCTCTGCTCTCCCAGCCCGACCCGTCGCTGGTCATAGCGCTTCTGCCTCCTGTGGGTTTTGAGGTAAAGGGGGATCATCCTTCATCCATGATTCATCCAAAGAGGATGAAGCAAAAGCAGCACATGAGGAGGGAGTCTTTTGACAGTGAGGGACAGTCTAACTTGGGCTTTTCCCCTAGTATTTGTTGCATGGACCAGGAAGGACTTTGCATGTTCTGTGGTGCTCTCTGCAACCTTTTACCTCCTCACGGGCTCTGTACTTGGTCTCCAGAACTCGTGGTAACAAGTTTGCGGCACAAACTACTCTAATTTGTGTATCTGGCCGTCATACAAATGCTGTGGCTAGAAGTTATTGCACAGAGTAATCTGCCTACCAGCATCACCCAAAATGTGCTGGCTGTTGAGGTGTGATGCCAGAAGAGGCTGGAGAGGGCAGGAACGGTGCAATGAGGCCCTGCCTGAGAGCACAGCTGGCCAAGAAGCCTAGTTCTCCTCTGGACCATGGGGAGAAGGTAAAAGCTCTAAAGTACGAATCAAGAAGTGCTCAAATCGGGATGTGGTATATTAGAAAGTGTCGAGAGCATACGTGGATAAAGCTCTGTTGTCATCAGTTCATCCATCCTCATGGCCCACACAGAGACTCCTTACCCAACCATCCTTTATCTAGGCAGCCCTGAGGCACATGGCTCCAGGCACGGACAAACCCTGCCCTGGCTGGCCAGGGGTGGAAACCTGGAGACACTGGCAGAACAAAGCCTGGGGAGATGGTAAAGGGCCTATGCAGTATGGGGGATTATCCCATTTTAGGGGCTGTCTTTCCTCCTGTCACGTGGGATTGGTGAGTGAGCACCAATGATTTCTTGCATGGGTAGCAACACTCGTGGTGCAAGGACGATGCTGTGCGAGAGGGAGGGAGTTCTCCTGTGGCTTCCTTACAGGGACACTTGGAGGTTGAGCCCTGTGTCCTGCTGCCAGGGCTCTGGCTGCTGAGCACACAGTTCGCACCCGGCACCTCAGCCCCCAGCTGGCGGTTGTGTGCCCACTCACCGCCTTTCCATGCAGAGCGGGACGCGGCCCCCTTCCTCGCAGGGCGGCAGGCACAGGGTGTCAGCTTTGGGGTGAATTTGGCCTCCACCTTTAGAAAAGTCTAGGGGCTGGGCAAGGGGGGTTTAATTGGTTGTGTGCAGCGGCAAATGTAAGGGAGTTCGGCAGGATCTCTCCAGCTCCCAGCGTAAGCTACGCTCCCACCTCCTGTCTCTGCTGAGCGGGAGTTTCAGCTGGGAAGTGTGTGTGTGTGGGGCGGGGGAGAACGGGAGAGACAGGCAAGCGGGGCGGGGGGGAAGGGGGGAAGAGGGTTACAGGGAAAATAAATGAGACTCCCCTGAAATTAATTGTTTGAAGGGAGTGCCCCACTCGGCTGTGAATTCTGAAATGATTATTGGATTTGCAGGCAGACGGGGAACAGAATGGGTCGGGTGCACGATTAATATCTTATTGATAGCGGATTAAGAGAGCGAGATCAAATCTTTAACTGAGTGGAGATGCAGTTTATCAATTTGTCACAAAAAATGTAGCAATCAGAAGTGGAGAACATCAGGGGCGGCTTGTGGATCGATCTGTGTCAGTGCCTCACAGCACAGCTCAGCAAGGAGGCTGGCTTCCCCCAGGTGTCCAGAGAGCTGGAGGAGACCAGCTGGGTGCTGGCCATGCCGAGAAGGGCAGCCCGGGGACAGCCGGACCTCTGGGTGCAGGGGCACCACCCAGAGAGCTGCTGGCAGGTGATGCCATGCCACCATGGATGCTGCATGGCAGTGCTCCGGCGGGGGCTGCGAGTAAAGCAGTGGTGCCTGGGGAGCGCTGGCTTCCCCAGATGGTGACAGTGGGAGATGTGAAGGCTCAGCCCTTAGTATGGCTTAGATGGGCTTGCAGCCAGCCAGAGCTTCCCAGGCTTCAGGGCAGGGTGGGGGACCTCAGCTGCAGCTGAATGGTATTTGGTGAGGAAAAAGCTTACGTGCTACCGGGCTGTATGATGCAAAGCTGTGGGTACTGCCTAGATTACTGCCTGTGGGCTTCCTACTCTTGTTGGAGATCTAATGTGTTGTTAAAATTTGGATGTTGGCGCTTCTGAATTCTGTTCACAACTCTGCTGTCGTAGTCCTGCTGGTGAGAGCTTTCCTCCAAGCAGCCCGGCATCGATGTGTGTTCTGTGTTTTGGGAGACCAGTCTGTTGACCAGCTCCTCAGCCTTGATCTGTCATTATTCATGGCTCATGCACAGAAGGCATTTGCAGCTATTGAAAGTATCTTGATAGCTGGGCAAAAAGGCAGGAACTCCACCAAAAATACCCAGCTTAGAAAACAGTCCTTTCTGCATCTGGAGGTAATTCTGTGACGTGAAACCCCTTTTGCCAGCTCTAAAGAGTGTGTTGGCTACTTGGGGTCTTCTCAAAAAAGCCCGATCTCTTAGTTGAAAATCTCAGGTGTCTCAATTAGAAAATAAAAACCACTTCTAGCCCATGTGGCCATGAGCTTGTCAAAGTAACCCCTAAAGGCTAAAAACAGAGGGCAAAGGAAGAAGAAATCAGAGTCAGATGGCTGATAGTATTTGCTTGTACGAAATCAAACTTTTGATTTGCAGCCCTCCTTTATAGATTTTTGTTGTGAATGTTTGGTTTTAGCAAACAGGGAAAATAAACCCAAGGCAAATGTTTAATGGGTACCTCTTTCAGAGCAGGCACTGTAAGCAGCTGCAATGTCTCTGCAGCAGAGCCTGGCACCAGACTTCTGTCACCAGTTGGACTCCAGCATTTTTTATTTTTTATTGCTAACGTAAAACTTCCTGCTATTCCAACAGATGGGGGACGGCCTGTAGAAGCCAGCAGCCTCCTTGGTGGGCTGTGGAGTCAACAGGAGTCTCTGATAGCAATTTCCCTTCTCTTAAGGCCTTGCAGAGCTGTTTCAGTCCCTTGGGCCTCTGCAAAAGATGTTGTGCACCTGGGTGAGGCGTGTGATGGCGGAAAGGCTGTTCATACCGAAGGCAGTCTCTCACGCCGGCGCTGCTAGCTTTGAAGGCAATTACATTCTTGCTAGGGTTGTTGGGTTTCCACATGAGCCCTCCTGGCTGTTTGCAGTCGTTCTCAGGGTCCTGGAGTGCGATGGGGGCCTCTGGGGCTCAGGGGTGTACAGGTGAGAAAGGGGCCGCAGCTGGAAGCCCTTGAAAGCCAGATAGAGAAGATGGGGAGGCGGGGGGAAGGAAAATCGAAGATGAGTTGGCTAATCCAGGGCCTTGCTTTGCTGCCTGCTGCTTACTCCTCTATACCGTGCTGCGTCTTCCCCACCAGCATGTCAGAGCCTGTGAGGGGCTTTGACTCCTGCCAGGTTTTTGGAGTGCTCTGAGAGCCAGCGAGGGACACCATGCTGCCATGAGGGCTGCCAGCACCGTGACGGAGGGTCTGGGAGCTGATCAGTCCTTGAGCTTGGTAACATGGGCAGCTGAATCAGGTGATGTGGCTTGTTCTGCGCTGACACAGGGACAAAAGGCTGTGTGGCAGCCTGGTTTAGCTGGTGTGTGTTAGCTGAGCGAGACCAGTGCATGCTCACTGCACAGATGTGAGGTCTTGGGGTCTGCTGCGGTGCAGACCCCAAAGAGGGGGGAAGAGAAGGTATCATATGGGGGTGCAGGTGTGCACTGAGATGCCCTCTGTCTGGGCTGATTCAGGATGGAGACCACGAGGTGGAGAAAGCTGTTGGCCATCACCTTTGTGTTTACAGGGTGAGCCAAGTGGGACAGGAACGGGGAGGAATTCATGACCCAACCACCTGCCCTGGTGCTCATGTGTGACCTTCCTCTCCCTCTGGCTCTTTCACTGATCCCACCACTGCCCCTGAGGTCTCATATAGTTCCCTGTACCTCTGTTGTTAGGCAAGTGAAGGCTGGTGCATCTCTGAGCTGCCTTGCTCTTTAGATGGAGAACATGTCGCCCTGGTGCAGCCACTGATTTAACCTGGGGATTCCTGAAGCATATGGTCTTCTTCTCCCCTCTTTTTAACGGAACGCACTTTGGGACATGTAATAGGGTGGCCTCTGCTAAGGCTTGAGCCTGTTCAAGTCCAGGGGAAAGAGGCCAGAGCTAGGATGGGAATCCCGCAGCCATGAGCATCCCCTTGCTGAGTGTCCCCGACTGGGAGCGCGTGGGGCATCACGGCTGTGGATGCCTCACAGTGAAGCCTCGGGAAGTCCCCAGAAAGCAAAGCATGTGTGGCAGGGGAGAAAAATGTGAATCTGGAGCAAGCAAGGGTCTGAAGAGAAGGCAACCGTGCTGAAGATGTGCTGAATGTGTGGGGAGGGACCGCAGAGAGGCAGGAGGTGGGGAGGGGCCCCTTGAGATGACACTTTGCTGCTCTTTCTGCGCACTATTGTGTAAACATGTTGAAAGCCATAGAGAGCCTTTGTTTTGGAAAGAGCCCCGAATTAATTGTGATGTACAGGCTGCCCTTCAGCAAGCTCTGGGCCTCTCGTTCGTTTCTCCGCCCCCAGCCTCTCACAGCATCGACCCCCAAAAAGCACAGGGCCGGGCAGCCCCCTCCACCCCGCTCCTGCCGCGCCCCCGGGGCCGCCAGGGGAAGGCAGGCCCCTTCCTCAGCCCCCCACCCCCGGGGGGCCCTCGCGGAGAGGGGTGCCGCAGGGCTGGCACCCCCACACGCAGCCAGGCTTCCCTCGGCCGCGTCCCCCCGGGGCCGTGGGCAGGACGCTCCCCTGAGGGCCAGGCCACTCGTGGCTGTCGTATGACCGCCGTGGCCTTTCCCAGCACCGGGCTCGGGGGGCTAATTAGCGCATTCAGGGGCACTGCTGGAGTGGAAAGGCGCTTGTCTGGCGGCGGGGAGCTGGGAGGTGACCTGGGGGGCTGGCGCTCCCCGCTCTCCTCCTCCTCCTCCCCCGCCACCGGCCAGGTCTCCCCAGCGCCGGCCGGGCCGAGGGGAGGCAGCCGCAGGGGAGCGAGGCCGGGAAGGGCGGCCGCGGCCTCCCTCGGCGGGCGGCGGAGCGGGCTCACTCGCGGGAGGCGATGGCGGCGGGAGGGGCCGGGCCCAGCCAGGCGCTGCCGGCCGGGGCGCTGTGCCGGCGGGCCGAGGGGCGCCGCGGGGCCCTCCTCTCCTTTCACCGCCTCCCGGTTCTGCTCCACAGACCCTCCCTTTGTCAGCCCCCTTGAATGGGAGCCCTGCCCGCCCGCGGCCCCGCTTTTAATTAGGGCTTCCGCTGCCCGCTCCTGCCCCTCCGCTGCCGCCCCCCCCCGCCGCCTCTCCCCCCGCCGCTTGGAAATCCTTTGGCACACTGTAGCGCTCCCTCCGGCTTTGCCCTGGCTGCCGCTCTCCCGAAAGGCGAAGGGAAGCCGTGCGGAGCCCGTCCCGCCGCTGCCAGCCCGGCACAAGGCCACCGTCCGCCGGGCTGCGGGCCCGGGGGGGCTCGGCCACCTCTCCTGCGGGGAGGACGCTCACGGCTGAGGGCCCCCGAGCCCCCTCTTCCGCCCCACGGGCGCTGTGGGGTGCTGAGATCTGGGTTGAGCCCGTGAAAGGCGGCCCGGAGGCGATCTTTCTTTTTCTTTTTCGTAAAAAATCTGAATCCTGCCTCTCGTGGCGTGTTGGTGGCTCTTGCAATGCAACAGCTCCTGGAGTTAGGAGTTCTGGGGAAGACCTTGCTGTAAAAACATGGTTTCACATTTGGGAGACGGATGAAAGGAAGCCCACGATCTGTTACGGTTTCTGTCTTTGCGTTGGACTTCAGGGTGGCAGCCGGTGGGCGGGTGATTGAGGAGTTGATGGGCAGACAGGAGTTTCGCAGTCACATCCTCCAGACTTCTCCGGGCCCCGGGTGTGTCTGTAACCAAGGCAAAGTTTTGCGTCTTCTACCCCAAACGCATTTTGGTGTCCCACGCAGACGCATCTTCAAGAGGCTTGAGTGACAGTGCATAACTAGTCTCTTATGGAGAAGTGAGACGCTATGTTTATGCAGATAAACACAGGGAAGGAAAGCAGCTCCAGCCGGGATGTACAGATCCTTCCCAGACTAAATCTCATCTTGTTGGCTCTTCCTTGGGATGCTTGAGCCAGAAGCCTCCTCTTGGCGTTAGCTTGCCACTTTTGGTATCAAGGCTCTTATTTCCTTCTAAGATGACGTTTAGTTCAAGTGAAATGCAGTTGTCCCCCCCTAGAAACAACAGCTCATGCCTCAGCGACAGGCAGCTCTGTTGTTCCTTGTCCCCGTGCTGTCTCCATGCGATGGACCACCGAGAGTCGGGGCTCTGGGGTGTAATGCCCTACATGGACCCTTCGGTCTGCATCCCTTGCCATGGGTGGGCAGAGAGGAGATTAAATGTGACGGGGTCCTTACACCCACTGCTGCCCTATCTTCTGCTGGGTGGGTTTGTGGGTGACCGTGGAGGGTCTGCAGGGAAGAAATCTCTCCAGAGCGGGAGAGGGTTAGGGGATGGACAGAAGTTCCTCTTTGTGTTGTAATTCCCCCTCTCCTTTATCAGCAGCCGTAGGCAGGTGGGAGTCTCAGCTCAGCCAAGAGCATGGGGCCAGAGCTGCAGCCACTGGAGCCCCCCAGCCTTCTCCCGCCAGCACGAGGCATCCCAGGACCACCACGGTGCCAGCAGCCCTTGGTCAGGAAAGCGTGGCTGCTTCCCAGGCTGCTAATACCTGCGCAGTCCCAGCCCTGCTGCGGCCAGCCTGACGCCAGCTGGGTTTGCACCACGGTGGTGAGACTCGGCAAGGGCGAGCCGAGCAGATGCTGAGGTGCGGGCCAGGGTGAGTGGTGCGGTTTGGATGTTTCTACCTCATCTGATACAATCAGCATGGCTGTGCACATGAGAGGAAAGTTGTTCAATAGGAATGACCCATGATGCTGGGTTAATTCTGTTTACAAAAGAATAAATATTATAGCGGTGTCTTATAAAAGAGAATCAATAGCTTCCCTTTGCTGGGTGATCCCTTCATGTCTTCGAAAATCGATTCCCCCCCATTCCCCTCCTCCTCGCTGCACAGCTATCTGTTTTTCGGGGTGACGGGGGGGTCAGGCGATTATTGAAGTATATGTGAATTTACAATATTAACGACTCACGACGGTGTGTCCGCAGGTTCACGGTGAATTAATTATCTGTTTAAGAAGCCATGAAGAAATCAATCAATGAAAATTTCTCACTCTTTTGAGAGTGAGGGAGCTTGTCCATTTTTTTTAACATGCACCACATTTAAAGGAGCAGTACAGCTTTTTTTCCGCAGAGGAGGGGTGGGAGGGAAGCTGGTTTGGGGCTGAGGGAGACCTGTTTGGTTCAGTGCAGCACTGGCAGGAACAGCAGCCGCATTTGGTGGGCTCCTCAGAGGGCAGAAGGCACTAAGGATACATCCCGAGGTGGTTTTGTCCTGGAGTTTAGCCAATGGTGGCCTTCTCCAGAGGGAAAGGGAATGGCCCGGTGTTAGGTAGCGTGTGCTAGCAGACACAGCTCTGGTGGGGCTGCACTGGGCTGTGGGCAATGAGGTCTGTCACAAACGTGATCTCCTAGTTTGCTGGCCCTGCTGCCCCTCTCCTGGAGACCCATCTGCTGTCACTGAGCTGGCAGAGGGCAACACGTGGCTGCGCCTCAGCTGCTCCAGCCTGGGAGGAGTGGGATGTGCTCCCGTGATGGAGACGGAGTAGCAAACAAAGAAAAGCAGCTGAAAGCTGTAATATCTCAAAGCACCTCAAGATGTGCTGGAAGAAGTCTGGCAGAGTGCTTCATGACTTAGCCTTCAGCATTGAGTGCCGTTTCTAAATTCGGGACAGGCACTGCTGAAGGTGCAACCATGAGGCATAGGCTCAGCACGCCTGAACACAGCCGCCCTGGGCCTCCTCCACAGATGCAAGGTCGGGCAGCTCTGGACAGCAAATGGCTCAAGACTGCTCATCTTTCCACCTGGTGCTAAAGCTGCAGCCAGGGGAGGGACCCTTGTGTTCATCCGGACCTGATCTATAGTTGCGCCACATCCCCGGGGGTCTTGGAGTCATCCGAGGCATTCAGGAGGACAATGGCATGTGCTGGGTGATGGCAACATGTACTGTTAAAAGCATCTGGCTGAGGTCCTTACATCAACTTGACGTTTCTCTGGATGAGGTTTGATGACATTTGAATACTGGATCCAAGCATTTTCCCTACATTTCAGACTTTGGCAGGCAAAAACACACAGACTTTGATGCTGGTCAGAAAACTGGCAGGTGAAGATGGATCCCGGAACTGCTAAGAGGGCGAAGGAGTTTGTGATTCCTTATGCCTGACCTGAGACACTTAAAAACTGCCCCATCTCACCCCTCTTCTGTCTGCGGAGGATGTCATGTATTGGCATTTGGGCAATGACTGATATTCCAGTTAACAGGGGAACAATTGGCGCAGGGGGAGAGGAGAGGAAGCTGAAAGGAAGAGGGGGATGAGGGTTGCAGAACCTTTGGCAGGAGAAGTATGTTCGACACTGCCCCTTTCCCTCATCCCTAGCCACCAAACAGGCAGCAAGGCAGGGATGCTGCAGAGAGAAAGGCACAGTATTTGGGTAGCGGGGGATAGGGTGAAATCTCGGGGGGTGGCAGGCAGCTGGAGACCCTGACAAACAGGCTAGAGGAGGGGCGGGAGCAGGGACAACCTCTGAGGCTGCTTCTGCCCTCGCAAGCCCAGGCAGACGTGGCCCCTTCCCAACACCATAATCCTACTGGCCTGCGCCGAGAGGAGTCCCCGCCAGGCACACCCATCGCTGTAACCAGAACGGAGAGAAGAGCCCATATTGACACAGGAGCATCTGTGTCAGTAATTGTCACACAGCCTGGCAAATTGCTTCAATGTGCCATCCCCTCCAGCCGCACAGCTCAGCGGCGGCGGCAGGCCTGGGGGGGCTGCGCTGCTGCCAGAGAGATGGGAAGAACCCTGGACCCAGTGGAAAGGGTCAGGACCCCACAGGGACCCGCTGGGTCCTAGTCCAGGTCCCTGTGTCTTGATGAAGTCTCGCCTGGTGGCCGCTTGGCAGCTGCTCTGGCTGCAGTGCTCTGTTTTGCTCAGCTCCATCGTCCTCGGTGCAATATTCCTGATTCAGACCACAATGAGAGAGAAAGGGAAAATTCCCGTCATCCTTTAGGCTGCCATTTACACCAGCCAACGGAGGTTTGAGAGAGGGTGATGCTGTTCCTCCCTCCCAACTCTTACCTGGCCACTGGGAGCTGGGGATGCTCACCAGTTTACTCCAGATGAGCGCACAGCTTTTTTCTCATCCGTATATGCAGCTGCTTTCTGAGTCTAGACAAAGCTAGAACAGAAATAAAAGGTGAGGTTTCCAGAAAGGATAAGGTACCCAGTTTGAGGCTATGTGAATCACAGCTTTTGAGAGGTCAACAGGTTGACCAGAGGTGACTGTTTTCATTTCCCTCTGTTCTTTTTCAATGATCTCTAGTTTTGTATTTCCTGTGCTTTTTAATCCAGCAGAGATTATTAAATTTGCCTCCACGGATTCAGGGATATAATTTTGACAAGAGACTCTAGGCCTAATCATGACATTCTGGGATAAGCAAGTCCTCCAGAATTTGGCTACTAGAATAGTGTAGGAAACTCTTTAAAAGATGCAGTTATTTGCAGAAGGTCGTGGTTAAAGCCAGCCTCCTGATCTGCTGCCGCTGGATGCACACCCCTCCACCTAGGAGGGGTCCAGCCCCTCTTGTGCCCTCGCTTCTTTGGTGATGAGAGAACCAGCCAACAATTTAAAAACCAAACCAAACAACAAAGCACCCTCAAGCCCAAGCATAGTAATTCAGTTTAATACTAATGACTTTAGCAGCAGTCCTTTAATGGCTATGGATTTTGCCTATCTATTGGAAAATATCTCTGAGATGAAGAGCCCATAGTGTCTTCCAGAGAAGAAGGTGTCATTGGTCAGAGTTGTCCCCAAGACATGATATAATGTGGGACTGCAAGGTCTCCTGGGCTTTCCCAATACAGTCTAGTTTGGAGTGCAGTTAGTGTTGTGATAGGGAAAGTGCGTACGGCCATCCGTCGTGGAGCTTGCAGAGGGGCGAGAAGCAGAGGCTGATGCCTTGCTCTCCCCTGTGGGTCAGCGTTGGTCCAGTGCTTTGATTTGCTGCAAGTGGGTCTCTAGCCCTGGCACAATCAGCATGGTGAGTTCGTGTGCCTGGGTCTCTCTACTGCTCACAGAGAGCAGTAAATATTACGTCCCAGATGCCAAATGGATGCAAGTGAAGGAATCCATGGATTTCAACTCAGTTGACTGCTGAGACCAATATACTTCGTGTCTCTCCACACCTCCCAAGGAACCATATAATAGCCTGTTAATGGGGTGGTTCTGTCCCACATTAGAGGTAGCTGCATTAGAGAGGCAGATAAAATGACTTCTTAAATACCGGAAATTCCAGGTGTTTGCCAGCATCTACACAAGCAAATCAACTGTGTAAGATATCCCTGTTACACTTTTGGAGGATGACTGGTTCTGACGAACCTGTGCTATGAAAACCAAATGGATGTCACTTGCACAAGGGGTGGCATCCCCGTGAGTGGTAGGCAATGTTTCAGATGAACCACACTTTGTGCTAGGCTCACTAGGAAGGAAAGCTCCAGCTGCCCTTTAGCCACATTCCTAGCGGGTCAGAAATGCCACAGGAGCAATCAGTGGAAAAGCCAAGCGCCATGGCTAAAGCATCGACTCAGAAGACCTGAATCAAAGGAGCAACATCACGGTTTAAGATAGACCTTCTGTGTTTGATATTACTGGGCAATAATATTATGCAAAAGGGATGAAGAAGCTAAGAGGATTAGATGCTAATACACTGCTAGGAAATATAAGCAGCTGCTCTCATGGAATATATTTATGGCCCTCACATTGCAACTACTGCCAGAGTGAGGACCTACCAGGATAGCTGGGGAGTTCATAAAGTTGTCCAGTGTGTAAGTATCCAATACACAGCAGGTACACGTTTTGAGACCTAGCAATGGGCTTGTGTTACAAGAAAGAAGTGCTTCTACAAATGCTTCAGGACCAAAGACTTTCCAAATGGAGTGTCTCTGTTCTTGAGATCTGATTTCTGCCACTTCCTTTCCTGCTAGAGCAAACACAAACTTCCACGTGACTGACCCACAGAGTCCTGGTAATAGCTGGAAGGCTCCAATCAAAACAACATCCATTCAGGTACAAGCCCATATGGGGGCACGTCTGCCCTGCAGAACAGCCCAACCAGAGGTCTGCAAGCTCCGATGTCTAGGCACGTTCCTCCAGGGCTACGCATGAACAAATAAGCCATGCCTCTTGCATCCAGCCAACTCCGACCGCTCCTGCATACCGCCATGCTTCAGAGCTCAGCTCTGACTGTACCTGCCAGCACGGGCACACCCAGTGAGAGACAGTGCCTGCTGTCAGCTGTTGATGCTGAGTGGAGAGACTTGGCCAAGGACACAGAGGAAAGGAGTGGAAGAGTGAGGGCTTGAACCTGGATCCCAACCAAGTACACTCTCCACTTGTGATTGAATGTTTGAAGAACAACAACAACAAAAAGGTTATTTTTCCCCAGGGAAAGCTCTGTCACTGCAGACTTGCCATGGCCTTTCTGTCCCATTGGAAGAGGATGTCCTGCCAGGGAGCCAGCCTGACTCAGGCTGGGTGAGGCAGGGAAGGAAAGTTCCCCTCGGCCCCCGAGCTGGTGCTTTGTGGCAGACACAGTCGCAGCTATACTGGCTGCCCTTCTTTCCTGGGGGACCTCCCAGACCCACACCTAGAGGAGGAGGTCCCAGAAGAGGACTTCCAGCTGTTCAGCTGGTGGTAACAGATTGGCCTCTGCCATGAAGCAGGCATTGGAGAGGGGGTACATAATCCCCAGTGGATTATTTACACTCTGTGTGGTTTGGTCTCCAATTGCTCCTACACCAGCTGTCATTCCTAACACCAAGAATCTATTTCTGTCCTTTCTGTTCATTTTTAATGCTTAAATCCCAAAGGCTGGGTTCTCCTCTGGGCTATGCCAGTCAGAGTGAAAATCATTTGCAAGGGAGATCTACCAGAATTACATCAGAGTGAGAAAGATCAGGATCTTGAAGCCAGTGGAGGTTAATTTACAGCTTACAAGTTAGTTAATGTGGCTTAAGGAAACCCACTGAAGTCCCAAGCTTCATCCTTGATAGTTTGCCTATTGAGTCGAGTATGTCCATCACCAAGTGTCACCAGGCAGATGCTGGCTGCATGTCCCCTTCCCCGCACATCACTGTGTGAGTACAACAGGAAATCTTAAAGGTATCTACAGCACAGACTTTACCTCTGCTCAGCTTCTCAGATGTTTTCTGTCTGGGTGCACAAGGCAATGCTGTGATGCTGACAGGAGAGATGTCGCCCGTTGGGTCTTGTGATGGGGAGGGGCTGTGGTGCTGAAAAGGATGTTTTTTTTGAGATCTGCATGGAGCATAGATCCCTCTGCATGCCTTTTGTCCTGCTACAGAGAGCCCCAGCCTCCTTCTCTCTACCGCTTTTGAATCCATAGGCAGCCCTGCAGCTCCACAGCTTGTGGAGGGATAACCAGGTGTGCAAAATTCAGGCCCGGCTGCTGTGAGATGCAAGGAAGGAGGCAACTGCAGGGGTGGCCCGCTCGGCGTGGAAGGCGCTGTAAGCCTGTGGTGTCTGTGCAAAGAGAGGTTGCACCTTGGTATTAAACCAAATGCTATTATTGGTCACTGGGGAAAAATTGAACAGGTTTGGCTTCCTCAGGGTGGCCGCAGGAGCAGCCTCAATGGGAGGGCTGGTGTGGCCATGACCAGGGAAAGGGTTGACCTTCTTCTCTCCCCCCACCCACCTCAGGCTGCCCATCGTCTCCCCCCCTCAGTCCGCCGGCAGTGCTTGGCAGAGAAGGCTTTGCAACCTCCCGCTGCCCGGGTGTCCAGAGCTGGAGAACCAGGGGGTGACAATCCCACACCGTCACTCCCCGTGGGGCTTTGGGAAACCTGCGTGAGTGTGCGAGTGAGGCACACGTGTCCCAGGGAGGGGCGTTGTGTACACACGTCTCCATTCACAATGGCTTAGTTCAAGTGCCCCCCTCCCTCTCCAAAGCATCCCTGACACTCTAGGTGAATATTTGAAAGACAGGATCGGGGCTTTGGTTCGAGAGCCTCTTTGTACAGTGCTAACTGGTTTTAGGGCTGTAATTATCTCTCCAAGAGAAGCTGTAAATTGGATTAAGGCACTGAGTTGCAGCTGAGTGAGCTCCCTCCATTGCCCCACCTGGTGGGCTGCTGAGCGATAACAAAAAATGCCGAGAAATCGGATTTGGATTCTGCTTCACACTCATGGCTTCCTTCTGGAAAAAATGAAATTTTTCCGGCAGAAAGGGCTGGCATGGGTTTGCTGGCAGTATCAGTCCTGGGCTCGTATCATCTGCTGGCACTCTTCCGGAAACGCGATCCCCTCCGTTATCAGAGAGAAATAAATAAATAAACAGCAGGAGATGTTTTGGCAAGGAAGGAGGAATCGCACCAAGAGGCGTGCGCATACGCGCGCACACACACACACACTCGCACGCACACACACACTCTCACCTCAGCACTGTGCCTTCACAGCCCGAGCTGTCTGTCGCAAGCAGAGGAGAAAGAGGGAGGTGGCAGCACAGGCACAGGAAGATGGTTTTTTTCTTTTTTTTTTAATTTCTGTCCTCTGGGCTGAAAGAAGAGCCCATTTTTAGCAGCTCATGTTGACGGCATAGAGGGCCTGGGCCTCGTATTGCTCTTGAAGCAAATCACTGTCCCCCCAAAGCCCCTACAGCATCTCTCCCTGTGCCCTTGAATAAGGTACTGTTCCTTTCCTGTGGGTGCTTTCAGCCCAGTATAAGAGGGTCCAAAACTTATATTGAGAGGCAATACAAGTTCTCTGGCTGATTTCGGCATCCCGACCAGGACAGACTAGCATCAGGCTCATGGGACTCGATCCTCCCCCTTTGACATGGGAGAGCCTTCATATCTGAGCTCCTTTTTGTACACAGAGGTGTGTATTTCCCTTCGGAGATGCAGGAGCGCAGCACTGCGGGTATCTTTGGGGCAGGGGTCTGTAGGAAACCCAGCAGGGATGGGCAGTACCGATCGAGGCCCCTGAGCGGAACTGTCAGGTTACACGCTGAACTTGCGGGACCCGTGCGGAATAGCACGGCTGATGGCTTCATTTCCAGACACAGTTTATGATGAAGCATTTCTGTCCCTGGAAGAACCAGATTATCCTGAGTTTGGAGGTAGTCTAAAACACTGCCTTCTCTTCACAGGTGGAGATCCCAGGACCAGCTTTTCAGGTGAGGCCAATCAGTAATTTATCCCTGACCTGATTTATTCTGGCTCTTAGAGCTATCAAATGGGGCTTGTGTCTGCCTGTAGTCTTTGGTGCTCTGCCATCTGCAGGGTGTCCTCCTGCTGCTGGGCAGCTCCAACCAATAGGGCAGCAGCTTCCCACTCCTTCTGGCCATGGGGGACACCAGGGAAGGTGTCCCTTGGTGTCTGCGGTGCCTGGTGACGCCTGTTGCCCATTGCATCTCAGGAGCGAGGCGGCCGCCTCTGCCCATTGGTGTCCCCTGCCAGCTGGCAAGGAGGTGCCGCTGGCAGGGACTGCGAGGGCTGCCCCGGGCTGTGTGGCTGCCGAGGGAGGAGGGGTGCCTCTGAAGGGAGACACGCTCCGAAAAACCTAAAGGGGAGTGACAAGCCTGGGGAAGCGAGCCCCCAGTCAGCTGGCACTTTGCGTGCACTGCGAGGCCAGTAATCCCCTGTACGGCTCCCGTGTGTCAGCCAAACTGTTCAGATGCTGTGGAGATGTTCTACAAACTGTCTCCTAATATGGCTTCTTTCCCCTTGTGTCCCCAGACATCCAGGTCTCGGTGAAGTCCCTGCAGTTCCTCTTGTCCTGGGGTCTGAGGGCAGCCGCTGCACCGTGCCCACGTGGCCTGACGCAGCCCTGGGAGGGCAGCCCGGGCCCCGAGGCTGAAGGATGCTCTGCCATACGAAGCCACACTGGACCTGCACAGAAGAGGCCTTCTGCAGCCTTGCTGCTCCTCACGGTTGGTTCTTGCCTTACGCTCCTTTGCTCTGTTCCTGGTCTCACGCTACCATGCGGCACCACAGCACGGTGCCTAGAGCAGCCTGTCGGCCTCTCTTCTCTCCCCTGCTCTCCTCAAACCACCTAGAAACCCATTTTCTCCTCTGCTGAGTTCTTAGAAAGCAAAAGAAGTGTCCAAGAGCTCAGCACTCTCAGCTGAGTTCAGCTTGGATGTATGTCCTGAGAATAAAAAGGCCACATCCCTCATCAGGACCCAGATTCCCCCAGAATATATGTAGCGTTTCGAAATGTCCCAGGGATTCCCATGTATCCAACAACTTCCCCCCAAAACATGGTGGGTAGTGAGTGATTTCCTACTGGAAATTCTGCCTTCCTTTGGGTGCCATCTAACGCTGATCTTTATGTTTCTGTCAGCTTAACTTATTATTTGGTATTCAATTTGGCAATAAAATTTTTATATACCAGGTACTGTGTATTACAGATACACAAATAGATACGTGTTTATGTGTGTGTGTTCCTGTAAATTATAGTAAGAATTTTGTTATTTTGTTCATCAGGTTCAGCTCCATTTTTCACACCTATAAAGATTTTGCAAATCCTAACATGGAGAGAACAGATATACCAATTCTTATCGCTGTTAGACCTTGTTCAGTGATAATGTTTTTGTTTCTTTTACATTTAAATATTGAAAAATGCTGGTAGGAGAGCTGCACGTTTAACTCCAGCCTTCCAAAGAAGGACTGAACATTCATAAATTATCGTTTTTGTTTCATTGCCTCATGGCCTCAACCATTCCTGAACAGAGAAGGATTTAAGCATGTGCCAGGAGTTCAGCACATGCTTAAGCACTGGGGACTTAAAGAGGACCTTAACGCTGGGTGCCACTAGTAAGCAAGATGCTGAATTCCTCCCCAGGAGTGACTGTATTTCGGTGATGGCTTATTAGGTGGTCCTTTACTGCATTTTTGCCAGCCTCTACTAGAGTCCCTGAGTTTGCCTGGCTGTACTGATGATGCCTTCTTGACGACTCTCCCTAGGAGACTGTCACGTGCCTTCTATATAGTTTTGGAAATTATCTTTATTTTACACCTAGAACGTTGTCTTTGCAAACATTTTCCCTCACGGTATGTGTTTGTGTGTCTTTCATACCTTTTACTGCGTGTTTTATTGTCCTTGCCATTTTAAAAGCAGGAACATGATTTATAGATGAAATTAATGAGCAAATCACCTGATGCTGAACTGATCCTGGATGTCACAGTACTTTAGACCTGATGCGGGTGCAAACAGAACGCAGACATCTGGGCTGCTCCACATTCCCAGTCCGCCAAACAATATGGCCTTGGGATCGGTCCAGCTAAGGCTCTTGTTCCTGCACGGTTTTGCTTTCTGCAGGACAGAGGAGGTGCATGGTTCTGATAACATCTTATTTTCTGCTCATCAGGCTGCAGTTGGGTTTGTGACTACAATTAAAAGCAGCAGGCCAAATCCCTCTGCGCTTTAACAGCCCTGAAGTCAATGGAGTCGCTCCAGTGATGAATTTGGCCTGAAAGCTTCTGGTCTGGTTTTAGTCGGCTGCCCACAAGCCCGGATCTAAAGCATGCCTCGGATGGATTTATATCTATGTTTGAGAATGAGGAGACAGTCAAAGGGTTAGATGCCTTTCACATCCAATTTAAGTTGTTAAAGGCTGCAGAGTCTTCTGCATGGAAACAGGTTCCTTTCCTTCTGTAAAGGTTATTTTTTGGCTCTCCGTGACTCTTCTGCTTCACAGACAGGACATAGGACGTGGCAGGTAGGATGCCTCAATTGTGCCAGTGTCTAACAGGATGACTTTGGCAGAGCCTCTTAATCTCTCCTTCCTTGAATCCAGCCGCTACATCTGTGCCCTGTGTTTTGTGTTGTTAAAGCACAGTTTTCTTTTTACCCCTCAGACAGCTGTAAAGAGCCGAGTGAAAACCTCCCAGGATTTGTGTTAGAGCTGTAGTACAGATAGTCCCAGCCCCAAAAAGCTTGTAAGTTAAATAGCCAGGAGGGACAAGTGCAGGAAGGGAAGGAGCCAGGGGTCCAGATTTTAGCTGAAGGATTACGCGTTCCCCAGAGTGGATTCTCTCTCCCTGCAGTTTCAGCCTCCCTGGTTCTTCTTACCCACGGAGTAAGTGTCGCACAAGCACCCATTCTTCTCTTTGCTAAAATTTAATGTCTTTTCTTCCTTCCTCACAAAAATCCAGACTTATTCCTGATCTTCAGGCAAGCACGCAGGCAAAGCTGATTTTTTGAGCTGGGAGGAAGGTGTGCTACTCACAGGTGTGCACTATTCTGCCCTGGCCCCTGCTTGGCACCGCAGGGCTGGAGGCCGGGCTCAGGCTCCCCTGTCCTCACTGGGCTCTGCAGGGAGACCGGACTGTCCTCTGGAGAGAGAGACGACGTGGATGTGGACTCCAAGATGTCATCCCACAAGGGTGAGTGCAGGGGATTTCTGGAGCGGAGGAAAGGCTGCCACAAACACGGGGGCAGAAGGGATGCAGAAGGGAAGGGGGAGAAACGGTGGATGGGCAGGAGTCCCATTTCGACTTTATCTATGCAAGAAGTTTTAACTGTAGCAGCAGGGTAAACACAGCACGTTTCCCTCCAGCATTTACACTGATATAAATAGGCTTTTTACCAGTTTAACTTTATTCTCTTGTAGGCATGAAATTAAGCTACACAGGTATTAGGTACACGTATACCAGTATAACTGTGCTCACAGTCTGAGGGGGGTTATACTGATGTAGCCACAGGGGGTTTTAAGCAGATTAAAGAAGTTAAAAGATGGTATTTAAACCATCGCTACTAATGTACATCGATTCCTAGCTGCAGTCTTTCTTTTATCCATGTACGCATTTTCTGTACTGATGTACACACATGCACATGAGATTTTTTGCAAGGCATACTAATTTTCCTCCTTTTTTCCATATTTTTCTCTTTTAACCACCAAGTGAAAAATGTGTGCAGTCTGCAGGTTTTGTTTTTCTTCCCTTCTTTCTTTATAATTTGAAGATGTTTTCCTAGCTTCAGAGAAGTATAGGAATGACAGGAGGAAGGAAAATAGAGTTCGTATTGCTCTGCTTTTTCAGGCTCCCTCAAGTTCAGGCTATTTGCAGTGTGACCAAAAGAAATAAGAGAAGTTGAAAAGTAAGCACCCGATTGAAGAGCAACAGCATTTACTGTAACACAGTCGGCACTGAGACTGAGTCAGGGAAAATGACATCTCCTGCCTTCTCATCAGCCCCACTTTGGGAATTAAATATTTTTTCACTATTTCTAATTCCAGATATTTTTTTAAAAAAATATGTATAAAAAAAAAAGAAGGGAAAATTGAGAAAAGCAAAGAAAGGAGGATGGGTGGAGAAAAGCACAGCTGGAGAGCAAGAGGGAAAAAGAAGACGAACAAAGTAAATGTGGAACGAGGGAGTCAGGAGTAGGAAAGTGAGGTTTTGCGTGAAAATACAGCTGAGGTGGAAGGGCTCTGCCTGTGCAGCCCATTGCCACCTGCACCCCAAATTTAGTGTTTTAAAGAAGATTCAGTGCAGCTGGTGACTATTTATGCCTCGGTGCATGCAGAAGGCACTAGCTTGGACTGGCTGCTGGCTTAAACCCTCTCCCTCAGCCGATGGTTTAATTCTGACTGAGGCTGAGGCATCACCCAGACACCATTGCTTGTAGCCAGTAAACTCTGATCAGCCATGAGAACTACGATAAAACCTGTGCTTTCTTGTGACAGCGCTGTTGAGATTATTGTCTCTCTGTTAAAAGCCTCTGCCATCCCCACCCAACTTCTTCCTCAGAAAAAAATCCCAAACCAACAAAACAATAAAGTTTTGAGGAAATAGTAATTCACAGAAGAAAAACCTACTTTTATGAAAGACCCCAATAACAATGTAAAGAAAATTATTGGATTCCCTGTGCAAATCTCATTAGGTGCAGAATGGATGGGGCCACGTGGAAAGGCAGAGGGCTGGATGTTCAAAGGGCTGTGGGAAGCGGATGGGCAGAGTTGGGTAGAGCACGGGTGTGCGGGGCAGATAGATGGATAGGTGTGTGACATGTGTGTGGAAGAATGGCTGAACGTGGAGGTGACAGAAATATGCACTTGGGTGACTGGGCTGACAGACGGGAAGGATGCTTTGGAAGTCCAGAAAACCTCTGGTTCAGCTCTTTGTTCTGCCGTCACCTTTCAGGTGGCCTTGGGTAAAGCACTCACACTTTCATACATGGGAGCACCATGTCTTGCTGGAAACTATGGCGAGTGATCCTTCAGAGACTGAGAGGTGCTCATATTGTGCAGCAATAGGGCTCAGACGAGCACCTCGGAGAGGACACAGAGTCTGTGGCCAGGACACTGCTGCATTTCCTTGCAGTAACATGCATTCCCCTGCAAGTCTGCTACCTCACACCTCGTCCTGGTGATCCTCCACCGAGCCAAGTTTCAAACCGGCTGTCCTGGTGTGCTGGTGTGTCTTCATGCTTTGCAAGCTTTGGACCCTTATCCCTTCAGTGCTGTAAAGGTGGTTTCAAAAGCTTTGTAGGGAAGTTGGTCAAATGATGGTCATTCAGACTGAGCAAGAGGAGCCCAAAGACAGGGCATCTCTGGACTGCTTTCTCTCGATGGAGTCTCCAGACAAGCTCCCCACACCTGTGTCAGAGTGAACGGGTCTCTGCAGAGAACCAGTGGGACGAATAGCAAACCATCTGCACCTTCACTCACTAATGGTCGAAATGGCGCTAGGAGAATTCAGCATGTCTTTTAGTCTTCAGAGATTGATAAACGTTTTCAATTTCAGTCTACCGACAAAGTGCAGGTTTAGCTGTATCTCTCAGTGGCATCTGGACTATGAGCAGAGCCATAAAAACGGGGCATTTGAATGATCTTGCAAGAACATCCTGCTGGTTCAGCAAAGCTCCAAGGAATTTTCTCAAGCGACACCACTCCTAGTTGGAGTGTATTTACGTTACTGTGGAAAAGACTTCTGCTCCTGATAATTGCCATGGTTGCTTCTGAGACGAGGTTGCACAGAGCCTGTTAGATAATGCTGCAGTGTATCATGAACACCAAAGACAGAGTAGATCAAAAGCTACTGGTGATGGTCATGGCCCAGGACCCTCTGAATTTCGTGTAACTGTTCTCGCTGAGATTTTTTTTTGTCTGGTGAATCTGTCTGGCACCACTTGTCTTGGATCTTTAGTGGCTTGATGGGAAATGGGGAAGCTCTTATCACCAGGGACTTCCATTTGGGATGGCCAACGTGTCCGGTGGTCATCTGTAGGGCTTGAGAGACAGGGACTTCCAGATTGGAGGGATGTTCATCCAAAGCTTCCAGTTATGCCCTGTTCACACCTACCCTGACTGTCTCTTTCTGGCTCTGTCAGCCTGTATGAAGACACTGACTTCCAGACCCAGTCTGAAGGTGTGTGTCCCCATTTGGATCCTGTTGCCTTCCCCCTTCTTTTCTCAGCGGGTCCTACCGAACTCCCTCCCCAGTCCCGGATCCAAAAGAATAATGGCTTTATGTAGCTTGTAAAATTCTATTATCTCTGTATTCAAAACTCAACAACTGGGAAATGGCTGTAATAAGCGTGTTATTAAGCGTGTAAATACACTTTAACTTCAGACCTCCAAAGGAAGTCTCTTGCTGTCTTCCTCGCTGTTTCCCCTCCATGTTTTCACCATGTGGTTGGATTTCATGGATATACCTACTTTCCCCCCTCTCCCTGGCTGGCGTGCTGTCCCATTTCACTGTGCTAAGGACGATGCTCCCTTCCTGAGCGTACCACAAAGTCTCCCGGAGAACTCAGAGTCTTCAAGGGAAGATGGGTGCCTGGTGAGGATGGGGGGCTCGGGAAGGGGGGAGGAAGGCTGGGGTGGGGAGGGGAGGAAAACATTAAAAAAAAAGAAAGAAGCCAAGTGCATTCTTTCTGCAACACTCAGGAAAAAGAATGTTTCACAGGGGATTGGAAAGGCGAAATTTTTTCACATCCAAATGGATTGCAATTTCCCTCCATTTAGCACCTGAAGGTAATTAGCTCGAAGAGACTGTCGGCTGAGAAACACGTTCATGGAACATTAACTCTCATACATTCTCCAGTTGCAGGGAATTAATAGGAAAGATTAAAGTTTAAAGAGAGCAAAATGCCATTACCTCGCAAGCCACCTCTCTCAGCGGCAGTAACTAGCCCTCACTAACCTAAAAGCACCATTGGAGTCCCTGGCTCCTGCTTCAGGCAACGACAGATGAGACGGGGCCCCGCGCTGCCCGTCCGTGGGCTCCGGTGACCCACCTGCAGGCAGCGACGGCAACGGGGCTTGCGGCTCCGGCAACGATGCGTTTGCCCGCTACCGTACGAGTGCCCACGTGCCTGTCACCTTGGGACCAACACGCGTGTCCAAGCGTGTCCCTTTACGTCCCACTCTATAGGCGCCAGATAGTGCCTTTTCAGCAAGGCACGAGCTGTGGGTGCTCTGTCACAGCAGAGCCGAGGACGGCGTGCCCCGCAGCGGTCCCCCGTGGGCTCCCACCAAGGCGTCCGGCTGGCGCGTGGGGCAGGCAGGAGGGATCCCCTCCGTGCCTCCCCGAGCATCCCTGCCTCGTCTCCCTCCCGCTCCCACTGCCGCTGGCACGCCGGCGCCCGCCCGGGGATGCTGGCAGCCTGCTGGGCTCCTGCGAAGTCCAAACCGCAACGCTGCGACACAAAAAGGCCTCACGGCTGAATCGGCTCTGTGAACGATACCAAATCTCTCACGACGGAGGGATTACGCCTTCTTCTCAGACGGAAGACAAAAAAAGAGCATTAAAGGGTGGGGGCCCTATTTTGGGGGTTGGGGGGTAAAGTTTATATAAGCTTCTGCACTTTAAAGATTTCCATGTTGCTTTAGCATTTCAGGGAGAGAGCACGAGAGAGAGAGAGAGAGAGAGAGGGAGAGAGAGCGAGAGCGAGATGAAATTGAGACATGGAAGAATTTATTGCCCAGAAAATTCCATTCTGCTATCTGATTCGAAAAGTCCAGTCCCCCCAGCTTCGGAAAATCTATTTTCCACATTTTAATACCCTGCAGAACAGTCCTCATAACTCATCCGAGTGTGTTAAGCACAGTTTTATTAGATCTGAAACAAATTTTGGTGGGGAGATACTATAGGTCATTAACCATGGAGTAATTTTATCCTTGTTTCCCTAATGATGCCATAATGGCGAGCGAATTTCTTAACTAAAGACCAAAGAACATTTTGAAGGTCAGTTTCATCTGTGAGCTCCTTCAAGCGCTTCTCGGAGAAGATTGGAAAACTCGCCGATTTTTTGAAGAGTCATTAATAATGTGAAAGCTGAAAGAGCTCTCTCCCATTTGCGTTCCTGCTTTTTACCTTTTAATTTTATATCGCTTTAGTCCCTTTCTTTTTCTCCCTCACCCTCTCTCTCTTTTTAACTCTCTTCTGGAGTGGCCCCTCGTGCAGCTGGAAGATGAAATGGGCCATTTGTGAGGGCATCCTGAGCCGAGCGCGGGGCAGGGCAAGGATCCAGGAGGGGGAAAGGGCAGCCCTGGCAGTGGGCGCCCACCGCCGCGGCCGGGCCCCCGCTGCCGTAAACGTCCCTCCAGCAGCCCTGGGCACCAGCCTGGCCGAGGTGGCAGCCCGCTCCCCCACACCGGTGTAAATCAGGAGCGGGGCTGTTGGAGCCGACGGCGCTGCATCCGTGCGAAAGGAGGGAGAGGGACCAGGCTGTGCCCCCCCTGCCTGACAGGGCACGTCTGCTTTTAGCCTCTCTGAAGGAGCTGGCGCCTGGATCACGGAGGGGTGTGCTGGCAGAGTGACCGCTGCGCCCGCTGGGACTCTGCATGCGTGTGCGTGTGTGTGTGTGTGTGAGGTACGTGTGTCAGTGACCATGAGACCATTGCAGGGGCGATGTGAAATATTGGGAGATATATATTTGAAATATATATATACACACACATACCTCTGTGTGAATTGACATTTATAGATAGATACGTAATAAATGGATCACATTGTTAAAAAAAAAGAAAAAGCAAGAAGCTGTGTAAGGACTATGTGTACACGCGTGTGCTGGGACTGCAGCTGCGGGAGTGGGAATTAGCGTGTGCGATACTCAGTTTGCACGGATTGCTGTGCTCAGGTTTAGAGAGTATATGTATGTTTTATGGGTGTTTGGGGGTGACGCATGGGGGGCTCTTTGACTGGACGCTGATTTATAACCCTCTGTGTCTGTGTGCGTAGTGAATAGATAACGGGCTTACACATGTTTGGGGGGGGCTCTGTCAGCATTTGTGTGTGTGCTGTTTGTGCCAGCTGTACCACGGGCGTCAGTGGGCAGGAGGGATCTTCTGGGGTGTGTGCGGTGCACGGGAGGCTGGGCTCTGCGTGTGTGTGTGCGTGGGGGGGTGTATGTCCTACAGAGGGGTTTGTCTGGGCGCTCATTAGAGAGCGCCTGGCAGCGAGCAGGCCTCTGTGCTTATGTGTTTTCCTCTCCCTGGGTGTGTATGCTTCAGGCGTCTGCATGTGTTGCATTTGCAGATGCCGTGGGACAGATCCTCAGCTGACATAAAGCGGCGCCGGAGCCCGTGGGGCAATTCACACCCGTTGCAGCTCCAGCCCAGCCCCGGGGTGGAGGCAGTGGGGCCAGGGAGCGTGGGCTGAGATGCCATCCCAGACCATGGGAATGGGTAACTTCCAAGCTGGAACGAGACCTTCTCCCATCCCCTCCACCCCCTCTCCCCCAGCCCGTTGCTCACGTTCGAGGCGAGAACTCTGGGGGGACGCGTGTGCGTGTCTATTTGGGGAGGGAGCGCTCCGAGGGGAGGGGGGCAGTGTGGTGACACACTCTGCTCCCAGATGTGATACCAGCGATAATTTCAATTTTATGCCTTTGTTATGGCTTTAATCACTTTCTTTATGCGTTTTGTTCCAGCGATCAGGGAGAGACACCTGATAGGCAAAAAGGATATCAGGGGAACAATTTTTATTTGGAATGTGGTGAGAAGTCTAATTAGAATTTGAATTCTGCTGAGCCTTGAAATGGTCGGTACTTTATCCTGATCGCCTTAGATATTGTTTCGAGTCAATCATCTGTCATAGTGCGGCACGCTGGAGAGAAAGGCTCTCCATCCAGCCTGGTCTCTCCGTCGGGCTGGGGGCTGCTGGTGGGGAAAGGGAGGGTGACGCGAGGGAGGGCAGCGGTCTTTGCTCTGCCAGATAGGCTCCCCAGGAGCAAGCACAAAGGGAGAAACCCCTTGGCACAGAGGTTTCCCTTTCTGTGTGCTCCTAGCCCTGCCATGGGGTGCTGCCTGCTGGCCCCTTTCTCATCATCACAGGGCTGTCCCCTCAAATGGGGGGAGGAGAGAGAGGAGGACCGTGGGTCAACACAAATGTCCCCCCAGCTTCTGCCTGGGAGAGGAGCATCCTCTCCGGGATGGTCCACATGGCTCAAGAGGATTTTGCTTCTATCCTTCCTGTGCCGATTAAATGCTCTGAAGGGGTCAGTTCTCACAGGCAGCCAGACAGCTGGGAAAGGATGGATGGACGGACGGACGGACAGGTGTGGATGGGAATGGTCCTCCAGATGGATTTGTATGGGACAGAGGTAGAGGTGGCTGAACCCTGCGATACACAGGGATGAACGGAGCACTTAAGAAAGGAGAGAGTGGAGGTGGATGTGCCTCATCTGTAAGCACACTCATGATGGGGATTTTTTTCAGGCTGTCTGCAGACTCAGGTTGATCTTATTTCATTTGTGTTACCAAAACACAAGGGAAAGTGGGAACACGGGAACAAGGAAGTTAGCAACTTTCACAACCCGTTCAGCTTTAAACTCTGTTCTTAATGGGCTAAAAAAAACACACAACAAAACACAAACCCATTATGAGTCCTAGTGTTTCAAAGCTAAAAGCCACTCCAAAGCTCACCAGGACATTGCCGGTAACATCTCCCTCCTGTCTCCAGTCCGCAGTGCCTCCCCCTGGTGAGACTGCACCCCCAGTCCTCATCCAACTGCTGCAGTACTGAGTTTGAGACGAGCTGCGCAGTGGTGTGATCCCTGCTGCTAAGGAAAAGGAGGCACACCGGCAGGACTGCAGCATGATCTATGCGCTGGGAGAGATGAACTGAGGAGAATCATGAACAATGGAATCATACCAAGTTTCCTAAACTTATTGGAATCGATGGTAAAGTCTTTATTCTGTGCTGTTCCTATGCTTTGAGGTGGTGCCTCATTCTGAATGTAGCGTGAATGTCTGTAACATGAAAGACACAGGGGCGGTTTGGCTGTTGAAGAAAAGACAGTTGGATGTTTTGCCTTCTTGAGAGAAGCCGAAAATGACCTGGGACTGGGGGCTAATTAAAAGAGTTGCAGGCATCTGCAAAAATTTGCAGCTAGGAAAGCCATTTGAGTTGTTCTTTCTAAAGCGTCAGCATTAGGTTTCAGAGCCGACATACCGAGAGGGGGGAGGCAGCTCCTGCCTTTCCCAGCTACAGTCCAGGCTGTCTGCAGACTCAGGCAGACATTGCTGTACGTGTTTACGTTCAGTTCCCCTCTTTAACAGCTCATCAGCGCAATACTTTTTTTCTTTTTTTTCTTTTTTCTTTTTCCTTTCTTCTTTCTTCTTTTTTCTTTTTCCTTTTTTTCTATTTTTTTTCTTTTTTTCTTTTTTCTATTTTTTCTTTTATTTCTCTTTTTTTTTTTTTTAAATGTTGAGGAAGTTGATAGTGTCAAAGCTCAGTTCTAAGGATTCATCTACAAATCCCTTGATAGTCATGTCGTCAACCGTGGAAGGTCTGAGGCAAAATCAACCTTTCATTTACACTCCAATGATGCACCGAGGCTTGCGAACAGAGACCAGCAGACATTAAATATGCTGGCGTATTTGTGATTAGGGACATGGTTTAGTGGCGGACTTGTCAGTGTTAGGTTTATGGTTGGACTCCATGATCTTAAAGATCTTTTCCAACCTAAATGATTCTATGATTCTATGATGTGATGTCATTGCAAATATATTCAGATTTTGGCGCTAAAGCTGCAATTCTGGTAAAGTGGGGATGTACTAAGTAAAACCCCCATGCTGCCACGCAAGCTGTACAGTCCAGACGCTAAACCAACATATTCCTGTTAGGGAGAGAATTACTGAGCCCCCAAGTCTCTGTGCTCTGAGTATGCCCAGTCCCAGGTGCTGGGTTGTACAAAGCATCACATGGCAGGAGAAGTGCCACCGTCTCAGGCTGCAGTGGAGCTGGTCTGGCTGCGGGGCCTCGCCGATGTGGCAGACTCCCACCTTGGCTTAGCCTCTGCCACGGGTCAGCAAGACGCTACCGCAGTGCGTCCTTCATTTTGGCCCAGTATATGGCTCGTATCTGAGACCAGGAGGATCTGAACGCAGGGTGCTGAGGCCAACTTCCACTGCCCTGTTCCTGCCTCTACAAGTATGATACCGCTATTTGCCTCCCTCCTAGGGATGTACGTGTTTGTGTGTATGTGTGAGATAACAGGTGAGGCGTGTTCCTTGCCTAGCTCAAGCTTAAGGGGAATCAAGACGAAAATAATAATATTAATGTCCGGTATTCTGATGGCCCTGCCGAAAACAAAAGAATCCCCAACTCCTTGTGAACACTGGGGTCCAGATCTGGGCTGGATCCTCCATACCCGGGCTGGAGCCAAGATCCTTGGGGCCGTGCAAAGCTCTGTTGACTGAGGGGAGCTCTGCAGGGAAGGCTGGATGGGGGACCGCTTGCAGGGACCAGGCTCTTTGCTGCAATGCCAGAAGGCAGACCTGGATTGTCAATGAACTCTGTCCTCCTGGAGTATTGTTTGCTGTGCCGAAGGGATCTTTCTGCATCATAGGCCTTTGTTTGTGCCCAAATGTCAGCTGATGGATGTTCAATAGTTCTCGATGGCCCTGTGATTCCCGTAGCCTGCTTTACAGCCCACACAGACACGGGAAAGGCCGGGAACTGAAATGAATGAGGGCTGGGTGGGAAGGGCTGCCGTAAGCACTGCCAGCACAGGCTGAGAAGGGGCTCGGGTGTGCAGGGTAAGAACAAGATCCAATAAGCAGGTCTCACTAATTTAAATCTCGGTTGACCCTACCTGTTCTTTCATTGTGACACTCTGAATGACCACTTTCTTTTTCTTTACGGGCACTGGGTGTAGAAGTGTTTCAAAGAAGAATCCCAAACAGCTCAGCCCGCATTATCACTACTGTTATCACTGTGATTACTATGACGGTTTGCCTCCCAGCACCACTCGGGACAAAGGCCCCTGTTGTGCTGAGCTCTGTACAAATGCACTGCGAGAGAATAAACAAAGGCATGTTGACTTGCCTGAGTTTCTGTACCGTGACAGTGTCAGAGCCAAGAAGAGAACCTAAACCTCCAAGTTCCTCTTGCTAAGCCAGGGATAGCCATTGTGTGCCTTCAGGCATTTTGAGCAGGACTTTCAAGTCGTGGCTATACCATGCAGCTGGCTGGGAGCTTGTGCACGCAAAGGACTACTGGCTAATGCCACACCACCGGTAATGGGAATGAAGAAGCCAGCAGGAACCGATTTAACTGAATCTTCTTGGGCCCCTGCTGCTATTTCAGCCCAGCTCCAGTTGGGGCATGCCTGTGAAATGCTCTCAGAGCTCCCCTCCTTTCGGCTCTACTGTGGCTCTTGGCAAAACAGATTTTGGTGTGCTTTTTGCTGGCTTGGGAAGGTTGGATAACCCTGCAGACTCTACCCACACTAGCTGGAGCCAGGAGGGTGGCTTTAGACCGTATTTCTCTGACCTCACTCTTTCCTTCCCTGTTCTCTCGTGGCTTTAGCCTCATTCAAGTGAAGTGTTGACTTTTTTTCTCAGTCCCAGCCTCCACCCTAGTTTTCTCCTGCCTTGATTTTTTCCACAGCTATTTTCCCGCCTCACTGTTCCCGAACACTCAAGTCCATGCACAGTCCCACCTCGCTTCCCAGCTCTGGCTACGGTAAATTCTGGCAAAATGTCCTTAACCTTTCCGGAAGGCAAAGCTGAAATGGAGGACTGCATCCCGCGGCCCACAAAAGCAGAGCATTCCTCAGACCAGCCTCAGCCCGACCAGCCCAGCCAAGAGGACCCGATTTCTGGGTTCAATCAACAGGAAGAGAGCTTCTTGGAAGAGATTATCAGAGAAGTGTCTTCTGAGAGAGAAGCAAAGACAAGAGCATCTGGACCGTACCCTTTTTGTGTTCTTCGGGGTCTATCATAGGAACCCACTCCAGTGCACTGTCTGCTGTGGGGGAGAAGAAAACCAGAGAAGGTTCGGGGAACTGAGTGCTGCGTGCTCCCTGCCAGCAGCAGCCCCGAGTCTGTGGCTCAGCCCTGTCCTCTTTTCCATCAAGCAGACATCCCTGGGGCCCCAGCGTCTTTTCCCTAATCAGCCCATTTCCCCTGCCTTGGTCCTGGGAGGACGCAACGCTTGCAGGCTCTGAGGTGTCTCTATCATTGGCTGTCAGGTGAAGCCCTCCCTAAGCGCTCCAGAAGGCCTTTCTTTATTTATTTTTAAAATTCCCCTGAGCCTACGAAGGTCGTTTGAACAAATTGGAGCTGACAGACATTAACTTGGAAAAAAGCCCATTGCACCATGATAAACTCCGTTTAAAGAGAAGCAAAAGTGCCAGGCAAGGAAGGAACAAACGATGAGAGATTTGTCACTGTTACTGTAAGCTCAGGAGGTGAGACTGTCAGCTCTGGCCTCACCTTCTCCCGTTATGCGTTATCACACATTCCAGCATTGTTATTTCCACTGCAGCAGCTCCTGTTGGTGCAAATGGGCTGAACTGGGATGTTGTGTAAGGCCACAGGCAGAGGCATTCCCAGCTCCAAAGAGACCGTACAGGCAAATTAAATTGGTGGGCCGTGCCCCTGGTGGAGAGGAGAGGGAACCAAAGGCCAGAGATGAGGTGCTTCACCCCACGTCACACAGAGAATTACCATCTGAGCTGCAAACTGACCTCAGACCACAAGTGTCCCCCTTCCAGTCCCCAGTCCTTGAGCCTGTGTCGCATCGGTCTGTGTGCCCAGGTATCCGTGCAGCAGTGGAGAGCGGAGCGTGGCTTTACACAGCATGGTATGTACCCAGCTGGGGAACACAGCACCAGCAGGGCTCCAAGCCCGCTCCTCCGAGGGCACAAAGCACGAGCCCTCAGCCTGGGCACTGAGGGACGTGCATCGCAGAGGTTACCTGAACAAGCCAGCGCCGTTGCCAGCTCTTCTGTGAGGGATCAGGGATGGTACCTTCCCTTCAGCGGGCAGCCAGGAGAGCTGCCTGACGGGCAGAGGGAGACGAGAGAGGGAGAAGTCAGATGTATCAATCTTAGTCCATACAACTGCTGATGAAACCTGTGCTCTGTCCAAAGATATATCCTAATGCCTCCCATTCAATTTGCACATAGTTTCTTTATGCTTTGCTTAGTGTCCTTGAAGCAAAGGCAATTGGTTTCTCCTCTCCTCTGGGCATCATGTGGGATCCGAGCGCCTCCAGCCCCCTGCGGAGCCGCAGCAGCCGCCAAGTGTTCTGGCAAGCCAGGATCAAATCTCAGAGAGGAGCAGACCTGGGACTGTCACACTCACCTGGCCACGTTCAGGCCAGGGCTCCCTCTACCCCACAGCCAGGTAAGAAATGAACTTCTCCAACTGCAGCTCAGTAAGCTCAGAAGTGGCAAGAAGCGACTAATATACCTTGCAGATAGGAACTGAGCCATGCTCTTCCTCACACCCCTTTGTCTTGGAGTCCTGCAGAAATGAATAGTAGTCTTCGTGGCTGCAGAGCACTGTGGCAGATCAGTCCAGGCCACTTACTGGGGACCCAGTGCAGTGAGCCCAGACTCGGCCCTGAAGACCTTCTGCAATCAACTGGGTTATAAATAGTGTCTGGCTCAGTAGGCTGAGAAGTGAGAAGTGTCTTGACGTGGTCACTACAGCAACTGTCACCATCTAGGCAAAGCTGTCAGCTGCAGGAGACCTGTTCCTAACTGATACCCCTCAAGATCGAGTGGTCCTGGGATCGCTGGATCCTGGGAGGACCGGGTGGCTGGGAAGAAAGCCCTGTGCATGTACCCAGCCGTGAAGAGCACCAGGAAGGTCTCTTGCTGCTCACACCTGGCCCTGTGCCCCGCACAGATCCCTGTCAGGAAGAGGGAAGGCAGTGCTCCTCACCAGGTTCTCGTACAGCACGCAGCTCCATCTTAGCAAGCTCTCCAGAGTCACCACTGGCTCTGGGTGCAGCGTCCCTCTGCGGCACTAGCAGAAATGGCCAATTTACTATGCATGAGAGATTTCCAGTCTTGGCTGGATGTTCCCGATCCACAACGACCTTTGATCCAACAGTGAATGGTGCTAACCTCATCTTTCTGTGCTTGGGCTCCCTGCCCAGCTTTATGGTTAAGCGTTACAGCAATGTCTTTCCCTCTGCCCAGTTTCTCTCTTGGAAACAAAGATCGCATTTCTGCAATGCTGCAGTTAGACCAGTTTGACCTTTCCCTGTCATGTGGATGCCCAGAGAAGTCAGAGGGGGTTCGGCAGAGATGGGCAGCGTCCTCATACCACAGAAACAGCCAATCTAGCTGCTTGCCTGTACCGTTCCACCTACTGCCTCCTCAAGGCTTGCTCTCCAGCTGTGCCTCCACCCACAGCAAGGTCAATTTTATGTTTTCCCTCCAATTTGCGTCTGCTGACCATCCACACTGCAAACCCCACTGCTCAACCCCGAGTGACCCATTCAGCCAGCCCCTGGTGATCTCTGCCCGTGAGGCCTGGCTCACCCCAAACCGACCTTCAAAGCCACCTCCCTCTGCTTTGCTGTGGCTTTAGAAATCACTTAAGCATGAAAACCTTGAGCACAGGAAGTCCACCAGGGCAGTCCTGCCCCAAAATCCCATGTTCGTCATCTCTTACCCCTACTGCAGAGCCATCCTGTTGGAGCTATGCACCTCAGTCCTGCATAAAACAAAGCATC
Organism: Himantopus leucocephalus; assembly: GCA_003993805.1. Taxonomy (NCBI): domain Eukaryota; kingdom Metazoa; phylum Chordata; class Aves; order Charadriiformes; family Recurvirostridae; genus Himantopus; species Himantopus leucocephalus. The sequence goes on along the minus strand of RSEF01000006.1, from coordinate 18,242,559 downwards.
TAATTCTCTGTGCGAGTCCATGCTCAGTCTCTCAGATAGGATGATTGGTCTGACCCTGTGTTTTTTCAGCTTTTTGGGTCAATGGCTGTCTTTCACTTGGTCCTTGGGACATGGAGTCCTGGTCTTGCTTAGGGCTGATATTTCTGACCTGTAGGTAAAAGCAGCAGTAAATGGTGGCTCTATTGCTGCTCCTAAACCTTAGCTACAAAATAGTCACAGTGGCAAGCAGAACTAGTAAAAGCATTGAGGAAATGTTGTAGAAGTGTTTCAATTTCGATATCATTTCTGTATAGTAGGATTGCAGTGGGATTTCCTGAGGAACGTGTGTAGGAATTAGAAGGCCTTTTTCTAACAGATTCCTTCAGTTTTCTAAAGCACGTTTTTGTTGGTATTATTTTGGAAGTATTTTTCTCCCCCCGAATGAAGCGTCTTCAGTCAACTTTGGTTACAGATATGAGTTTTAAAACTGGGGTGCAATATGATGGAAAACAGAGTATGTTTCTATTGATGGCAGTTCTTTATGCAGATTTGACCTTTGGGGAAAGAGGAAGGTTGTTTTGAAACCAAAAAACTGTCTTGCCAAAAATGTTGCCCTGGTAACTGAGGCTGTAGAGAGGAGCCTGAATCCTTATGCTACCCATTAAAGGGAATCTGACTCTGGAGAGGAAGAGGTGGACCCTGGAGAGCTGGCCGGTGGGGGCTGAGAGGGGCTGGGGATGCTGGAGATGCCTGTGTGGGGACGGGGGAGGAAAGTTGTGAGATGCAGAGGCCAAGGGCACAGGGGGGTTGAAAGACTGATAGGGGCACAGAGGATGTGGGAGGCAGCAAAACTGGCTGGTGGGACTCGGCAGCATCAGTAACGCATGGAAGGTCTCATGCAATGCTTTCCCCAAGATGCAACGATGGTTTGAGACACACACCCCCCCCCCCGTAAGTCCCTTCTGCCCCTTGCTTCAGCGAAGATCATTTTCTCAGCATCCCCTTTCCTTACCCCCAACCATACTCATCCCACACCAGCCTTCAGCCCCACCGTCCTGGCCCCATCAGTTCCCACCTTGCCGGTAATGGGGGGGGCCGTGCGGTCTGCCTTTCCTGCGCTCACGCACTTCCCTCTGGATCCCAGCAACAAGTTTAATTGGAAAAAACGAAAGCTGACTTGGAGGCAAGGCAAGGAGGCAGGGAGAGCCTGTGCCAGCTGACACCATGATCGATTACCTGGAACTCCACCTGACACTGAAATTAGGGTTTTTTAATGATAGGCCGACTCTCCCTGGATGTGAAATTCAAATGATCTCCAAAGCTTCCCTGCGACCATCACTCGCTGCACGCAGTGGTACACGCCACATGCAGGTACTTTGTCTCTGTCACCGCTGAAAGGACATTGTTATTACCAACAACTCTTTGTATTAACCAGTCTCCTACCTAATAGACAACACTTTACGTTCTGCACCGTTACCCAGTCAGGGTTGCTGTGTGTCTGAGAGACACATACTTCCCCCCGGCTCCCCTGGGGCAACGGAAAGCCGGTGCTTAAAAAGAGACACCAAAATGGAGGATGCGCACACACCTTGGTCCCCCGCCACCCCCCGGCTCTGGTGTTGGGGGGTGATTTTCCGTGGCACTGCAGGTGCCAAGGCCCATGGCACAAACCGGTGGGGCAGGGGGTGGCCACGCTGGGATGTGCAGAGGTGCCTGGCAAGCAGGCAGTCGCCTAAGTTTCCTTCAGATGAGAGAGGGGAGTTTTTCCTCCCACCGACATCTTTCCCGTCCAAGGGCAAAACTGGGGGAGACAATACTCCAGGCAGTTTTCCCCATCTTTATCCTGCTTGGCGAGCCATCAGGGAGGTGCCTGCTGGGCTGGAACCTTCCCATGCCCAGACAGGGTGGAAGAAGAGCCATCCCCTCCCAGGGCCCGTGCTGTCGCTGAGCATTTGTACCTGTGTAGAGGGATTGTCACTGCTGGTGGAGGTTGTCTCCCAAGATATTGTCCCCACCTTTCTTCCGTCATCTCTTGACCGCTTTAGCCTGGTCCTCAGGAAGGCAGAGGGACGGCGACTGGTGTGACTAGGAGAGGAGAGCAGGGGCTATTCTGCGGCCATTACCGGGGCATATTGACTGTCTTTTCTCATGAGATGTGTCAAGCAGAAGGACACGTTTTTTTCTTCCTGCTGGGCAACGAGGGAAAGGAAGAGATGAAAGAAAGAGGGAGAGAAAAATAAATGAAATCATGTGAACACAGCAGAGACAGCAGTAGCCTCTAAACGACCACGCGTTAAGCGGGGTTTCCTACGTCTCATTGCTATACTGAATGAAGATTTGGAAAACTGTATGGAGGGAAGATTTCCTAGCACAGGTAGTAATTCCACTCCGATTGTAGAGCCCTCTAACAGTACTGGGAAGGCATCATACAGTGCCAACAGGAGGGAACACGGGTTCTGAGTGGTGGAGATGCTGGAGGGAGAAGGGAAAGGCCCTGCCTCCAAAAACGTTCACTGCACATTCAGATTTCCCCCCATGAGAGGCATTGTGAGGAGGTTAGATGGGGACACCAACTGTTTCCAGCTCCAGCAGGAATTGCTTTGGGCTCTGTTGAATGAGAAAAGCTGGGCACACATGGGTCTGGACAGGACTGCAGGAAGCTATAATTCAGACCTTCTGGTTTGCCTCACCAAGTGAAACCCTGGCTGAAGACACTGACATTTTTCACAGGCTGACCCCTGCAGTGCCCATTTTTCCCTTCAACTAGGTACTTGCTGTGGCATATGTAACAGTATAACCTACGCAGCCTCAGTTTCCTCCTGGTTGAGAGATGCTTCTTGTATTTGATAACACGTGGCTATCTTTGATGAGGAAACGCTACGTGAGTTGCCAGGGGAAAATCACATCTTCTCTCTGTGCCTCAACTCTCCCTCTCCATTTTACCTACATTGTTGAAGGTTGCCTTTCCTTAAGTGAATGCTCAGCACCAAGCACGCCGTGGCTGCAGTCTCAGCTGCCCTCTCTGGCCATCCCTCGGGGCATGCATCCAAGCAACTCGGGCACCTTCAGTCTGGGAGGGGGTCAGTGGCAGAGCTGGTATGTGTTATTCAAAGTCCTGTGGTGGTATGAGAGGTGTCGGGAGGGCAGTACCGTCCTTTGCTGGTGCATGGGATGCCTTTGCCTTGTACCACCCCAAACCAGTTCGGTACCGCCACTGGTGCCCTCAGTAGCCCATGCCAGTCGTCTTCTGAGCGAGGTCCCCGTGGGAGCTGAGCAGAAAGGGGATGCATGCGGACAATGTTCCCTGCTTTCCTCCATCGCCCGGTGAGCAGCCCCTAATCTGAGGGGCGTGCCAGTATTAATGCCTTTAATAACGACGGATCAGATTGTATGAAGAGTTTTAATTGATGTCTATATCCCTGGAAACATAAAAACAGCCATGCAAACGTCTTACCACTATTATTTTATCAAAGGTTTTGACGTGGCTGCTGCATAGGAGATGTCAGGGAAAAAATTCATGTCTGCAAGGCACAAACAGGCGAAGTAATGGGATATAAATCAAAAACAGTGAAAGGGGAAAGTGGTTAGTCACAAGATCATAGAGTTTTCACTACAAGGGAGAGCAGTGAATTCTCAATAGAAGCAGCAGAATTCATTCATTCCCTGGTGTCCCCTCACGGTCTCCAGCACACATGCACCCCTCTGGCCCCCGGACACACAGTCCTGGGCAAGGGCTGACCGTCTTGGAGGTGCCTGTCTGGTCAGGTCATTACAAGCTGTTTCTCTTCCTTGTCCCCTCCTACTTGCACAGAAGGCATGGGAAGTTAGCCCAAAAGCAGAGTTACAAAGAGCACCCCCTTCTCTTTGGCTGCTCAAGAATATAATTAACCCTTTAGCAGGTCTGCTTAGCTTGCATGACTCGGTGGGCTACGAACACGTCAGTATATTTTCCACTACAGAGAGGACAAACCGAAGTGTGGGAGACGAAAGGTGCTGGTAGGTTTACTCCAGGCTGGTGACACAGAGGAGAAAGGAAAGCATGACTTCAGTTCACCTTGTTTGCCCTGGAGTAACTTTGGGACACAGCCATGCAACCCCAGCAGATCAGCTGCAGACCTGCTGCTTCGCAGTGACTAGCTCTGACCTTCAGGGCACATGGGTGGCTGGGACCATGTTGATGGCTCATGGCACTGTTTCACCATGTTGTCCCCTTTCCACAGCCAGAGCCTCACAGAGCTCAGCCAGTGGGCTGAGGCAACCGAGAACCACCTGTGAGACCTTCACAAGTCGATCCTGCACCCGTACCTTCCGAACACTTTATGTCTGCTAGCCGCAGTGTCCCATGGGGTGTTGTTCTGTGGTGGGAAGATGTTGAAACTGGCCAACAGCTGGGGAGGCATGAGTACAGTGTGAGAAGTGCTGGACGTGGTGCTGGGCCATCTTGTCTAGACCATGCTTTTGCCATGAAAGGTTGGACCAGATGATCCTTGAGGTCCCTTCCAACCTGGTATTCCATGATTCTATGAAGTAGCTGCCTTTTCCAGGGCACTTCTGAGAGGAAGCTTGCAGCATGGCTTCCTTGTCCAGTTGGTTGGGTTGCAAACATAAAAACCTGGAGGGGGGGTAAGGTGGAAGGAGGAGAGGAAGGGAGGAGAGGATGAAAAGGAGGAAAAACCGGTGGATAAAAAGAAATTTGAAAAAAAGTAAGTGAAATATTCAAACTGGAAAGTGATATTATAGAAAACTGCAGGGAACACGCTTGAGTGCATTCAAATTTATTCAAACTCTGCGTCTGACATTGATGAATGCAACAGCTTTTTCCACAATATGTAGAGCGCACAGGGCATTTAGGATTGCAGCATCCCTTTCACTGCAGCTGTCTGGGGGCCTGTTCTGAGCGCTGTGGAGACCCCTTCACTGGGCCCTGGCATGCCACCCCTAAAGAAGAGGCCAGGAAGCCATTTGGGAAGGAGGACAAAAACAAACAAAAAAAGAAGGATTTCAGCAAAGATCAGGGAGGAGAGATTTCAAGGCTAATCCAACCTTACTGTGCCTGAGGTCTTTATCTTTGTGGCAGGACCCAGTTTCTCCTCTAGCAGTGGTAGAAAGTCCTTCCCAACCTTCCCAACATGCATAGCATCCATAGGAGAGGGGATGTATCAGGATGCATTGGGATACACAGACAAGTCATTGCCTTTCTGTAGGTCCTGTAAAAACATTACCTTCTTTCCTGCTAACAAGCCTCAGTGCAAATCTGCTTTGCAGGCAGGGACGTCAAGAACGTGTTCTCTCTGACGGCAGTGGCAAAAGGATCTCGCAGCTCTGGCCCAACATAAGACCACGAACCAGTCATCTTCCTGCAGGGAGCACTCTTGCACACTCTTTGCACGCCGCAGTGGCAGGCTGGCACCCCAGGCAATGACTTCCACACTTTTCTCCAATTTCTCCTTCCCTTGCCTGGGAAGCATGGCAGCTTTTCGGAATAACAGGGTACAGAAGAGCTTGAGTCAACAACCACCTGTGACTGTTTATGTATAGATTTCATGCTTGTAGGGTTTTGTGGGGAAAGGATGGATGGATGGAGCTGTCTTTCCCATAGATGCTCATGGGAGGAGGTGCAAACCCACCAGCGTGCCAAGCAGATGTTAAGCTCCAACCTTCTCTTCCACTGCTGTATCTGGACAGCGCGCATCCATGCGGACTGACAGCAAAGCAAGGATTTCCCTGTGTATACCTTGTGGCACCGAAGCTGGCAGAAACCTGGGAGGCAGGCTGGGTGTCCTGGCACCCTCAGCTGCATGCAGCCACCCGTGGAGAGGGTGACATTCCTTCCTTTCCAGTCTCTCTGCCCATGAATACTTGAGACAACCTCTGATAATTATTTTTTTTCTGTGTCCAAGGCTTTTATACCTTCATATTGGAAAGGATCTGATGTGTAGGACACGGGAGACCTGAGTTCAACTCCCAGATCCACAGCAAACTCCCTGTGTGGTTTGGGTCAGGTCTTGTCAGCATTGCAGGCTGAATTCCCCACCTGTGATGTAAGAACAAGTACAGCAGGCTGGGTTTTTTTAAACGAGATGTTTTTACAGTGCTGTCACTGCAGGCTCTCGCATTTTCCACAGTGTCTTTCTGCTACCGTACTATATTTAGCACTGGCAATTTCTGATTTACAGTTTTGCCTTTCCTTTCCTTCTCAAATCTCATCTCACCTATGCTACCGTGGCTCTGTCTTTGCTCAGATGGAGACCACTCTGTTTGGCACAAGAAGAAATTTGACTGCTGGTCCTCCGTGATCCCAGTGGGGAGCTGTGCAACAGGGGTTTTCCTGCCATTTGCTCTCCAAGGCTCTGTACAACTCCTGTCCGAAGGGGCAGCACACCAACCCGACTCGGCTCCGGCAGTTTGCCTGCCAGGGCAGCCACGTGGGAGAGGAGTGAGTGGGTCACTTTGTGGGGCAGCACCAAATGGCAGGGCCCATTCTGGTGTGTGCTGATGCCATTGTACCCCAGAGCCATGGCTGGACCTACGGGGAGACAGTGGGAGCAAGACCAGAGCCCCGCCAGAGGTTAGCACGTGGGATCCTCACTTGGGCCCTGTTGTAGAGGTGGGCTGGATAGGAGGGTGGTGGTGGAGCTGTGCTTCAGGAACATGGGTATGATGGGTTTCAGAGGGACCCTGCTTCATGCGAGGTAACAAAGGCGTCCAAATTTGAACCTATTTCCCCCAAGTTCAGGTTTTATTTGGCCCGTTGCTTCTAGCAAGGACCATTTCTAAGTCTTTAGCAAGACCTTTGGTGTCTGTTCAGGGTAGTCTCAGAAAGCCACTTAGGTCAAGGCTGAACAGTCAAAAAGAGACTCGGTTTGACTAAGTAAGAAGCAAGAAGGTCCCAACAGTGGGAGATCCTCATAACATCTGTCTTGGGGCGGCCTTGGGAAATGCACAAGCCACCTTGCCCTGTCTCCGGGAAAGGGCAGCATCAAAGAGGCCACCTCTCCCCTTCCCCACCAGTGAGCTGTCCGCGGCTGGGCTGGGAAGGTGCCCTGGCCCGGCGCCATGCGCGGGGCTGGAAGGCATCCTGCTCAGGAGGTCCGATAAACCGCTTGGGGAGGGGATGTGTGCTGTGGCCCGACAGGGGAACCGAGAGCTTCTCCCTCTCTCTCTCTCTCTCTTTTTCTCTTTAGATCGTCGTCATGGTGTAAACAAACAAGCTAAACTCTATGAGATTTACAGTGCCCAGCTTCGGTGGCTTCCAGTGCGGCGCAGTGAGATATTTCTGTACAGGCAGGCTAAGCACTTTCCATTTTATACCTCAGCGGCTTTATAGCATCTTAAGGATTTCTGTGCATGCCTGGCTTCACTCAGAGGGAAAAAAATCAAGCTTGTAAATAAATACTAAATATATATGAACAAAAAAGACAGAAGGGAAGAGAGAGGGACACACGCGCGCACACACACGCGCACGCACACCCACTTACCTGCACTGGCAGAGGGATGCAGAGACAGAGGGGCTGAATGGGAGATGGAGAGACAAGAGATAAAAAAGAAAGAGCCAGCTGAGCAGCGAGCTGGGGATGGGCTCTCCTCCACCACAGCCAGATGGGAAGAAAATAAGCCAGAGCGCGCAGCTCTCTGGCAATTTGGGGAATATTAATTTCCCATCGGGTCAGGTTAATGGCTGTGCCTGAGGTCAAGCCGAAAGGGCAGGGGAAGGCGCTCTGCTCCGTTACTGGCCCCTCAGCCCAAACTCAGGCACCGCCGTTGGGCTGTTCCCCACGTGCTCTGCCCCCTCCTCAGTCTGCCTCTCTGCCAGTTGACAAATACTCCCCGCAGCCAGGTCTGCGCCTGACTCCAAACCGGCGGCGAGCTCCCGGGAGCAGGAGCTGCCCCGGGCTCTGCGGGGCTCCAGCGCCAGCGGCTCCCGGGCTGAGCCACCCTCCTGCGCCCAGTTCAGCGGGAACCGGAGCAGCACACTTCTTTCCTCCCGTTCTTGTGAGTAACCGGGTTTTTTCTCTCCAGCCGCACCGCTTCTCTCAGCGGTGACAGGAGGACAGAAATACAGCCTGTGGCCTGAAGCGGGACCCCAGTGGGGGCATCCCCCGACCCTCCCTAGATATCTTTGCTGTCTCTGGTATCAGCAGCCTTTTCCTTGGGCCCTCGCTGCCCAGTGAGCTCTTACACACGTGCTGCAAGGAAAGCTTTTTGTGCTTTGTGTTTTGGTTTGATGTTAACAAAATGTTTAATCCCCAGTCAGGATCTTTCACCTGCGCCTGCAGTGTGGAAAACAAGCCCGAGGGCTGGCTGCGCGTGGCAGGATGCAGCAGAAGGACGGGTTTCCCGTAGGGTCATTCCTCACTCTCAGCACTTGCCACCAGCTCCGCAGCCCTGGTAAGTGAAGGTAAGTCTCCTCCGTGCTTTCCAGTGACAGACCTTGCCGCACCGCCTGGTCCCGCTGCTGGGGATGGGGCAAGAAGTGACTTGACAGTGGCGCTGCAAGAAATCGGTGCCAGAGGCAGGAGCCAAAGTTTGATTTCTGTAGACCTGCTAATCTGTCATCCAGGGGGACCACACCGCACGGCGTGTGAAACGCAAGCTGACAGCTAGCGGGTTTAATAGAGCTGTTGCAGTTCTGCGTGGCAAATGGCAGTCTGCATCCAAATCTCAGCACGGTCACCCTCGCGGCCTGGCTGCGCGGAGCTGGGGAAGTCCTGGGCATAAGGACCGTGGCCAGGAATTTTTCACAGAAACAAGTCCAACGTGGAGATAGTATGTCCTCGCCACGGCTGTCCCTTCAACACTGTCTTGTGTGGTTTCCCTTCCTTTACTCCTGGCACACACTGACCTTGCCTGACGGGGCTGGGATAGCTTATTACAGCAGGAGGTCTGCGTGCCCCGACTTTTAACCAGGCTGCTGCTAAGGCAAGCATCCAGTACAGACCAAACACGTACCTTTGGGTAGCAAAAGTCTCTGCCCACAATACGAAGCGGGGCTACAGCCCCGCTGGCACGGCGTGGAGGTGACACTGATGCGGAGGAGCTGTCAGTCCGCACCCCCTCAGGGAAAAGGCTGCACGCCCTGCAGCAAAGAGAGGAAAACCCCTGCAGCTCCCCGGCTTCCCCTAAGTCTGCACCACGAAATGTTGCTTACGAGACCACCTGAAGTCACTGGGCTCAATTTTGGTCTTCGCACGGTGTGAAAATTCCCGTGCAGGGCTCAGCTGGGGGAGCAACCACAGGCGTGAGCGTGGCTGGCTCCATCTCCGGGTGCGAGCCAAGCCTGCTCCGCTCCCGATGCCGGCTCCTGCTGCTGGTCTCCCGCCCGGAGCAGCAGGGCTCCTAGGCCGGGAGAAGTGAACGTCTCCCCTTGGGTCGCTGGCAATTTCTCACCATTCTCTCCATGCCCAGGACTCGCTTCCCCTTCTCAGATATTAAGTATTCAAACCTCATTTACATCCTTATTTTTCAATTTGCTGCCACAGTAGTTTAATTTATTCTATATAATTTCTTTTTCTGAGGGGACATTAATCATTGCCCTGTGCTTTTTGGCGCCTGTGGGATATGTGTGTGTTTTTTTTTAAATCAATAAAATAAAGCAACCTTCCTTCCCTCTACCCACCCCCCACACTCTTTCCCACCCCCAACGTGCCCCTTTGCCGGAGGAGAGAAATATCATTTCTCTCTCAGTTTTTTTACCCCCATTGTTTCCTTCATTTTCAGCCCAAACAGATTAACTTGTCTTTTTTATTTCTGATGAAATGCTGCGTGAACAGGGTGGCTGGGAGGGGAGAGCTCCTGTCTGGGGCTGTGTCACTCGAAGGGCGGGTTTAGGATGACGTCCCCACTGAACTACTGGAGCCCAGAGCCACTGGAAGGGGAAACTTGGTGTTTCCAAAGCCAGGCCTTGGAAAGAGTGAGCCCACCCGTGGCGCAGGGTGGCTGGTGGGCTGGGGAGGACGCAAAAGCACAAGGGGCTGCAAACATGCAGCTGTGAAGACAAGGCGATGCCTACCACCAGAGTCTGAAAGGAAAGAAAGGAGAAAATCAAGGGGAAGAAAGAAGAAGGAGAGAGTTTGCAGGAGGGAGACAGAACGAAAAGGAGAAAGCAAGAAGAAGGAAAGAGAAAATAATTCAGGGAAAAGAGGACCAGAGCACCCAGAGCGCAATGGCTTTTCCATTTGACTCTAGCTGATTCAAACACAAGAAAGAGCAGTTTCTTCTCCATGTTGAGCCCAGTGCATAGCTACTGGGGCGCAGGCTGCTCCCCCATGGGGCGCACGAACAGGCGGTGCTGCAGCATTGCGGGGGGGTCGGGCCGGGACCCCCGGGCTGCCCCACTGCACGGCACAGGGCTGCGCAGGGCGGAGCGTGGCGGGCTCCCCTGCCACAGGCACCGCGCTTTTTGGCCATTACAGCTGCCTTCTTTTGTTGTTATGTAATCGCTGATAATGAAAGTCCAGTTCTGAGAGGATGCTTAATGCGGTATTAGTCAGTTGAAATATAAGTGTAAATTACATGCCTGCAGCTAGAAAAAAATGGTTACAGCGGAAAACATCCCTCTTTAGTAGCATACTATAATCAAGAGAGCTGATCAAAAAGAGAATTTTGATGGACCAGTTTTCCACTGGAAAATGCAGAATCCTCCAAATTGAACCATTTTCTGGAAATGTTACATGTTGACTGGAATTTTTGGCAGAAATTTGAACTGACCCAAAATGCAATGGATTATTTGGTTTTGTCTTTCTCATTATATCTATAAGCCCTTTTGTGTTTTCAATGCTATTGAAACATAAACTTTAACATGATTTTCATGCTTCTCCATTGAATTTGTTTCAGAATTAACATTCTGCTCTACCCCATCCCGTCCACTCCATTTTTCATTTCACTTCATGATGAAAATAAATGTAGAAATAACAGAATTTCCTGTAGCTGGAATTTCTATTTTATAGCCCTTTCTAGAGATCAGCAACGCTAGTAGTCAATGGAACATTTTTCCCAACATTATGCCAAGACAGAAGATGTTACTTGGAAAATATTTATCTCCATTGAAAAGTTTTTGGTTATTATAGAAAAGCCAAAGTTCTCAGCCGTCTTCAATAAAATAGGGTTGGACACGGGGGGTTTTGTCTACGCTGATGTCCAGAGCCACCCACGCAGTGAAGGGAACTGCAATGCAAGTGTATGGCCCCAATCACCTCATTTGGCAAACTGCATCCAACGATGCCGATGGAAGGAGGGGAGAGGTTGCACCCCTCATCCTCCACCACAATAAGCTTTGCTGACTAAAATGCATGCATTTATGGGAGTTGTGTCTGTATTATTTGTTTGTTGCTGGTGTTGTTCTGCTGATGTTTATCTTTAAGGCTGTGAAAGGTGCTTATGATGCTATGTGGGAGTGTTTTGGAGATGCTGTAAAAGGCAAAAAATTAGCTTATACCTTGGCTTGCAGAGTGCACGAGTCTTTCTCCATCACCCAGACATGAGCCACCCTACAGTAGAGAGCACCACAGCAAGTCCAGAACTTCCATTTGTTTCACTGAGGTCTGGATTCAGGTTGGGAGTGCGGGACTCTGGCGCATGGTATGAGATGGGTGCCTTCCAGCTAAGGTGTGCACCAGCCACCCTGAAACCCTCTAGCCCCGCGGGTGGCACAGAAAGACCACGTGAGCCCGTTTCTGCTGTGTGGGCAACAGCTCCAGTCCAAACTGCGGTTCCTTCCTGGAGGTGATGCTGGAAGAGCAGTGTGTAAATGACAGTGACCTTGTCCCTGGCTCTCCCGTGCCCTGGGCACCCTGGCAGTGTGAGTGCTTCCAGTCGTGGACTGTGAACTAGCAAACACTCCCGTAGTCCTGTTCCTGCAGTTTGGACTGGGCTCAGCTCTTTGTCACCTGGATTTGGAGCAGAACTCTTGCAGGACACCCACCCCGAGCTTTTCAGCGTGCCTTGGCCAGGGTGGGCGCAGCGTCTGGCCACTTGCTCCTCTGAGGGAGGAACTCCTGGAGTTCAGCACTCACATCTGTGTTGCAAGCATTTTCTGTGCCTTTGTAGCTGTGCTTATGTTTCTCGCCGATGCCTCAGGGAGCACTCTGTGGAGCTGAAATAATGTAAGATCTGTTCTGCTCAGGGTGTTTCACTCCCTGGCTGGTAGGAATACCACAAGAAGACCAGATCTTGCAGTATTTCAGCCCCATAAGTGGCTCCTCGAGGCAAAAAAAGACCCATGAAGATGAAACACAAACACAAATACCAAGATATTTGGTTTCCCAGTGTGATCTTTCCTCCTCTTCTGCCGTTCATGTACTCACTGGTGCCCATGCAAAAATAAAATAAAATAAAGAACCACTCCAGTCACAAAACAGCTATATGTGAAGTGGGTAGTACAAAGCACAGCTTATGGGTTTCATAAAATACTTTCACTTACATATACAGTGCAGGTATAGATGGGACAAAATAAATATCTGCAGATTAAACAAAATTTTTCCATGGTTCTGCCTTAAGATATGTGCAGACTGGGTCCTGAATACACGATCTCATAAAAAAAATGCAACTCCATGTATGTTCATACTCAGAACTGCCATGGGGCACCTCTGGGTGTGTGTCCTGAACTGCAGCCGTGAGCGTGACAAAATCGGACTGAAGTAATCCCAACAGCGAGGGGATTCGCACACGCAAATGTTGGAGTGTGCCTTAGTAAATGCGCTCAGGGGCATCATGAAATGTGTGATGATCACGGTATACAGGACACACGTGTATCAGAAATTGTATGTCCACGTGCGTGCTGCTGAGCGGAGGAGGGAGCAGCCAGCAGGGGTGCTGGAGGCCAAGATTTGCAAAGCTAGTTAATGCGAAGTTCAGAATTCGCAACTCTTCTCAGAAAAAAACAAACCACCTTGCTGCCTCCTGTTCTGCTGTGGAGCTGCCTGTGACAGCACAGCTGCATTTGGTACAGCAAAAGCCATCAACACGGGTGGACGGGGGCTGTCAGTAGGCCAGTTGTTGGGTACAAGGTAAACCCAAATCACGCTGTTCTCAGTATCCTGGGGGTTTTTTTCCTGGAACTTGCTTCCATGTGCCAGGCTGGCCAAGGCGAAGCACAAGAGGGACTTCGGGGTGGGAAAGGGCTGACACACCAGTGGAGAGTCAAGCTTCAAGCCTGTGCCTGGCAAATGGTTCTTCCATGGGAAACGGTTCTTCCATGGACATCTCTGAGAAAACGAGTGCTTGTTCAGGGGCAGGGAGGGACTGGAACGTCAATAAAAAGACAAAGAATGGTGGAAAGCGCTGCAAAAATGGACACCTTTCTTTGGAAAACCCCCATTTCTCAGCCAAAACTTCTCTTTTGAGGGATGGTTGGATTTTTGTGTGCCAGTTTGGCACATAGAAGAACTCTGATGAGTTGTGTGTAGGTACCATTTTCCAGCCAGGTCCACTCCTGGCTGTGCTTCCCTTTCATTTTTTCTTTGTCATTTATTCTTCTCCTCTTTGAAACATTTTAATTGCCTAATCAGTTTGCAGAGTCAGCAGTGTGCGACGTGGCATCCTCTTTCACCTGTACTCAACCCCTCCTCCCCAAACCGGTAACCACGAGTGACTGAGGTGAGCAGCAGGCATCCCAACTAAGGCAAGGTGGCAATGAGCAGACCACACAGCCATCAGAGAAGTCAGTGGACAAGTTACGGATCCGGCACAGCTGGACTGTAGAGGTGGTGGGGCACGGCTGTCCTTGGCTGTGGGGAGCAGCACACCCTGGGAAGGGAGTCAGGCCTCATCTGAAGAGGACTGAATAAGATGTCCAGGCATCTTGGTGCCTCCGTACAGCTGGAATAGGCAATGTGGATGCATAGCTGCCCTTCCGGAAGGAGAAAGAGGGGCTCTGATGGAGAAGCCCTGTGCCAGTCTGTGATGGGGATCTCAGCCTCACGGGGTGGCTACGTTGCCAGGACATTTTGCTGTAGGCAGTGATGTTTGCGGCTGCTGTCCAGAGACAACCCTGGAAATTTCCTGGAATTCCAGGTCCGGAGCCAGCCCCTGCTCTGGGGAAGGAGGATACTGCGTCTCAGTCCATAAAGTCCCCAGAATGGGAGGAAGGGGCGAGAGACACACAAAGTCAGTAGTAAAAAGAAATGAAAGCCGGCAGCTTGCCACAGCGGAGTGCAGACTCTGCAGAGCTGCCTCTTTTATTGGCGCCCAGACTGGAGGGAGGTTTATGCTCTCAAACAAGCCAAATTGGAAATGGAGCGCCGGCCGGAGCCCTGCAAGCAGGCTGCCCCCGGCGCCGGGAAGAGCGTGCAGCCGCCCTGAAATCTGCTGCTTTCCCTCACCTTTCTCTCCTCCATCCTTCCTCCTTTCCGCCCCTCCTTCAGTGCCCCCCTTCCTCTCGTACGCCTTCCCTTCCCCTGGTGCTGACGTCCCCCACAGCACCAGCCATCAGCTAATACTGAGAACCTCTTTTGGTGGTGGGAATGGCCCAGCTTGCTCAAGGGCAGCCAGTGTGGGTGGCCCAAGGATGAGTGAGGGTGGAGAAGGTGTCTGTGGCCCTCTCTTCCTACTGCTTTTCTGCTGAGCGTAAGGGAGTAATTTGCATCACAGCGACAACATGCTGTGGGTCTGTCCTCAGGTTTGTGTCAGCCTGCTGTTAGGAGGAGAGGAAGGGTGAAGCATGGAAGACATGGAAGAAACACAGCTAATAGCAGACATGAAGGTGGTGGCACAGAGAGGGGACCCATCGCACAAGGACCTGGAGCATGATCTGGCATGGTGGGTGCTGGTTAGCAGCTGAGTGCCAGCCATGCCACGAAAATAATTTGCTCATTAATGCAAAGCTTAAAGTCATGAAGGCATGGGGGTGGGGAGAACTGGCTGTCCGTTCCTCAGCAAGTTCCCAAACCCGTGCTGAGCAGGGCACGGAGACCACCGTGATGCTTCAGGATGCAGTTCGGACACGCTGAGTCCGTGCTCTGACACCCAGGTGTGTCAGTGAAAGAGCACTAGAGGCTGAAGGTGAGACATCAGTCACTAGTTACCCTGGGGACCTGAGCTTTCTTCTGCTCTCCAGCTGATTTTTTTCCATGCCATTTCATTTATCCAATGCCTCAGTTTGTTGCCTGCAAAAAGCCCAAAGGGATTATGACATCTGTTGTCACATTAAAACACGGTCTTGCCTATGAGGAGGTCAGGTACCATGGTGGGAGCTGTTACAGCCTGAAACGCTGGTCTCGTCCCACGTGGTGCTCTACGGCACTGCTTCTTCTGACGGGAAAGGTCCTGCTAGAGTCAGCCCGGTGCTCACCGAGTGTCTTAGCCAGCACGCAGGAAAACCGTTTGCTCTCTTTCTTTCCTCCAGTTTTGGCTGTTGAAGCAAAAACACATAATAAAGTAAAGCGGGTTTTAATGACAATCTGCCGGCATGTTTAATATTCCAGCTTGAGGAATGATCCATTTATGTACTGGAGCCAAGGGAAAGGATCTCATTACTTCCAGTGGGCACCAAATCAGTGTCTTTGCAAAAAGAAGCAAAGCTTACAGAGGATGGGGCTGGCTGCTCACCGTTGACCTGCAAAAAACGCTGTCACTCCAACTGAGCTTTAGATTTGGCGTTTGCTCTCCTGCAGTCACTGTGTCATACGGGTCCATGATGAAGGGAGCACCTGGGAGCTCTCTGCAGCCTTAATGAGTATTTTTTCCTCCTGCAATGCTCAGTAAGTTCCTATTCTGCTCAGGGAAATGTACAGGAAGTTTTTTGTACAGAACTTCGACGTTCCCCTCTGTACAAATTCAGGTCTGAGAGACGGATTCAGAGGCGTGCTTTTGCTGCTCCTCTTTGTAGCTGAGGCTCTCACTGCATCTGCTGGATTTATGGCTCCAAATTGACTCTGTCATCCAGCGATCCTTCGTGTACACAAAATTATTTGGACAACTCTCATTGTTTCAGAAGCAGACTAGCTTGTGTGGCTCCACTGACATTACCTACTCCGCCAGGCAGGTGGCTGCAGAGAAAAAGGCTTATTTATACAATGCATCGGAATGCCAGAAGGGGATTCTTGATGGCAAAGATGATGAGAGACCTCTGGATACGAGGACCAATTGCCCTGTTCAGCCTCAGCCGGCAGTGGAATCTAGTCTGCTCCTGCCATCAAATAAACACCACATCTGCCTGTGGCAGAGCTGGATTGTGAGCCGACTGGGGGATGGATCCAGGGGACTTGTAGGGGTCCCACTGCTTCCAAATGTGGGGGATAAGGTAGCAAGTTCAGATGAAGGAGAAAGGGTTGTGATAACAACACAGAGTGGAAACAGAGCTTCTCAAGCACAGAAGCTGCTGGTGGGGCTGACCTGGAGACCCCTGACATCTGAGAACTTCTTGACTGTTGATAGTTTCCCAGCATTTGGGGGAGCAGGAGTTGGGACACACTGTGCAGTACATTAGCAAAATCACAGCAGGAATGCAGTTGATTCACAGCAATGAAGCCTCATCCCAATGGAAACAGGCCCGCCAGGCCAGGACACTCAGGCTCTAAGTGGTAGCAGGGTTTATAGCTAGATAAAAGCCAGGTTGGAGAAAGGAAAGATCAACTAGGGGGCAATATGGAAAGCTGATGAACGTCTGCTGCATTCATACATGTGGGTCAGAGCCAATAACGTCAAAGAAGGGTGGAAAGAAAGGGTCTAACCTGTAATGTCAATGAAGGGGTAATACAAGTTTCAAGGACCGCTCTTTTCGACTGTAAGACAAAGCTGAGCATCTGCTTTTCCAGAGGTGTTTACATCAGCCTCTGCTCTCTGCTGCGCAGAGGCCGGGTGGTCTGATGTAAACCGGCACAGCCTCGCTCCCTGCGGCAGATCTGCCGTCCTGGGGCTAGGGATGCAGTCCAGCAGCTCTCACTGAGAAGCAAAGCTCCTTTCTCTCCTAATTGAGCAGGTGGTAGCAACCTGGTATTTCAGACGTGCTACCTCTGTTCCCAACCACAGCCCAACTCCTGATGCAGGGAGACTTTACAAGACCCATGAGAGATGCTGAAAGCTGACCCTTTCTGTCATTGGGGGAGAGGAACTTGCTGGTTACCTCCAAGCAAAAAGGACAAAGCATTATATGATATATTTAATAAAACAAAATACACACGCACANAAAAAAAAAAAAAACACAACAAAAAAAAAAAAAAAAAAGAAAAAGAGGCCAATGCACAGGAAGGTAATGTGTTCATTTGAATAATGGGCAAAATCAAATTAATTCTACATTAAATAGTTCTGAATAAAGGGTTTAAGTCAGCAGTTTCAAACTTGTTTTCCTTAATTACTTTCCGTGTTTAATGTCATTAAGAAGATTAAAAATTCATTAACAAGAGTAGTAAAGTGGCAAATCAGTAAAGCTATCACTCCAGGTTAAAAACTACGCTGAGGTTGACACTTTGTACACTTCCACAGGCGTTGTGTGGAACGCTGCTGGGGAGCTGGGGCGGCTGCGGGGAGACTCGCCAGCCCCCTCCCGCCGGGCCAGCCGGGGAGGTAGCCGAAGGGCCAGCCTTGGCTGGACGTGGCAACCACGTTAACCATTAACTAAGCAAGACAGAAGGCAGCGTTTAGCAGAAGGGCAGCGCGGACCATGGAAAGCGCGGCCGTATAACCCTGGAATATGGCAAGCATCAGAAACAGACTCAACCATGGAGAATGGCAGGTATTATAAAGCACTAAGGCGTGTTAAGGCAATCCAATTGCTTGATTGGCCTCACGTCCTGAGCCCTCTTACTGCGAAGACTCAGAGGGCACCGAGCACCAGGGAACCACCGAGTTGCACCAGACTGGCCCGTGGGGATCAGGCAGGGTGGGGAGAGGGATTTGGGGTATTTTTTTCTCCTTTAGCTTTCAATGATGCAAATATCCCTGGTCCCCAGGAGCGGGCACGCAGCGTGAGAGCAGAATAAGGCTCCTTCAGGCTGTGCAACAAACTTCGTCAGCCTTTGGAAAGCTGCCTCTTGCTGCACTCCCAAAGAGCCTCGAGGTCCCAGATGACACACGGATCCCATTGCAGCCTGTCCCAGGCAAGTGAGAGATCACCTCCACCCAAAAAATCTCTGGTCTGGATGGGCCAAGCAGGGCCATCTCCAAGGGCGAAAGGAAGCCCTTGGAGATGTAAGTGATGAGCCCTAAATCACCCAGCAGGGATGTGGCAGGGGTAGAAAGCGTGCCCTGATCTCTCTCTAGTCCAGTGCAACAGTCAGCTGGTGCCACCCCGCAGCAGCACTGCCAAACTGGCCATGCTGGCCGTGCAAACCCAGCCTCCAGGAGTCACCACATCACCTGTTTTAAAATGATCTCCTTGTATCTCTTTTATTTTCCGTTTCTTGAGCTCTTAAGGGGTTTTTATTCATCTTTATCTTAACGGAGCTCCATTCCATCAGACAGAGTGCAGAGCAACACTTCCTCCGCCTGCAGCCCCACACTTTGATGATGGTGACTCACCACCACGTGCACTTGGCTGCGTGTCCCGCCTCTGTGACCAGCAGCACGCAGTGCGAAGGCTTTGAGGTCAGAGGTGCCAAAGTCGGGATTGCAGAGCTGCGGCTGACAACAGAGAGGGAATCAAAAAGCCACAGAGATGCAGTGAACGAGGGCGGAGAGCAGCATCGGCTCTGCCCTGACTCTGTAAAGCACACAACTGGCAAGAGTGCTGTGCGCGTCGTTAGTGCCTGTCAGCGAGGAGCTGGTAGCTTCCCTCAGGTTCCTACATGAGACTTCCCGACCCAGAGAGCATATTATCCCCAGTTATACGGTGAAGAAACTGAGGCACAGGAGAGTGACTGATGGGCATTGCTCAATGCCACGGGGAAATCTGGAATTAAAATCTTTCTGCCCCAGCTTCCACGTGCTTGTTGCTGGACCGGGCTCACCCTCAGCTGGACAGGCAGAGGCCACTTGGGGAAAAACAGCATTTGAGGTCTGAAAGTGTAAGAAGTAATAGAGGCAGGAGATGGAGAAAAAAAGAGGACAAATCCTTGGACACAAGAAGAACTGAGAAAGGGGAAGTTTGCCCGAGAGTCCTGTTATGAGTGTGCGTTGGTCGCTTTTCATCAGCATCACTAAACCCTGAGACACACATGAGATCCGAAGACGTGCAGCAGGTGTGTGCAGGAGGAAGGAGTAGCTTTGGCTGAAGGCAATGGTAAGCCTTTTGCACGTCGTGCACCGCTCTTTCGCCTGCCCCCACAGAGCCCCTGGGAGCCCCCCTCGACCCCTGCTTTGACACAAAAATCAAATCCCACATTGTGCTGTTTATACACATGGTTTTTTTAAGAGGGTCTGATCAGCCAAACCATGGCAGGAAGGGTCTGTGATTGCCCGGTGGCTGGATCTCCCTCTCCTTTATTTTCCTTAGCAGAAAACACGGGGGGTTGGCTTCTTTCTGCTCAGTTTTGGAATAGAAATTTTTTTGTCTTCAGTTGCCAAATTTTCCTCGGATCGGGAAGTCGGAGTCCTGCTTTGATGAACAGTAAACCAGAAAGACACGTTTCCCCCCTGTTTTTCCCCGGCTTTGATGAGGGGCTCCCATCTGCAGGGCCACACGTTCATCCCGCTGCTCCCTCCCAGCCACTGCGAGATCAAGCAAAAGCCCATTCTCACCGCGTCCCTTTGTTCCCGGGGAAGCCACAGCAGCCCTGTTTTGGGAGCAGGTGGGAGGAGGGAAAGCCCTTTTTATTTTATTTTTCTTTCCCCTCCCCTTTTATTCTCTTGCAAGCTTTAATTATCGAAGGACTGAATTTGAGCTGTTCCTGTCTTCTTCCTTCCTTCCCGGACAGCAGTTCTAACAAAGGCCTGTGGTTTGGGTTTGGGTTGTGTTCTTTTTTTTTTTCTTTTTCTTTTCCCCTCCAGAGATCTAAGGCCCGTAATGAGATACCACCACCCTCTCCTTCCTACAGCCCCCAACCCGAACGCTCTGCCTCGCCAGCCCCTCCCTCTGCCAAGGCACCCCCACAATCCCCGCGTTCCCAGGGGAGGGAGCGCACCCCACAGCGGCGCAGGGGACGGTGCCGGCCCTCCTGCTCGCTCCTGGCAGGTGAACGCGATAGAGTTACGAGGGAGAGCAGCTTGCAAACTGCCTCCGCTTTGATGAAGCGACATTTAATTATCTCCCTCTCCCCCAAGTCCTCCCCCAGTGAAAAAGATCTCCTATTGTCTAGGCTAATTTGTCCCTTTTGCTCAATTCCCTAACCTGTGTGCGAAACCCTGGGCTCGCATTACTCCACCGCCCATCTCTCCCTCTCCTCTGCCAGCGCTGTGAAACGCGAAGGCAGGAGTCTCTGGGTGTCCTCCTTGCTCCCTGTGCCCCAGGGACAAATCCTGGGATGCAAAGCCAGAGGGAACTGAAGCATGCAGCACCCACAGCCCTCACTAATCAGCCATCATCAAAGAGGCGGTGCCTAAATACCCCTGGGGATGTGGCTCCCATGGCCCAAGTGAGCTGCCAGGAGTGGTGCCTGGGCTCCTCACTGCCCCGAGTGCGGATACGCCACTTGTGTCAGCTGGGGAGGAGGACAGAGGAGAGCAGGACTCATCCCTCGGACATCTCTCTGCCGTCGCCTCAAAGCCGCCTGCCCACAGTCCTCTACCTGGAGGGACTTTGTGGTCGCCAAAATCCTGTTTCAGTTCTGGATTGGGAAGAGGGGGAAGGAGCAGAAACGTGTGAGCTGTTTCATTTGGATGTTTTCCTTGTAACAGAGGAGCGGTGCTGGCGGCACGTCCCAGGGCACCGGGCAAGAGCTGCGCCCCGTGCCCGGGTGTGGGCTGGTGCCTGAGCTGTCTGGTCTCCCACCCTCCCGTTGGGTGCAGGGGCTCGGCGCAGACACGGAGGGATGCTGGCGATGGGGAGGGAGGGGACCACCCCTGCTCTGGCTCTGCAGCTGGCATATAACCACGTGGGGGAACAGCCACGTTTGCTCCCCAGCAGCGGGGGCTTGCCCGGGGCTCTCCCACCCCCCGCAGCTCCCCTGCTGTGAGCCCAGTGGTTTGGGGTGGCTCAGCGTGGAGCACAGTCCAGCGTGCCGTGGGGGCACAGCTAGGGAAGTGAGATGGGATTCTGGTGAGCTGCGGGGGCTCTGGCCATGGCAGCCAGGGGCGGGGGGGGGAGATGAGACCAGGGGACTGGGGGATGACACCCCATGGGGAAGCCAAGCCTTTCCCCCTCACCTTCCTCCAGGAGGAGGAAGACACCATAAAAAGGCATTGAGCGAGGGGCTGTCGCGCAGCAAGGAAGGACTAGGGAAAGGGAGCCGAAGGGGGGAGGAGAGCAGAGCAGTTGCCAGGTTGACTTGAGCCAGAGCCTTTCATGGGGGGGCAAGGGGCAGGGAACATGGAGGATCAACATTGTCTCCTCCAAAGAGGAAAAGAAAAGAGAGAGAGAATGCAGAAGGAAGACAAAGGGAAACAGGACTTGTTGGGGGGAAGAGGGGGACGCTCAGGGATTGAAGCAGGCTGGGGTCCAACTTAATAAGAAGCGAACCAAAACAAAACCCAAACAAAAAGTGACTGGAGTTGGCGGTGGGCACCCCCTCCCCCAGGCAGCCATCCCCAGAAGGCAGTGAAGCTGCCTTTTCAAACAGCCGCCTCACAATAAATTCATGGCAGCCAGGGCCGGGAAACAGGCTGCTGCAATTTAAAGGAAGCGTGGATTTGCATATTGAATTAAAATTAAGAGCTAATTATGCAAATAAATTATGACATTTGGCAGGAGAATTTGCTTCAAGATCATTTATTACGTTCTTTTTATAACAGTGCGAGCGTTTAACGGTCAAAGACAATATTTTAAAGGAAAATTAACGCAAGATTATTAACCTAAAAACAATTCCACATTAATGAGATGTATTTCTCTTCAACTTCTCACACCTGGCTGCCTATTGATGCCCAGCCAGGACTGTCTCTCAATAATTGGCATTTTTTTTGCAGGCAAATATTGAATGAGGTGGTGAACGTTGCTTTGGACAAACTCACTCAGGAAAATTCCTTCAGGGTTTTAGCTTGCTGGTCTGTAAAGGAAAGTTGTGAAGGTCAAACGTGTTTCACGTTGTTCTTCTGTGCGCTTGGACTGGCCAGGTCCGGATGCGCTTGGGAGAGGACACTGCGCTGGCTACCCCATCCGCATGAGAATAAAAGCTCCCCTGCTAAAAGGTGCGTGATTGCTTTTTGGAAGAGAAATAAAATGAAGGTCTTAGAGTTTGCGGTCATTAAAGAACCTGTGGCTTCCCCCCCCCCCCCCCCNGTTCCCCCCCCCCCCCCCGCAAGATCAGGGTTGTTAACCTTGTTGCCTTGGCTCCCCTCCAGCTCAGGTAATTGCTGCCTGCCCGCCTGCCCTGTGCTGGGACTTGCCAGTGGGACAGGCGCTGCCCTTCCCATCCCAGGATGGCAGCACACCGGCCACATGGTCTCACCAGTGGCTGGGATCCTCCTGCCAGGAGGATGGCTTCAAGAAGACCCTGCACCGCGGTTTGGATCAGGAAGGCTCGCTGGGACCCCGAGGGATACAGATGGCTCCAGGACCCAAAAGCTGCCCATTCCCAGCCATCGCCTGTGAAAAGCCTCTGGCCCAGGGTCATTCCACACAACTGAGGTGGTCACCTACGGTTAGGTGAGCAGTTGTGTTTCTAGAGGGTGGGCTCTTGTTCAAATAGGAAAGAGGCCCAACCACTTGGGTTTTGGTATGAAAGTATCTAAAAAAAGAGTTTTCTCACAGAAGACAGAAGGTGCTCACTCCAGCACTCTCTTGGTTTGCCTCTCTCCGTGCTGCAGCCGGGCGGGATGCCAGGGAACTGGGAGGCTACATTTGCAGCCGGGTTGTAGGAGCTGTTGTTGGGAGTTACAAGGGAGCTGTGGCCAGAAATGACTGGAGGGGAACAAACTATACCCAAATGGTTTAGGAAGTGAGAAAGAGTCTTCATCAAAGATGGTACCTTGCAGCCTTGCCAAGGAAGACCAGGGTAACATGGCACTCGTCCTTCAGTCATCTTCACTCCTGCTTTGCCTCCAGCCCTGGCTACTCTCCACTGTGATTGCACACCTCTAGGGCAGGATGGGACATCAGGACCCATGTTGGTTCTGGGGTTTCCTTTTGTTCCTGTTCTTGACCTCTGCGTCTTAAATGTGCCCTCACGGGTCTGTCTGCCTTTGTTATAACTAGGGTTTCCTGAACTCCACACCCTCCCAAAGCTTGAAGGGACTTCACCCAGAGCTCAGTGGGCATTTCCCTTCTGAGGCAGCTGGAAATGTGTCTTTCACTATTCTTCCATCTCGTCTCTCAAGGGATTTTCCCCCTTCAAGTTCAAGGTGGAGAGGACATTCCCTGCTAAATCAGTCCTGGCGCACAGTGTACAATGGTATGCAGAGCCAACCACAGGTAACAAATTGTGTTGCTATAAATGAAGGGTTTGGAGCCAGACAAAATGTGTGACATTCGAAGTTCTCAGCTCTCCTCCCTCAGAAAGGCAATCTGTGACTTCTGGACCCTCCTTAATGACCCAGAGCCGGATGGAAAATAATATTAATAATAATAAAAGAAACAAAGAAGGGGCTGGCGCATTTTTTAAATAAAGAAATTTCCCTCATCTTGCGGTTAATTTAAAAGGTTTATTTCTTGAAATGAATCCTCTTCATCAAATCTCCGATCCTTGAAAATCAGTGCAACCTGCCTCTGTGGATAATGAATTGATTTGTAATGTAAATTATATAAAACACCCTCCCCGCCAGCATTTGTGTGTGAGTGTGTTTAATCTAAAGCGTTTAAGTCTGAAAATGAGCTTCTCCATCAAAAGTCTCGATTCCATTTACATTTCTTGCATACGAGTCAATTTGTGCCTGACCCAGTCTATAAATCACTGCCAAGGAGTGCTGTGTCTGTACCTCTCCTCTTCCCCCACCCCCTCCCCTCATCCTCCCATCCTTGCACATGCTATGTTCAAAAAGGCGTCTTCAGATGCCGCCTATAAACAGCTCCCAGTTCTCCGGCCAAGCGTCGGCCGGTGGAGGAGGGACCCTGGCTCGGAGAGGTGTGCAGCACGGGCAGTTAGTGGGCAGGCGAAGGAAAGGGAGGAAGGGAAGTCCTGCTCGGCTTCTGCTGGCTGCCCGGGAAGGATCTCCTGAGGAAAGGTGCCCTCTCTCTTGCTGGCTCCTTTCCAACACCTGATTGCTTGACCGCTAAAGGAGCCCATGGCTTAAGGGTGTTAGAGGCTGAGGTCTTCTACTGGTGTACATCAACACGGTCCTGTAAAATCCATGGAGTGTGAATTATTTACACCACCAGAGGCTTTGGCGCTGTCTTTCTCTCCCCAGTTCTCTGATCACGCCAACTTTTATCCTTCCTCTCATCCCATCGGTGGTGAGATGACTTGGGTCATACCTCCTTAGCATGCCTCCTGGGTGTTGAAAGTGGTGGGAGGTGCCTTCAGGGGTTAAGGGCTCCCCTTGCTGGTTGGACCTCAATACGACAAGTGCCTGAGGTCCTTTGGGAGAGCAGCAGAAGTGAAAATGGTGGGATCTTCACGCAGTTTGGTGACCCATCCGGGTACTGGCATTAGAAGGGGCTCAGTAGCCACGCATCTGAGGACCAGGCAGCCAGGAGGCTAACCATTGGCTCTGGTCTCCTCGGTGAAACATCAGCAGTGCCTGTGAGACATGCAGCTTTTCACAGAGCAGTATTTTATAGCTAGACACAACGTGAACAGGGTCATCAGCCCATCATTGGCACCGGCAGGGAATTTCATGACACACTTCTTTTTCTGCTCTATTTTTCCTTCAGAAAAGGCACAATTTAAACTGATTTGTAATGTCAGGGAAAAAATGGAATCAAGTTTTGGACCATTTCATCAGTCCAAAAATGAAAAATTCCGATATACTGCTGGTGAAACAACTTACTGCTCTATTTAAGGTACAGATACAGTGACAAGAAATTAACAGTTACATCAGCCAAAAAAAAGAACATGACAAATGCTAGAAAAGCTGTAGGAGATACATCCAGATTTCCCCATATATTTATGCACAAAGACTTACAGAACCAACTTGACCGGTCCTTCTTGAATTCTCTTGCTCTCTCTCTTCCCAGAGCAGAAAGATGTCTGCAAGTATTAAGAAATCAGAAGACAGAATGTGTCCAGGTCTCCAAAAGAGCAGGAGATGAAGAATAGGAACAGTGGCCACCTACCCTACCCAAAGTCACTTCACGTCCTCCCTCTGAGAACCTTGACCTGCCCTAACACTGCTCTCTCTGAGCATCCCGTAAGAAGCAAGCCCCATCCATTGCCACCTGGCTGGTCTGTCACTCACCAAAATGGGAAAGGTTGATGTCCAGCCAAGAGAGGTGAGAATTCAGCCTGAGTCGGGAAGTCGGTCTGAGGTGAGAGTCTTCTGAAAAGACGTATATTGGTTCATAGACTTACTAGCAGCAAGATGTTTCCTCCCTGTGCCTTGGTTGTTTACCTTTCAAATGGGGTTAATGGTTCCTTTCCCCACCTTTCCTCAGTTTAAACAGAAGGTCTCTAGAGGGTGGGTGTATGTTACTGTATGACCACACAGCCCTGAGCACGACGGGGATTCTGGTCTTGGAGGAGTCCTTATGAGCTGCTGGAATACAAATAGTAGGAAGAGTTTTTCCTGCAGATTACCCCAGGGGATTGAGGTCAGGCCTTCAGCGAAGGCAGACACAAACCTATTACCAGTTTCTGTGGGGACTAATACAATTTGCACTTCGTTAGAGGAATTCAAAGTGATTTGTACACATTAATTACTCCTTGCAGCATCCCAGCTGGATAAATATTGTTACCTTCGTTTTACAGAAAGGATAACTAAGATGTAGAGAGGTTCATTTGTTTGACTACAGCTGTAGAGCGTGCCAATGACAGAAGCCAGGGATAAAGCAGAAGAGGACCTATTGCCAGTCCCTGCCTGCTCCAAACCTGTGGGTCCCAAATATTTTTTGCCCAGAAGAGCGTCACAAGCAAAGGAAGCGGCTGCGCCTCCTGGCTGGGCCAGGTACCACCGCGAAGGGGTTTGGGTACGGGGGCTGGCACGTGCGGCGCAGCCTGGGAAGCACCGCTCAGACCCGAGCCTGCACAGCCTCGCAGAGGTAGGAGGAGGAAATGAAAGTGCAATTAGCTGGAAACAAATGAATTCGTGTTGCATATATTTCCCAAGCTGATGGGTTGGTGAATGAACCACTCGTCATTTCGTGGAGCAGCATCTTTAAAGATCTGTAGAACAACTTGGAAAAAACACTGCTTTTCTGTTTCAGCATTTTTTGCAATATTTCTGAACGTTGTCTGCCCTAGTTTCAGGCAAAGGTGCTGCTATTTTTCCATTTTTTTCATGAAAGGGAAATTCTGGAGAAGTTTTGTAGTTGTTTAAACTGCTCACCTTGAATTTTTCAAAGTCTCATGAGCGTTGCATTGACAGTGTCAGCATATGGCCTACAGAAAGAAAATATTTTGTGCCTTAAATACCAAACAATCTTTAGTCCTGTTTTCCTATTTTTCTTGTACTAGGCCAGTTAAAAACAGGTGATGCTCCGCTCTCCAACAGAAATGTTTAACTGGAGTCAGAGATGCAAAATGAAACAGAGAACACAAAGCAGAAGCAAAAATAGGAAATGAGAACAAAAAGTTTGCTTTGTGTTTGATCAAGAATTTCTCCGGGACGGGGGGAGGGGGAGCGAAAGTACCTTTAAAACCAAAAGCCTTTTTCTCTGCAAGAGTGAAAGATGTGTTGAGAAACTTTCCAGCAACTTACAATGTGTTGCCACAGGGAAACTTGATATTCCTTTGCTGCAGCAGGCAGGCTCACAAGGTGGGACCAAAGTGATGAAGCTCCTGTGTGAGCTTCCCACGGGTGGCAAAATGGATTCGCCAGGTAAAACAGATTGGAGAGTATTACAATAGCAATAGTAAGCGCCCTATTTAATTAGTTACATTTGAGCTGGTATCCTATAGGATGGTATTTTTCAACCTGTGGTCTGCAGATTCCTGGGCAAACATGGAATTTTAAGGAAAGAGATATTGTAAGGGAGAACATTGTAAGGAGAGTGGAAAAAACAATTTCACCAATGCTGTCCGGAGATTCGGGCTTGGGAATTTTCTAGGGGGGGGTGCTGAGCCTTCATGAGAGATTTTCTAGGGATCCACAAATCAAAGCAAGTTGAAAGCCACTGCGGCAGGATAATGTTATATTGATTGCTTTGTTTTTGCAGGGGATAGATTTTGTTTAATCTTCCCCTTCCTTACATTGCTTGACACCATTAGTTTTATCTTCACTGACATCAAATATAAAAAATCACTAGAGAAGAGACTTTCTAATGTGTTTTGTACTACTTTGGGGTGGGTGATAACACGGGAAGCATCTTCTGGAGCACAGTAGCTCTTTAAAGCAACTCTTGTTTAAATAAGAAATTGGGTAGCACGGAAAAGCCTGGGATTGAAAGGGACGGGAAGATCTTATTCAGTGTGGCTTTTAGACAAAACTGGGATCCAAAACAGTTTGAAAACCAAGAAACTATGGGGTCTGCCAAGAGCCGGACGGGGACTCCGTGAGTCCCTCCCTGGTTTGAGAGCCCATGGACCTACCCCACCTACCATGGGGCAAACGCTGTGGTGAGGTGGGTGTTACAGGGGAAACCTTTACTGGACGAGGGGTTTGGTCTGCAGTGGGATAGGGTAGGAAGCAGCACCTCGTCCCCTAGGGATAGGCATGCGATGGAGGACTGTAGTTTTGGGATGGGGTGACTGGGACGGGGAGGGCTTCCCTGGGAAACTGCCCTCCCTAGCGCTGTGTCACCTGCTGCCACATACACCCGAGCTGCCAAATCTGGTTGTCCCCAGGTACGGTCCAGCCTAGACGGGAAGCTGGGAGGGAGGTCAGGTAGGGGGACAGAGGGATGGAGGGACACAGTTTCTGCTCGACAAACACAAATTTGTTTCTCCTGCTCTTCTGTCCTTCACAAATTCCTGCCCTTTGCCCCACTGGCCGCTTCAAGGGTTTTAATAAAAAGGGAAACCAACATTTGACATGAGCACAGTAGGGAGAGGAGAGGCGGCGTGCAGGGAGGGGGGCAGACAGTGTACCCATATGGAGAACAGAAGGATGCCAGGGCGGCCGCATTCAGAGCCCGTCCCTCTGTTGTCCCTGCGCCCCACGGCCCCTGCTCTGCCGACGCGCTCTTAACATAACAAGTGAGCCGAGGGGCAGCCAGCCCCGTGCTCAGCGCCCCCGGATTCCTCCGCCCCAGCCCCTGTCTCCCAGCTACTGATCCCAGGCAGCGCAGGGCCCTTCGCCGCACCCGCCCCGGCGGCACACTATTGTCTCCCAGCCCCTGCGGTGGGAAAGGATGCCCCTGGGTCCTTTCCTGATAAAGACCAATAAAGGCGGCGGGGAGGAAATACACATATACATACAAATGTATATGCATGTATATATGTATATACAATAAATGAAGCAAGCCAGCCAAGCCCTTCAGGCAATTTGAGCTCCGTCTATTGTTCAGTAGGAGGGCTTTCCTCCCTCCCCTCCCATCTCCTAATGAAATCCCCCAAGCCCTCCTTGTCTCTCCCCCCGCCACCAAAGGGTACTCACACGGGCATGCTCTCAGGGACTCCGTCTCCTGTGGTTGGAGCAGCACAGGCTGTCAGGATGGGGAAATCCTTTATTTGCCAAGGGTGTTGGTGACAGCGGCTTAGCCATAAACCCCTCCAGAGCTTCCTCAAAGCCCTCAGCACCCTCTCCATGTGCTGGCCATTTGATTCCGAGCATCCCTTCACCCTATTTCACCCAGACGTACGCCTGCCTTCTCCTCCCTCACCCCTGCAGCCACCCACACCCAGCCTGGCTATGGCTGGAGGGAGGAAGATGCAGAATTGACGGCTTCTGTCATGAAATCACCCAGAATATCCTCTCGGAGCCCCAGGTCCTGACTGCGGGGTCACCTGCCTGCCTGTGCATATATGTACAGACACCCCCATCCCTCTGCCTCTTGGTGCTACCCACGACACACTTGGCAGGGATGGAGCAACCCACCTCTCTCCCCGTCAGTGCAGGGTGCCCCTAGGACCTTCTTTCTGACTCCGCTACTGGTTCGCAATTGACTTTGGGCAGTTTTAGACTTTCGCCTGTGATGCTCATGACAGTGTATGGAGGTAAAGCAGAAAGCAGAGGCACCTGGCAAATGACTGAACCATGGTCCTTCACACAACATCCCTGGCTGCTGCCCGCACGCCCTGCCGCCAAGCTGACCCTCACACCTGGTCCCCACCTGCCTTCCCTCAGCAGCTCTGAACTGGAAGTCCTTCCTGCATCCTCCACAAAACAGCAAATGAGGCTGGGGAAGGAATGTGGAGCTGCACAGCTCTGAAGGTCGCCAGCCCCGGGAGCTGCCTCCCCCGCTGCAGGGAGTGCAGGCGAGGGGCCGTGCCCGCGCTGGCAGGCAGGGCATCAGCTCTGCTCACCTTCCGACCCCTGCACAAAACCCGATTTCTTTACATAGAGAAGATGAGTTCTCCTCCCCTGGTGTCTGCGTCTTTTTGCCTCCCATTGCACATGAAAATGCTGACGGATTTCCCTGATCAGTAGCCATGCTGGCTAGTGGCTAAAGCAGTTCATTTCAGACCCTGCGCAGGTATTTCTTACCATATATTATAGTGAATAATGTATCCCCAGCCATGCAGCACAAGGCTTATAAGGCTATCTCAGTATTCTGGTGACAGCTTTAAACCACTCGACCATTGACCATTCAGGTCTCATGGTTTATAGAGTCACCAGCACACCTTGACAGGGTTATAGCCTACTTATTGGTATAAAGCATGGTTAGGGATACATTATTATAGCACGTTGCTTCTGAAACAGGGCCGTGGGCCACCGGTGGCCTAGAGAGCCCTTACTGGTGATCTGCAAAGGGTTGTGTGATGTGGACAGCCCGATTAACACCTACCTGCTAAACCGTGATGAGCAGTTGTTGGGGTGACCTGAGGGACAGTGTTCACTCTCCGATCCTGGAGAGCGGGAAACACAGGCGGCTCGGACAAGAGCAGGGCTGCAAAGAGCTGCTTTCTATGAAAGTAGGCACCTAACCAGGCCTGAAGACCTCTCTTCAACACTGGTGATCCAAAGTCTTGCAGTCCCCATGGCCTTTCTACTCTCCAGCAGCCACCACAGCTGAGGCCACCTTGCCACGAGGCCAACAAATGCTTTGAAGAGTGCTGCTTCCATGCTACGTGGTTTGCACCCACCTTTTCTGGGCTGCTTCGGACTGGATGTAACCTGACCATCTTGCTTCTGTACTAATGCTAGTTTGGTTTGGCTCATGCTAAATGCTCATTAACAATTACTAGAGTGAAGGTAGTTAATCACTACAGCTAAGGTTGAAATCTGACTTTTCTTCTGACTCCAGATCGCAGCTCTGCAAGCTCTTCCCATCTCCCACAGAAAGGTCTCTTCCTTGTTGCCATTGTTCCAGCTTTGCTCTCCGGATTAGTGGTTTTATTATAAAGTTTCCAAGGATTGTTTGAATTGCCTTGAATACAACATGCACTTGTTCTGGTTGTTATTGCAGAGCTGGGACAATTTAACAAACAACTCAGGTTAAAAATGTTGACCTCGGGTTGCTTCCTGATCTCACTTGATTTGTTAAATATTGAGCCAAATTTGGAGAAAAATTACCTTGGTACTTTGAAAGCCCTCAAAACTGGAACTCAGCAATAATGCATCTGTGCTTTAAAATTTCTCTCCCTGCACTCCCTCTTTAAGTGCTATTAAAGGAAATATTTGTTAAGGATATTTCAGCTATAGGACTGGTTAAATGGATCCATTACGGAATTACTACGTGCCAATGTTCAGGATGCCTCTGAAACAAATGGACCCATTTTCTCAAATGTTATGTTTAAGTCTCAGTGAGCTCTCGACCACAGCCCCCTTTGACATATGCCTCTTCAGTGGCTTCTCTTAGTTTTCTCTGCAGCCTTGGTCCTGCAGAGATTTATGCTTGTGATTAACTTTAAGCATGTAAATAGTCCCTCTGAGTTCAATGGGATGGTTACCATTAACGGTGTGAGCACCCTCTGACGGGCTGAGGCTGCCCTCAGCCACGCTCCTCTGGACGCTGCTGCCAGATGTGCACAGTTTGGGCTCGGCCAGCTGCACACACCTGGCCTGGGTCAGTCATCCTTGCAGCATCGCATCTTACCAAGTTAGCCAGAGCACGGACTGCACAGCTTTTGTGCCAGCTTCAATTTTATTCCAGCTTTCTGCAAGCTACGGGGGGATGACAGGCGATATTTTAAAGTATAAAGTCAGAGTCACAGACAAATAATACCGAATGCACATTGAGTCTGCCAGGAGAAGTTAACCTGTCAGCACTCCCTGAAAGGATCTGAATTAGCAGATCAGCTTCACATCAGATCAGCATTTGTGTCATGTGGCCACAGTCTTTCTGACCCAGCACTCGGAGCCCTAAAGCCTGACTTTCTCGCCTGTTGAATCCAGGCTTCAGTAGGTTTAAGACAGCGAGATGATTGCTTACCTTTGCACAGTAAGTTCTGCTACTGTGAGGCTTTAGTGGAGTTTTTAGAAAAGGGGGATAAAATCCTACAATGCGTAGATGTGGGACTATTAGTCTTCCCATACTCTTTTTCTCTGAAGAAGGGGAAGGCGCAAGATACTGAAGACGAAGTTAAATAAGCAGAAAAACTTTTGTGGATATAAATGTTTACTGTCTTTTCATAGCGTGTACAACCTGGTATACATGGGGGAGGGGAGTGTAATAGGGGAAATATTGCTGCCAGTACACTGAACAGTACAAAACCCTCTTCAAACCCACCCCACCACAGCTGGGCAGTACAGGCATGGCACTGCAGGGGATGGGGCGGCACCGACAGTACACGAATACTGAGACTTATTGGGACAACTTGGTTGCTTTGCATTCAGATTCTCAGCTCAGGTTTCCACTTCAAGTACAATCAGTCCCTGAGTCCACGATCACACCTCTCTTTCCTCTAACACAAATCTCTTTGCCAGGTCCTGATCTCCTGCTGCTGGGCCAAGCTACACCAGTACTGGACCAGGAGCGCAAAGGGAGGAACCAGACCCACCTCCGTAAAAGGACAGATAGATCATAGGGCAGATGGAACAACTGAGGGATACACAACTAATTATATGCACAAGTGTGGGGTATTTATTACTGTAAAATGCTCACAAAATTCATAGGCGCCTAAGACTTACGATGGCATTATCCACCGCTGCTGGAGAATTAATGGGCAGCCTTTTGCCTGCGCTAAAGCAGACAACAGAGGGGGGTACTCTGTCATCCAGGGGTGAGAGTGGGGAATGAATGCATATACAGTACTCCCCTCTAATGCTAATGGACCCTAGCACTGAGATTAGATTTACACCCTCCCTCGAAACGTACACCAGGGGAAGGCAGCTCCCCCAGGCTGCCTTCTGAACGGTGTGGAGCTGCAAAAGCCGCTCTCCGCTCACCCTGCCTCATCCCCACCAGCCTCCACGCCAGCCAGCACAGCCCGTCCTGCTCCCCACCTCCGCCCTGCCCAGCTTCACAGAGAAGGACCGCTCACATCTTCCTCTGCCCAGTGCCCCATGGCAACGGGGAGCAGAGCAGCACTTGTCCCCCTGCGCACTCCCATCCTAGCCCCCAGCGTCAGAGGATCACTCCTTTGCACGTACCCACCACCCCACCACGAATGCTGGGCAGCATGGCTGGTGTTTCTGTCCGCAGCACCATGAGAGCGCCACACCATGCTACGGAGGGTTAAACAGTCCTTTTACAATCTCTCTGCTCCCCAAAGAAACAAAAGCATGGAGAAATTATCCTTCCCTCTTCCATCCCATCATCTTTACTGTGGGATGGGAATGGGATTTTGACCTGAGGAATAATAAAACTAACAGCGGGGAACGTGTGACTGTTGGTCTTCCACTTGCAGAAGAGGCAGGCTCGAGGTGCTCAGGAAGAGAAGGACAAACCATAAGGAGAGTTGTCATGGATAGATTTTTCCGTGCATGGCTCCGTGTTTGACCCAAGTGCCCTGAGCAGAGCCAGAGCTAGTCCCCAGCCCTAGCCCTGACAGGGCCGGGGCTCGGGAGATGCAGCCTTTGGGACTGGGTGG
The DNA here is from genome assembly GCA_003993805.1 of Himantopus leucocephalus. Lineage (NCBI taxonomy): Eukaryota > Metazoa > Chordata > Aves > Charadriiformes > Recurvirostridae > Himantopus > Himantopus leucocephalus. The sequence continues at coordinate 18,209,452 of RSEF01000006.1, read as the reverse complement.
GAGCACGGCAGTGCCCACACACCCCCTACTAACACAGGAGGCCCCACACTGAACTGGAGAGAAAGGACTCCCACCACGGGTTCGAATGGCCCAGCTTTCACGAGCAGCCTTCCTTCGTCCCTGGCGGTGGGCCCGCTCCTGGGCAGCGTCGCTGCGCGGCAGGAGTGACCATGGGCCTGCTAAAGAACTCCCTGCAAATAATTCACACCAACTTGTTTAAAGGAGCAAATGGGTTTAATTATTAGTTACAATCTTGTCAATAATTATCACCCCATCTGTGGGTAATAAATGGCAGCTTCTCACAGACTGCATCATTAGAGTTTAAGGACACCAATGGGGTGCATTAAAATGCTGAGGAAAGCATTGATCTGGTGTAAAAATGCTCTTTACAAATTACAGGCACGGGTCAAGCCCGCCAGTGTGTCCTCCCTCTTCCCATCTGATGCCAGCCCGGCCTCTCCTCGCCTCCCGCCGTGCATCCTCCCAGTACCCCCAGCCCACGGCTGCCGGGCAGACAAAGACCCCGGTCTCTGGGCTGCAGGGCGTCTGGACCTTACGTAGGACTCTGGGCTTTATAGAGTGAAGGCTGCGTGGTAATGAAGGGGCTGGCATAAAGCACCACAGCTCCAACCTGGTCGGCTCTGCTGCTCTACTCCCACAAAGGAGCGGGCTTGGACATCTTCACGGCGGTGTTTATCCAATGGGCAAGACCAGCAGGAACACGTAGGAAATGTTTCCCCAAATGCAGCTACTTCTGGGGTGGAAAAGCATCGGTCATCACACAGCAGGACTTCTCAGAGGAGAAATGATAACTCCTTTTCTTTTTTTTCTTTTTTTTTTTTTTTCTATTTGAACTGCAGGCTGGAATATAGGCCGGCAGAATGTAATTATCCAGGCTGGAATTTGGCCAAGATGCTGGGGCTAACAGCCCTACTGTTTCAAAATATGCCACAGTACCCTAAATGATCACATCTTGCAGGATTTGATTTTGCATTTCATCCAAAACGATGTTGGGAAGTCGATGAGTAGGGTAAGCAGTAACTAGTCCCGCTTATCCCCCTACCTGCTGGAAGTTCAGCCCAGAACGGCTCCTGAAAATTATTTTCATTTTCTGTGCAAAGCATTGAAAGAATTCAGTGGGTTTATTCCCTTTGCAAATTCTCTGCAAGCAGTTTCCATTTTTTTCAGTGAAAAATATATCAACTTTCAGAAGGGGAAACTTGAATAACGCAAAATATTTGCATTTGAAAAAAAAACAAGGGGGAAGGGCATTTCTTTCCTCTACAACAATATTTTAGAC
>RSEF01000006.1:18185944-18208125 GCA_003993805.1 Himantopus leucocephalus | reverse complement strand
TTTTTTTTTTTTTTTTGATGCAGCCTGTTAGGACAGACAGAGGATTAAGATAGCGAATGGACAGTCTATACTGGCAAACAAAACTAACACCTGAATGAGTCTTTGCCTGTACAAGTGGGAAACTCCATTAAAAAGAGCGCTACACTGAGAGAGGCAGGCTGGACTGCCACTGAGCCACAGTGTAAATAAACCTCTGCCAGGGCCCCCCCAGCCCTGTTGAACACCGTGCCCCCCCTGCACGCAGCTTACCCCCATCATTAAACAGCTCCAAACGCTCTCTGCTGGTTCGAATGCTACGCAAATATTGGCAGAAGGATGTACGCTCTGTTTTAAAGCCATCTCAGGTACAGCGACACCAACCAAACTTTTTGGACAGCAGCATCGGGACTTGCAGTCTCTCTTTTTACTTCAGTGACTAAAGTTTTTCTGCAGAAGGAACTGTGCTTGTGGCCGACCCAGGCTGTTCGCTAGCTCTTGCTGGATTTGGCCAATCATCCCCCGCAGGGGAAAAATAGAAAAGGTAATTTTGAAAAGTCAAAATATTTTATTTTCTATTTTGGAAAAAGAATCATTATAATTGATTTTTCATGTTGAAATGTCTTCACTTTGTGAAACGTAACTGCTTTTCTAAAAAGGACAGTGGCTATCTGTAAACAACACATCTCATTCAGACTGGAAAAATTACAGTGGCCTTTTCTTTTACTGGAATATGTAGAAAAAAATCCACCGTAGGTTAACCAGGGAAAACCAAACCTCTCTTAATTTTCAGTTGGACAAATGAAAGAAAACGAATGAAAGGGACATTCAGAAGCAATTTCAGATGCCACAGCTGCTGGGAGCCCAAGCGGAGAGCATGGAGCGCCCGATCAGCTCTGCAGCGTCACCAGTGCACGCGTCCTACAGTGGCCTCGGCGCCTCTGCTCTCTGCACGTCATTTGGTGGAAGTCTCAAACTGTGGCTTATCTCACACACATGAACCGCACTGGGGTGAACTGCCCCAGTGCTGCCATTGCCCAGCTCACTGCTAGTTTCCATCACATCCCTCTGCTGCTGAGGGGAACATAAAGAAAGAAAATAAACTGAAATGCAGGAAACCCCGCGTTCAGTTCTTAATTTGTAGCATTCGTACTCTGCTCCTAAATATCACGGTAATTCCTTTGATTTCCCGAAAATGTAAGTGAATCCTAAAAGCTGTGTGACTTTCAGAAAGAATATATTTCTGGCAGCCTGCGCCAGAAACAAATTATTCCCATGTTGTAACGCATAATGCACAGTAAGGTCTGCCTGAGAACTGGAGCTGGCCACTGCACAAACACAATTCCACCAGCGAAGCTTCCAGCCTCAGTCATAGTACCTGGTCTTCAGTTTTGTCCCCGTTTAAGAAAATGCTCTGTCACTTAATTGACCGATGCCGTGCCACAAGCGGTTTGCAAACACACTTGTTTGAAGAAGATACGCCCTGGCTGATTTGGAAAATCCCTAAGCAATGCATTCAAAATAAATCAGAACTGATTCATGACCACTTGTGTAAATAGAAGGAACGGAGGGCCTGGCACAGGCACGCCAACACTGACGATAATTTGCGGGGTTCACCCCAACTAATTTTTACCCTCTTCCATTTCACTTTCTGCAAAAATCCCAGCAGACCACTTTACGGTGAGGGATGTGTCGCAAACCAGTGTGTAATGAATGGACAGAGGAGAAGAATCACAAAAGCACATTTAAAAAACTCCCTGGGTAAATATTTGCATTGGAAAGTGGACCTCAAGATTCACTGCATGCAGTCAGGGGTCAGAAACATGAGGGTCCACTCAAAACAAAGGCAACTTGTAACTGGGAAGCGGGGCTGTGAGCGGAGCTGGTCGGAATCAGCGTAACCTCACCAGCGTCAGGAGACGGTGTATTTTATTGCAGCCGAAGACCCTAACCCTGCATTTGTGCGTGTACGTGCATGTGTGTTCACAGATTTAATGCAAACACACACCGGCGTGCGCGCGCTCACACATTCTTAAAATGTATGTGCATATATTCCCATATTCACAATGAAGTGTTTATGAGCAAGCTATCAAGAAAGAGTTTTCGCTGAAATTATTCAGTGAATGACTTCAAACAATGAATACATTGCAGGAAATGGCGATTGGCTCCAGAGCAATCCGCGAGCAGAAAAGAAGGCAAAAGCAGTTGAATAAATGGGTGGCTATGAATTACTCATTTAGCCGCATTATCTTCTTGTGGTCCCAATTCAGCAAATGCCTCAACACCCACTTCCCATTAAGGGCATGAATAGTCCCATTGATTCAATAGGGTTATTTTCTCTGCCTTCCATGGGGCAACTCAAATACTTAAATTTAAGCAAGTGCTTAACGTGCTTTGCTGAATCAGGAGGTATGTCCGCACCGTATATACCTGTGTTATACAGGAGGTCAGATTAGCTGACCAAAGAGTCCTTTATGCTCTTTAGATCTATAAATCTATGAATAAAACCAGCCTTTGCTGGAATTGCTTCTCCATAACCTTCCTGAGCACTGAAATTCATCCACACCCCAAAAATATTAATAAAACACTCTGTACTTAACTCTTTTCATATTATACTAAGTACGCCACTAAATAAACCTCTTAATATTCCAGTATATTTTGCAATGAACATTTTCCTGGTACGCTAGAGCGATTCCTCCTTTTGTGCCATCCAGAACACAATCCCCATGAAATACTGCAGTAAACATTTCTCTGAGTACTACAGCAAACACTACCGGCATTAGCAGATTAACCATTCCACTGAGCGCCATATTAAGCACACGTTTAAATACTGAGAAAAGACGTATAGCCTCCTCTTTCCACTGCGCCTCGTTACCCTGCCGAGATCCATATTTTTCCGCGCGGAGCCGACCAGCCCTGTGCGTACCTGCTCTGTTCCCTCCCCTCCCGCCGCCTCTGCCTCTCTTTCTCTCCTTCTTGTTTTGTTCATCCGGGAGCCATTCTTCTGGCATGGAAAATTTGTCAGGGGGCAGGAATGGGGGGATAAAGGGAGGGCAGAGGATTTGGCACATTGTTCAACCACAGAATCAACAACAAATCCATACTGTGTGCGCGTCTCTGCCTCTCTCAGCGTTGGGGAAGTCTGTTGATGAAGAAACAGGTTACCTGTGGGTCCCCCCTCCCTGGACCAAAAGAAATAAGTGGTGCTCTGAAGTAGCAGGTCTTGACAGGTGTAATTTGGAGTTATAAAGCATTGTTTGGGTTTTACAGGTGTATGTTAATGTCAGTGAAATTACCGTGCTCAGAGCCTTCAATGGATTCATCTTTAGCAAGTGTTTAAGAGCCATTGACTCGTCTCTTGTTGCTGACAAACCATCTAGATTCAACCCATGGTTCTGTTCAGCTTTTCTCCTTTCCCTCCTCTCTCTCTTTTTCTCTCTCTTTTTTCCTCTTNTCTTTTTTTTTTTTTTTTTACTAGCAATTTGATGTTTGATCATTTGAGGCAATGAGGCGGAGGGTAATTTACGTTATCAGGGAGGTATGAGGGGTGCTGGGAACCCAGACGCAAGGCCCATTCGCCTGCTAAAGCGCCATCGTAATGTAATGAGACTCCAGTCAAGTGCAGCTAGTAATGGAGAGGAACATTTCCCATTCATCTGCCTACCTGAGACTCCACCGAATACGACAATAACTTTTGCACGGGAGGAGCAGGGGGGGACACGGCGAAGGGGGGCTGGAGTCCCCACGGCATGACTCCCTCTGTCTCCTGGAGAAGAACCACAGCCTCATCCTTTAGACCATCGAGGGAAGGAAATTAACACAACTTAGGAAGCCACAAAACAGGTTGTTGGAAGAGCTTAACCCTTCTCGAGTCCTTCCCGGCAAGCCCCCGGTCAGCACAGACCCCCAGCCTTCCCCACCGCTCTGTGACCGGGTCCCCTCCAGGCTCCCTCGACCGCTGCATCCCCCAGGGCAGAGCCGGCCCCTCGTGCAGAGGGAGCTGGGAGAGGGCGGGCGCTCCAGAGCAGGCCACGGGGAAGGTGCCTGCACATCAACTAGCAGAAGTTGAAAAAAGGAGGAAAACAATTTCCCAGAAGTGCTCCAAGGCTGTTTCCATCCAAAGGGGTTTCCAAAAAAAGCCCTTTCCCCTGGTTGCCCCTAGCCAGCTCCATCACCTGCCTGCAAGCGTGCCTTCCTGGTACAAAAACCAGAGTCTTGAGAAACCTCTTCCATTAGTTTTTAAGTGTGGCAACAGGACACTGGGATTGCATCAACTGTTTCTTTTAATGCCACTTTCTAATATCGGCCAAAAGACAAACAAAACCCCAATCCTGCCCCACTCTCCTAGCGCCCTAGGTGTCAGCCCCTGGGGGGTGGGATTTCGTTCCCCACGGCCATGCCAGAGCAGCCCCCTCCTGCCATACACTCTGGAAGAGCAGACACTAACTGCGGTGTCCCGGGGGCAGCTGTTCCCACCCCAAGGATGAGCAGATTCACGTCACCCTGACGGGCAGGGAAACCGAGGCGCAGAACAGTGCCCCGTGCCATGCTGTGACGACTAAAATCTAAGGGCTCGTTTCTTTTTTCAGAGAATGAGTTGCCAAGGATGCTGGGAGTCCTTTAGTCATTTCTGCCCCGCGCCAAACCCAGCTCCTCAGCCTTGGCCCTTGCCTGTAAAACCCTCCCTGGCTGCAGATTCACGTTCCACTCTGTCTGTGCAGCGCAGCGGTGGGGCCTCTCAGCAGCACCGTAATAACAACAACAGTGACACCCACCACCAGCAATAACAGAGATACACATATTCGAGTTCTCGCAGGCGACCCTGCTACTCTGCACACTTTGTTTGCAAGCTGAGGGTAATTATAGCTTGAGGGAACCTCCTGGATGCAAACAGATCTCCCGGTAGGAAGACCTCGATGTATGTCAAGGGGTGTAGGTGGCAAGGGCCAGATACAGGGGCAGGAGAGATTAATTTCCTTCATCAGCCTGTCCTAAGCTTTCCGTTTGTTCCCAGAACTCAGCTGAGAAAGGGAGAGAAAGGAAAGGAGAGGGGGAGCGAGAGGGAGAGACCTCAGCTCCCCCTCCCAGCCCTCACCAAATTCCTGCCACATGGACCCTTCCAATTATATCCACGTTTGAAAGGCTGCTGTCAGGATGAAAGGCACAGAGCAGTAATGAACTGACGATTAATTTGCAGTTGGCTCACCCAGTGCGTGAGCGTCTCTCAGGCTCGCTGCGTGCGGGTGCTAAATATGACGATGTCAGCAATTGTCAGCCAGAGCCAGGGTTACCCTTAATAAGAGTCTCTCTCTCTCTGCTGCCTGATTGCCCACTGCCAGCTTTCAGGAGCCCCGGCTCGGCTCCCCATCTTCCCAACAGCGAGGGGAGCCCTGGACCAGCCCAATAGCTGCCAAAGTAGCAAGAGGAAGGAAAAGAAATGACCCTCTCCCTTGGCAAAGCGGCAGGAGCAGCTGCCAGCGCTAACTGCCTCTGCCCATGCCAACTTTGACCTGGGAGAGTTACGGCTTATGCTGGCACGAAAACACCTCAGGATGTGAGCGGGCATGCGAGCACCAGCCGGGCCTGTGCCGGGATCCTTTGCACCTCCAAAACCAGCAGCAAATATCGCAGCCCCTTAATCCATGCTTAAAACAAACCTCTCACTCTCCACACCAAGGCAGCATCACCATGTCGGAGGGGGCATGACGGCCGGGGAGTGTGACTGACCCTGAGTTTCAAGCCAGAGCTGTTGCAGAGGAACGTCCTTCCAGTACCGTGCAAAACCGAGCTGCCAGCAGCTGGTTTTCAGGTAACGCATTACGGGTCGACATAGGCTGATGGGCTCTGGCCGTATTTCCTCTCCTCCCCAAACGCCCCTGCCAGCCCTGGCACGGAGGCCGGAGGCACGCACTCGGGGGCCACTGTGTCAAGCGCTCTGCGGGAGCACGCAGAGGGATTGGCCGTGCTCCGAAGAGTGCAGGCTGACCAGCCAAGATGCACCCGGGTGCGCGGGGGATGCAGCGGAGAGCGCTGGATTGACAGGGCTGGGAATACAACCTGCGTTTTCTGCGTTAAGGGCCCTGTCATCAGGTCACGGGGGAACGCTGCTTTGCAGGGGGAAGCACAACACCTGCTCAAAAGACACAAATATTCAAAGTAAAGGGCAATCCCTTGGCATCGCACAAAGACACCTCCTGAGCGCTCCCAGGGAACCCAGGCTGCACGCAATGGACCTGCATACTCCATCCACCCTTCCACATCCATCCAAATCCACACACGTCATCTTCTTTCCTCATTGTCACAACAGGAATGGGACCCAGGCCTGAGCCATTAGGCACTACGAATACAGTTAACCTCAAAAAGATATTTTCTTCAACTGTCTGAAGTTGGGCACCCCAAATTGCCGGGCACCTTTGAGAATCTGGGTTCAGGGGGTTGTAATAAATCCTGCTGTGGAACAAGCATCGGACACCTGGGACATAGCAAGGCAGCGTTCCTTGATGGATGTGGGGCAATGTGTAGGGCATTCGAAGTGTTCATACAGCAGCTTCCTTTCAGACCGCCCAAAGGCCTGTAAAATACATTTCACATCTCTCTAGATTATTGGACCTGGCTTCACGTTATTATGTTGGGATCTGAAAGATGGGTGCACTGATTTCAGCTTGGGCATGGATCTAGAGCTTCAGAGGGCTGATAGCAGACTATGAAAATCAGCTGCAAGTGGCTGAAAAGCCTGTACCCAGAATTATAGACAAATCACTGTACCCTTCCTGCTGCAAACATGGCCTGTCATCAGTATATACCCCAGAACGCCCATAAAATCCCCAACATCTGCCATTGTAAGTGTGGGATTCCTGTGCAGCCCACGTGCTCTGATATCATGGCATTGTTACCCTTTTCACTCTGTATAACCCACACTCCTCTATGTTTGCCAAAGCTCTAATGCCAGCAGATTCAGTAGGTGCTCCAAAGCCTCTGTCACCGATGTTAGCTTTATCATCCCGGCTCCCCTTGCAGACAGCCAAGCCCATTGCTGGTACTGGGCTTGGGATCAAGTGTTTTCCCTACCTGCTGCTAGCCTTCACCTCTTTCATGGAGACACAGACATCAGCTGAGAGATATTTCTCCTTGGGACAGTTTTTCTTAAGAAACTTCACATCGGAGCTGGCTGGAGCATCCTGTGAATTCATGGCATTTACAGCAGCTGGTGTTGCTCAAACTAAGAAAAAAAAAAAAAAGCCCTAGAAAAAAATATTGCAGAAAACCGTGTGCCTTTTCTTTTGGGACGTTCTGAAAACCCCCTCTGATGGTTGGTTCAGAGTGACATTTAGTTCTAATTCTATTTGGATGCTATTAGACAACGTTTACAGGGATCAGCCACCAAAAGAAGCATCCCTTTTCACCTCGAACAAGACATTTAATTTAATCAAAAGGGATGTAGTGGGTTTTTCCCTGCCCCCAGCCTCTTGGTTTGCAAGAAAGTTTCAGGAGAACCAAAGCCAGACTGCGGCCAGGTATGTGCGTCTTTGAAACTGCCTGCAACTAGGAAGTCTGCTGTTCACCCAGTTCTGGTACAGATATAACATTATTTTACTGCTACAGTCTTGGGGTGCCCACACAACTTACCAGTCAGTTTCCCTGCATGAAATCACGTTCCCTGTCCGGAGGAAAATACAGAGTAAAGAAAGGCAAAAAGATATTCAGAGGTGGGATCTCCTCACAAGGCAATTGCTCAGGATGGTCTGAGGTCCATCTTGGCAAAATGGATATATTACTCCTGTCACAACCCCCAGGGTACCCTGGCAGTGTTTGATCCCAGGTCCGGTCATACCAGGGTGACGAAGGGGACGGTGGTGATGGGCCCGTATCGCCACATACTTCACAGAATCTTTCATTTCTGGATGCAGGTCTGTATGTACCTTACAGGTCTTTCCATAATCACAAACGCATTTTTACCATGTAACCCCTGCCGTCAGAGCCTGACACTTCAGGCACTGCTCCTAGCATCGCTCTCCCTTCCTCCCGGTGCTTCCCTGGCAGATGTATGGGCTGTCCTGCCAGTGGGTGACAGCCCGGCTCCGGCTCACACACCATCTTGAAAAACTTGCCTCAAAGACAGCTTCCTACAAAGATGCCTTCCAAGCCGCTTTTCCTGCCCACTGAGCGTGCCTGGGCCGGGGCGAGCAGCTTTTTGGCTTGCCCCATGCCTTCCACCCTGCCCGGCTCCCCGCGGGAGCTGGCTCGGCAGCCGTGCCGTGCCTCGGCGCGGGGCGGGAGGTAGCAGAGTCACGGCACCGCTGCCACTTGGCAGGCACTCCTAATGACGCTGCGTCCACATGAAAGCCAAATGCAGCCCTCGGAGAACTGAGGGCTCCTCTGCAAAGGAGACCTGAGCCCTTTAAGGAAGAGAGAGGAGCAGAAATCAATTGTCTGCTTTGCCTTCCTCCCCGGGCCCCCCTCTCCCCCTCCTCCATCACCACCACCGCCACACACGCACCCTATTCACCCTGCTGGAAGGTGACATTTGCTATTAACCTTATATTGGGCCATTTTGTAAATCAATGTCACTTACATTTAATAACAAGTGTAATCAAAGGAATTATGCAAATTTAATTTGATGCTTCTTGAATTATGCAAATCTGCACCACATATAATGGCTTCTGACATGTGCCCAGTTGGAGAACGTTCCATTACCTCCTCTCTTATTACCCCTATTATTATTTTTATTTTTTTATCCTGGGGGGGGGAGGGAGAAGGGAGGGAGCAGCGAGCAGTTAGGCTCGGAGGCGGGGGGGAACAAGCAAGTGCAGGGGGAAGAGAAGGGAAAGAAGAGGGGTGGTGGAGGAAAGCGCTCCTTTGCCTGCATTTTGAGTAGAAAAGCCTCCTGAAGGCATTTCTGTTATTGTTATTGCAGAGCAAGGAGAGCGGGGTGGGAAGGGGGGGGAATGGGGATGGGGGGAATCATTTCCCATGAATGGCTTTGCAGGCAATAATACTATAAGCCTCTGATTCTAAATTACTGCCCTTCCAGTCCTATCTCCAGCACGATATTACTCTCCTTGGCCTCTTCTTCCTGAATTACTAGGCGAGCTGGGGGAGGGGGAGGGAAGCGGGGAGCAGGACCCACAGAGTGGGAAATGCAGAACGAACGGGTGAAAAGGGGTTTCAGGTTTTTTGCTCCATGGCCGCCCCAGGTACCCCCACATCCTTATTGCTCCCGCCAGAGCCCCAGGAGAATAGGCGTTCTTTTCCCCTTGGCTTTCCCACCGCTTACTTGTTTCCTTGCACATGACCGCAAGATCAGGGAGAAACCGCCACAAGAGGAATGTGCCACAATTTGCAACATCTTCTTAGACACCCGGGGCAGCTGCAGCCAGTGACACCCCAAGTTCCTCTCTTGACAAGGACTTTCAGTGTCTGCGGCACCAGAAGTCGGTTTGGACCAGCCTCTTTCTCCATGGCTTTTGCAATGGAGACGGCAAGAGGATTTGGTGATCACGGAGTGGATCTGAAAGACAGTGCAGTGATGGTAGCAGAATATATGACGCTGTTCCGCATTTTCCTCTGCTGGACCACTCACAGCAACTGACGAGTGACTCTTGCCATGATAATTTATGCAGTGTGACCTTGGGCAAGGCTGCTCCCACCTCTGTGTCTTGGAGTCCTCACTCTTCTGCAAAGCAGATAAAGAAATTGATCTATCTTGTGGAAGAAGAAAAAAAAAAGAGAAGTCAAAATGCATTTTTTAAAGTCTGTATGCTCCTCTAATGTGAACTGATACACATTATGAGGGCAGAGGACCAACACGGCTCCATCATTTCTACAGAGCAAAGAGTCACTAGTACCAGAAGTCTCCCTGCTCTAGATTTGAGAAGTGAAAGGCAGAGGAGGATTGCTACACTTCCCAGTTTACACTTGCCATGTTTCTTTCCAAAATTCTTCCAGAAACACTGATTGTTTTCCCTCTTTGCTCTAAATATTTCTGCTTTATTACATAGCCCTGCAAGACTGCAGGTTTTTCTCTAGTGGAAGACAATTTCCAGAAACATACTCTGCTTTTAGATTTTAAATGTAATAAACCAGAAAATATGCCCAGATTATTTTTTTCCTACCTGTCAATAGTTCAAACTCTTTTTAAAGCTGAAGAAAAGTTTTATGTTTCAATGGAAGGATTTTTAATCTGTTATCAAAATACACTCTCATAGAAATTTTGGTGAAAGGAAGCCATCCCTACTCTGCCCAAACTGAAAATCATTTGAATTCCATTGTGGAAAATGCCATGTTTCAGCCAGTCCTTGATAATACGGCTTCTACTGATGACGGGGTGAAATGGATGTGCTTACCCTACTTCAGGGCTTCACATCTACTGGGCTTGGAAAAGAAACATGTAACTCACCCAGGGGATGCTGCTGACATTACCTCTCAAGCCTTGATAGTGTCTGGCAGCATGACCGGCAGATCTCCAATGCCATTGGCACTCCACCACTGCCGCCACTTCTCCGTAGAGCCCGTATAGAAGACAAGGGTGGATCTTCTCCTCAAGGGCTGTGGCTGCAGGTAGAAATGCTGCTGGGAGGCTGCAGTCCAGCATCTTCTCTGGCCCTTGTCCAGGGAGCCCAGCCCCGCGCGCTCCAGCCCCCAGGGCTGCGGTGCCTGGAGGGAGGGTGTCAGCAGGAACGTCAATAACGGTGTCTGGCACTTGCTCACCTCAGCCTCAGGTTTTTGATTCACTGCCCAGAGACGGTGTCTGTCATTAGGAGGCTGAATAAAAGAATGAAGCTCATTTCAGAGTCAGATACATCAATAACCTCTGAGGTCCTCCTTGGCCCAAGGCTTCTGGACTGCACCGAGGAGACAGAACTTGTCTTGCCTGCAGACGACCCCCATTGCTCCCATGGAGATGGGGGCGGTCAGGACCCCCTCCCAGCCCCTGGCGCCAGTTGCTGCACTAGCAGATTAGCAGGAGGGTGCCCACTGCGAAGTGCCGCAGCTGAAGCGTCAGTGCTGCGGGTGTCCACCTCACACAGCCCTGGGCCCCAAAGGTATTTCTGGGGAAGCAGGTTAATGAGCACATGGAGCTGAACTTGTCCCCGGTGTTAAGCCTGCTGAGGTCAATGGAGGTACCAAACAGCCCGTAGGGTCCTATTCCCGAATTCAGGAGGTGTGCAGCAGATGGAAGTGCCTCTCCTGCAGAGAGAGCTCAGCACACAACATGCTGTCTCATAGCTGGTGTTTCTGGGCTTATCTCTCCACAGAGCTGTTCAGGAGGATGTCTCTGAACAACTCCAACCATGGGTATTGCAGGATAAGGGGGTCTACATTTGAGTTTGTTGGGAATAGCTGCCAGGAACAGCCCTGCAGGGCCAGAAAATGTCCCGGTCACTGCACTGCAGCCAGCAGCACCAGGCGCAGAGCTAAAGCACGGCACGTCAGTGACGGTTGTACCGTGGGCTCACGGCTCTCTGTGCGTTCCTCAACTCCAGCCCCAGCTGGAGGACACCAGGTACAACAGAGCAGACAGAGAAGCCTGAAAGTGAAAGCCTTTTCATCAGGCAACTTGTTTCCTGGAGCTTAGGTCCCGATGCTGTAGGCTGATTAAGAAATGGGCAATGCAAAGTTCCCAAGTCTAGGCTGAAAGACCTGTGTGCCACTGCCGGGAGAGGGAACTTGCTTGGCTTGAGCCCTGGAGGAGGCATGCTGGGCTTCCCCAGGGTAAACAAATAGAGCGGGAAAGCGCATGTGAAAGCCACAATTGACACAAGGGTTCTAAAAGGGATGGCTCCCAGCAGGAGGCCACGCTGCTTGAAGTTTCCTTGCTCTCCCCTTCCCTGGAAATCACAGGCCATCGCTTGCAGCCACTTCCTCCCCACTAAAACTGTAGCCAGCTAAGAGCCATAAAAACGCCGAAGCACAGAAAGGCTGGGGATCTGATCTGATGAGAAAGGACACGCTGACAAAATGACCATGAAACATCCTGAGAAGCAGTCTGGAGGGAGCAGGCGGGGACAGTGCAAGAGAAGAGTTCCTGGAGGAAGATGGTGAAGGCTTCAGAGGCAGCAGAGCCGGGGGTGAAGGAAGGCCCCTGAGATATCTAGCGGCCGTGTGGAGAGGAGTTTCCCAATGCCCAGAGCAAACATTTATTCACCGACCAGAGCAACTGGCAACGTCTTTTTCATTAAAATAAACTTCGGAATAAGAGCTGGAGAAGAAATGAAATTATGGACAATCCTACTTCTGCGCAGGGTCCCGGCTCTCCCACTGCTGCTTACATTTGGCCAGGGCGTACGGGAGCTAACGGGTGTCCTACCCGCTCTGTGCCTCAGTCTCCCCATCTGTAAGGAGGAGATGACAGGACGGACGCTCATCCCACCGGGCTGGCACAGACCCCACCAGCAGTGGCTCTTCTGCAGTGTCCATCCATTGGCACCAGTGCAGGAACCTCTGGCTTAGCAAAGAAAAAAGGGGGCCTGAGGACAATGCCAGGAGGGAAAATCTTCCCATTTACCCTTGGCCTCTCAGTGCCAGAGGGAGTTTCACTGGGAAGGCACCAGAGTTCCTCCGTCCTTTTAGGGCAGATGACAGGAGGATAGCAATGACGTTTGATGCAGAGTGGGTCGTATGTAGGAACGAGACCTAAGAGTTGGACAAGAAACACAGGTAAATGTCACATAAGAAACTAAACAGGTGGATCAGCTGATCTTTTACAATGAGCTAATTATATATTTTGTTATTATGTTTTAGAGGCTTTTAGGCTTTGTGTTACATAATTTAATTACCGCAACGAGCTCCAGGAGTTAAACACTTAGAAAAAAACTATTTTGAGGACGAGTATTGTCTTGCAATAAGCATGACTGGGATTTGCATGGACAGAGTCTCTCAGTGCCCTTTTTAAGCTGGCAGGGATCTGATGAAATGCAGAAGCAGCAAAGTGGGGACCTGAGGGAGACAGTCTCTTTTGGAACTCCTTCCTCCCAGCACCCTGAAAGTTTTGTCAGATCCTGCTGGCATGAAACCCCACAGCTTGCTTCCCACGTTGAGCTGGGAAAAGTCCTGACACATGGGTTAATGACAGCAAGAAGGTCTAACACCTGTTAGATGTGGAAAAAACAGTGAGGCCCCGTGGAGAACTCTCTCTATGTCCACTTGCTCTAAGGTCCACTTACCACAGGCCCCCGGCAAAAGTCAGCATCACCCTGCTCTGGCTGCCGCTCACACCCCAGCCCAGCCTCCCCTGGTTCTCGTGGTGGTCCCACACCTTTGCTGCCTGCATGTGGGCCGAGGGACGCAGGGCCTCACTTGGATGGTCTATATGCAGCAATGCTATGCAAGTCACCCATCTGAGTGCTGCTTTTAGCCCGGCAGAGCAAACTCACCCCGGTGTGATCCTGCCAGCATCAATGGAGCCTCGCAGAGGGTGAATCCTGCTTGCTCAGCCTCTCTCCAGCACCTGACTCTGCGTGCAGAGAACATGGAGACCTTTTTTGCTCTCTCTCTCCCCGCCTTTCATTCCTGCCCATTTTTCATTACTCCCATTCCTCCTTCCTGAACACACGGGTGCAGCTCTGCTTGTAGAAATCCCGTGGAGTTATTCCTGCTTCATCCCGGGGCAGTTCAGCAGAGACGGCGATCCTCTGATTTCTCCCCTTACACCCCTTCCGAGAAGCTAGTTCTTGGCACCGCAGGGAGATGGATTATTTGATCTTTATTAATTTATTGAAGGGAAGGAAGAGGGTGGAAATTGCAATGAAAGGGACAGCCAGCAAGATGGCAAGGAAGAGAGGTTAAAAATGAAGTCATCATCTAATTGGCCCGCAGTGAATTATTCACATGTATAATCTTTTTAAAAAAAAAAATTCAGCACAAGGCAATGCAAGTAAATGCTGTTCATGTTTAAAAGTCATTTCCATAAGTAAGTGCAATTTCTCTACTGTTTGCCCCTGTTTAATGAAGTGAAATCTTGTTTGCATTCCTCCCAATTTCCCAACGAAAGGCGCCCAAGCGTTTGCACCAAAATTACTCGGCCCAAATTAAAACCCTCCAACACTTGAAAAAAAAAGAGGAAAGGGGGGAAAAATCAGACTTATTTTTAAAATGCCTTAAGTGCATCCCAGCATCCTAATTTATTTTTAGACACTCGTTATTAAGAGTAGTAGTAAGTTACCCCTTCTCTCTCGCTCTCTCTCTTATTTAAATGAACTTAATGGCAATAGATGCAAATGTCTGGAAGAGGAAAATAGTTAACATTTATTTATTCTTACTGTTGTCTCTTCCCTGGCTGGTGTCATTAGAACAGTTCGTTGCATCCCATTCGCTCCCATTAGCTCTGCTATCAGAGCCACCCAGCACGACTCCAGCACGGCTCGAAGTGCTTTCTGCGGCCCACATAGGGACTACATCATCATCTCCGAGGCACTGGCTTAATGACAAGAAAAAAAATCGGAATATATTGCACAGCGATCTGGGGAAACAACAACAAAACCCACTGCCACCGCCACCGTCACCCGATGCCATCTCCCCTTGACCCAGGGTGCGCGGTCCTGCCTCAGCCGGGCGAGCGGACAGACAGACGGACCGGCTGCGGCGCTGGGACAAACATGCCTTCGCAATTCATTGATCTGGGCAATGTGCAGAGAAATGCGCCAACAGGGACCCGGAGTGCTTGGAAACGCGCTCGGGAGGACCCAGCGAGACTGGAATGGGTTCAAACAGCTGCTCGGAGCCAGCAGAGCCATCTCTCCCTGACGCGGGGCTGCCAGCCGGCCGGATCCTGGCTCCCCAGCGCGGGTAGGAGCGGCCAGCCAGGACTGGCGGTGGGTTGGGGGGCTTGCACCCCACTTTCCTCCCATGCCCTTGCCGGTCCCCGGTGGGAGTGTTTCCTAAAGCAAACCAGACCAGCCGCCATGTGTGCGCAACCATCTATCTCAGAGCTGCGTGGCCGGAGCTGCCAGCTCCAGCCGACAGCACGTGTCACCCCGCAGGGCGTGTGTCCCAGCCCTCCGGCCACCACTGCAGAGATAGGGGGCTCAGCCCTAATCCCCCCCGGGGAGCAGTGGCCGAGGGCCAGCGTTGGCAGGCAGCAGCCCGGAGAGGCAGGTGCCCCGTGCCTAGAAGAAGTGGCCAAACCCCATCATCCCCCTGGGCACCAGGGTCCTCTCCAACCCCCTGGACGTGGGGGTGGACCTGGCCCACACCAGAGGGGCAAAATCTCTTTGCAAGCAAGAGGGATGTGACAGGTCACCCACTCAGAGCGCCCCCAAGGTTTTGGGGTCTTTTGAGCTCTTCACCCCCTAGGCAGCACGCAGGCGAGGGTGGTGGCGAGCTCAGGAGAGGGACACCAGGGCTCGGTGACAGCACAGCTGACAAAGCAGCATTTGGGAGGGAGGACATCAGCATCTGCAGCGCTGACACAAAAAAGAGAGGCGGCAGCTATTGCAGGCGGGGATGGAGCCGTGCGAAGGGCCCTCCCCCCCTCCATAAAGTTGACATTGTCTCCCGTGATAACTTTTCTGCTGAGGTAGGAGACACTTTACTGCAGAGTTGCACACAGCAAGTAGCTGCCCTCCCCCCGCCCCTTCCCATCCTCTCCCTCTCTCTCTCTCTCCAGCATCATTTACATCCTTAATTAGCTGTAATTCTGCAGTGCTCATTAGGGAAGGACTGGAAAATATCAAGGAGCCCACAAGCAGGGGGCTTCGGGGGAGAGGAAGGAAGAGGGGGATGCGGGCGTCAGGCTGAGAGGGGATGCCCAAGGCTGGATTGTGGAGCCAGGAGCCAGAAGGTACTTGCTTAATTCGGGTGGGATGATTACACTAATTTGGGAGCACTGATCCAGTGATGGGGTTAAAGAGGCCACACTGTCCCACCTAGAAAGGCAGAAGGCTTGTCTGGAGAATAACAGCATCTCACCAAGAGGACTTGTTCTTACCTCCTTGCTCACAGGTGATGTATCTCTGCTGGGTTATTCAGTGCCCCACACTCTTGAAGCACACGGTCAGGCGCAGGAGGAGGGCAGCCTTCCCCTCCAGTGCCGGCAGCTACGCAAACCTGCCCTCTCTTCCAGCCTCACGAGGAATTATCCAGCAAAGAGGTTTCTCCGGAAAATTGCGGCTGGCTGGGCTAAAGCACTTCCGCCAGGTGTGCCAGTGTGCTCCAAGCTTTTGGTTGGAGGAAGAAAGACTCAAAAGTGATCCAGAAGAAAAGCTGAAGTAGTTAACAGTTTTTTAAAGCACGCTGTCTTGATATGAAAGAAGGAGGGGGAAGCATTTTGAATTTAACTTCAGTGACCTAAAATAATGAAAAAGCAAGAAATTAGGACTTGAAACTATAGCCAAACTTTACATTCCGGGTTGTACAATGAAGTATATACTTTAACCCAAAATGGCCAAACATTGTAAATTGTTGGTCCGGATACTTGATATAATTACTTTGGGGACCAGCAGCAGACCCGGGCAGTTCTAATCTGGACTCCTTTTCGCTCAGGAGTATACAAACAGAGAGAGAGTAAAGTCCTCCCTCTTCACAATCTCAAGGTACAAGACAGTTAAGGAGGTACTTACTATTGCCTCCTTGCTTCAGCTGGAGAACAGAGAACAAGTAGATTAAGTGAAGAGGGCAAGGACATAAAGGAAATCTGTGGCAGAGCGAGGTGGTGACCCCAGATTTCCCACTGTCTCTCTTTTTGCTATTTTAATTCACTGCCTAGCTGTATCTTTGCTTGAGGTTAGATGTGCATGTAGAAGTCTATCTGGGAATTCAGTGAAGTTGATGAGGACGGTCTTTGCAAGTCCATCCTTCTACTTTTCACTTGCTGGCAATAATGTGAGCCTACAGCATGAGCTGTGATGGTGTGTCACGCCAAAGACTCAAAGTGACCACCGGTGCACGTGGGATTGTTTACAGATATATGGGCACGTGCACAAATGGGCACTTGCACTTTCAAGTATCTTCCTCTTTTATTAACATCTTCAAATTCCTGTTAGTGTTTAGATTAAACTTGCCATAAGAGAGAATCAGAATAAGCAAATGCCAGAACAAGTCAAGAGAAAACCCTGGCAAAATACAACTTTATAGAAGTGCCCAGGGCCTTTGCAACACAGCATTTCAGTGGTTCGTATCATTGGCTCTGAGGTTTAAGACTGGTTAACTCCCTTCACGCTTACCCAAGACAACTTATTTACATCATTTAAGCGAAGAGAAGTCTGGCCCATCTTTCTATATTAACATCTGGCTTTTCCTGTAGCATTTGGTACAGAGATTTCTAAGGTCTTTACAAAGGTGATAAAATTTCCAGCTCCACTCTACACGAAATTTGTGTTGAAAAGAAGTAGCAGTGGACCAGAGACTGCCTGGATGTCACTGCGGTGCTTTAAAGAGCATCTTCTCTGCGCTTCCAAGGGACCGTGTAGTCAAGGTTTTCGATGACAAATTGACGACAGCCCTTCAGAATGGATTTTGTCCATTATCACTCCAATATTTGGGAAGAAGGAAGAAGATCAGGAAAAAAAATGCTAGATCCACATTCCTATTAGAGACGTTCAGCTGGTACAAGGAAAAATGCCTCACCATTGCCTGGGCGTAGAGGACAGGGATGCCAGTTGGCTTAGACCTTTGTGCAGCCTTAGCATCTGCCACGTGACGTGGGCGGCTGGCGGGATTCTGCAGAGGGTAAATACCCACTCCCAGACATCCACGGAGAAGGGCGTGGAAGTGGAAATCGCTGCTTGTGGTTGTTGCGCAGCTCACAACTGCGAGGGCCAGCTCCTGGGCAACAGCTCACGCTTGCGTGAAGCCGGCTGCACTCCCGCTCTGCAGTCAGTGATTTCCTTCGAAATGGCTCAAAAGTATCTTTTGTAAATTGCTCGTTAGTGGGTTCTTTGATACCTAGAGTACCAATGAATGGCGTCATTCTCACAGCCTGCTTGCCATCATTACATCTTCTTCTTCTGTACTTCATCCTTCTGCTTGAAAGCCCAGAGGAACAGCGGGAGCTTGCCTTTTGCCTTGCAGCAACAGTCAGAAATCCCGAGCTCAGACAAACTGAGTCTGGGATGACACGAGGCTAAGCAGATGTCTAGAAAAACAGGTAAAGCATGAATTACAGATATTCAAATATGAGCCACCTTTCCCCCAGTCCGGATCCTGGGCTGGCCGTACAGAGGGTGAACCTGAGGCATGAAGCTGTATTGGACACGACTGTCAGGACTGGCAGCAGATTTGCAGTAGGGATGGATGGCCCTTTATGACCAAACGCAGACGAGGAAGGAGGAACATACGGACGTATATGGAGGCAAGCTCTTTTGTGTGGGTATGTGGATAGGCACGTGGGAGCTATACTATATATGTGTATGCGCATTTATATTTTCATGTGTGTGTTGGGGTGTGCCTGATCCTGCACATCGGTGTGTGCGGGTGCCGGGAGAGGAAGGGGGACTCCCCAGTCCGCACACCAGCTAAAGTGTGGGCGAGAGTTTGTGGACTGCTACTGAACAGCTTGAGGCGTCAGCTGTAAGGGTTTATTTCCAGTACAGAGCATTTTCTCCTTAAGAGTCAATGAAATCATTTCTGCAGACCTCCCTCAGGTACCACACAGAGAATGTAACACCAAGGAAACATCCGGGAAGATTTCTGGTCACTCAGACTGTGGTAACTTGGGGAGAAAGCCTAACCCATGAAAAGAGACCACTCCTGTAATTTGCAGAGATACTTGGCTGACTGAATAGCGCTGTTCCACACTCCCACTTTGCAAGTATTCTTTTGGTCTGCAGCAAAAAATAGTCTCCCTAATTTTTCAGAGGGGCTTGGAAGAGCCACAGATTTGTGGCATTATTGCCTGTGGTGACTCCTGCCGGGAGGAGCTGGGAGGAGAAGAGCTGTGAACTGGCCCACCTTGCATCCCCACACTGCTCCACACCAGGCTGCCTGGGGGGCCGCAGCACCCGGGATCTTCCCAGCCTCCACCGGCCCCGCTCTCCCCTCGTGGGACCCCTACCCCAGCTCTGCAGCCGGCTCAAAGCTTCCCCGGCCCTTCAGCGGGCATGGCCGGTGGGACTTTGCTTGCTCTCTGTGGCCCAGGTCCACACACAGTTTTAGAGCATCTCCTTCAGCAACGGGTCCTCTCCCAGCAGCCAAACCCAAGCCTAACAGTGCCTCCTGCTGAACCCGCTGGCGTGGCCGGCACCGCGCTCTTTGCGCATCCTGATCTCTCCTGCAGGGACTCGGGCAATGAGAGGGAGGGAGATTGATAGCGGGGAAAAGCAGCGGATGAAAAGTAAACTCACACTACATAAATTCTTAAATTATTTTTATAAGGACACAACATTGTAACAACTTGCCAAGAACAACACCGAAATTATTTCAAGGTTTCCCATTTGTTTGTAAAGTGAATATTAAAAGTGCAGGCAGCAGTCTCCCGGTGTTCCCCTGGGAACTGTTAGTGTCCGTAGTAACGAGGTCATTCCTTTTTTATTAGGAGAAGGGTTTCTGTAAAGTTAAATGTGCTGACAGCCTCTTGCCTTTGATGTTGGGTTTCACCTCAGTCCCTCCTGCAGATATCGCTGCTCCTCCCTCGCAAAGACACATCCCTGACAAACAATCTCCCCTCTGTCTTCCCTGCTTGTTTGTTTAGATGCATGATAGGCAGCTCTGTTAAAGGGCAGCACATGAAGGCGGGCTGGTGTTCCCGTGGACGGGAAAGATGTGAGAGATTTGGTTGCTGTAATTAAGTCTGCCTTCATTTCCCCAAACTGCCGGGACTCAGTACCCTTCATTTTACTGACCAGACAGATAATTACAGCGACAGCAGTCACAAACCCCCCAGTTCTAGTTGCAGTAAAATCGCCGCGGTGCCACGTTCAGATGAACGTGGGTCCCACAGAGCCCCTGCCACAATGCCCGGCCTGGAAGGGGGGGCAGGGAGAAGCACCCCAGCTCCACGCCGGCTCCCCTGGGTCTCTCCTTCCTCTGCAGCTACAGAGACGAGTCCTTCCTCCCAGGCAGAGCGGAAAGGCCCTTCCCCGGGAGGACACCTGGGAATTCCGGCCGCTGCCCTGTGTTAGCTATCACAGCTCCTGCTCAAGCACCTTCCCTGACCGCTGACCTGGTCATCCCTACGGAGTGGCCTCCAAGCACCCGTGTATTGTGCATACCTGACCACGGCCAGCAAGGATGCTAAAATATAGATGGACACTCCACGACACACATCAACCGGCTGACCTGCGTAAAATAAAGGACCTCTGGTAAGGACGGCACCAAATTAGCACTGGGGAGACTCGATTCTGGACTCTACCAAAGAGCTTCCCAAAGGCCCTAGGCAAATTAACTAACCAGTCTCCACAGTAAAAGCACAGGGTGGCCCCAACAGCCTCCTTCAGCGGCTGCTCGCAGCCACGGCCACTGCGTGCTCCGTCTGTGCATGCACCACAGCCAGCACAAGGGAGGCTGAGTCCCAACCGGTGCCTCAGCACAGCACACTAACACAAAGAAACTAACATTTTTTTTGTTTGAACATTAAACAGGCAACAATGCCCACAAAGCGTATTGTGTGTAGCCACTCCTTAGAGTAGCGAAAGATAAATAATACGTTCATGCTTCAAAGTGAAGTGCACATTGTGTTCACCCAAATAATAAGAAATAATGTGAGTATCCTTGTTCATCATGGACATAGTAGGAAGAAATCAACTTCTTCCCTGGGAACGAGTGCTTAGAAATGATTTATTCACTCTTGGGAAATGAATGCAAAACCCAAGGAGACACCGTTGTGCACTGAGGTGGACCAGAAATTTGTCTGCTCATATTTAACCACAGGATCAAGAATTGCAATCGGGTGGCTGGTGATGGCACCAGAAACACTTCAGCTCGGGGATCCACGTTCAAAACCAACCATGAGCTAGCAACGAAGAAAGGCTGTGACCCAAGTCCTACCGCTGTTCTGTAGTTGACATCAAAGAGGCTGCTACAATTCAGATTCCTTTACAGACCACAAACATTTGTATCAGCAGACCACCAAAAGAGGACCTCCCTGCTGGAGTCACAGAGATCTACAGACTTTTAGAAAATACAACCTAGCAAGCCCGGGTCTTACTTCTGGCTCACCTGAGCTTGCTTGTTCCTCTGTTTGTACCAAGCTCTTTGTGAAACAGGCAGCTTTCAGAGGGAGGTGGGTCAGCGTGATCCTAAAAGAGAAGCTGAGACCAGGTAGTCTAGAGCAAGTGGTTCAAATTCTCCGTGGCTGGAGGTCCCAGATCAACAACGGAGAAATAGGAATAATTTTGGCTGTGGCACTGTGCTTGAGACTAGTTCCTCCATGATCTCACCGTGCACCAGTGGTCTCCTGCTAGGCTCAGCACTGACCTCCTGCAACTCGGCACGACCCGTTGCTCCCAAACACGGCACCAGTGAAAGAGGAGACAACCTTCCCACGGGAACGCAGCGCGCCGGCACGGCAGGGCCTGCCTGTGGGTTGGGATGCTCACAGCAGCGGTGTGGGCTGTCTCCAGAGAGATGCAGCCCGGACAAAGAACCCCCCGCCCAGGAGAGCCAGGACACGACACAGCGAGACCCCATCCTTCCAGAAGCCAACTGTGGCAATGCAGCACCTCTGGGGATGTAGTCCCTGGGCTCTGCCCGCCACGGCCACGCACACCTGCAGCCGGGCATGCCCTGGCCCTGCCCCAGCCCGGCTCCCGGGGGTCTGGGTGAGGAGGGATCCGGGGAGGGGGCAGCCGGGGATGTCAGGGCTTCACCATCCAAGCAGGAAGTGTTAGAGGCGGGATGTTTGCCTAGAGAGTTTATGAGTGACACTTTCCAGCCCCCACGCTCCCCTCCCCTGTGCTAATTTCAAGCACTGGGAACTTGGCTATTACGCTCATTGTTTGCCCTGCTTTGGCCTCTGCTGCCCTTTCTGATGCTTTGTGCCAATTTCCTCTCGTACTTTCATCAGAATTCAATTTCCTCCCAGTAAGTTAACACCAGCCAAACTGCTCATGATTTCTTCTCCCATTGATGGATGAGTCCACGCGGGGTCTCTGCTCCTGTCTATCACAGCCCACCATTACCAAACAGAGTGGCCCACTCCCTCCAACACTCTTCCTCTCTTCCGTTTTTTCCCTCCCCTCTCCTTCATTTTTTCCCTCATTCCTTCCCTCCCATCCACACACACATTTTCTCCCTTAAACCACTTCTGCTTTTTTTTTTTTTTTTTTTTTTTT
>RSEF01000006.1:18073800-18183800 GCA_003993805.1 Himantopus leucocephalus | reverse complement strand
AGGGTGATAAATGCCCCCGACGAAGGGGAAGGAATTGCGTAAAATAAAGAAGCATGTTCCAACAAGTCTTGTCAAAATTGTATTGATTTAATCATCTGCAGAAATACACATTCTGGGTTACTGTAGCGTGCACCGTGGGTGCAGTTTAGAGCGGCAACCACTCCACGCGCTCGCTCGTTGGGTCCGAAGGTGACGGAGTGCAAGACAAACTGCCTTCTAATCCCTTTTTTTTTTTTTTTTATGTTGTATCACAAAGGGCTATTAATCCTTTTTTAGCTTTATTTAGGACTTAACAGCAAGCCAAGTAGCCATAGGTAGGCTATGCTGTTTACGTACACATTCCAGAGATGGGAAGGGGGAGCTAATTATTTACCGGCTCGGGGAGGCAGGGAGCTGAGCTGGCGGCTCTGCGGCAGTCGGCACGGGGGCCAGGAGGGGACCACCGCAGGTGCAAAGCAAACAACACCCCATAACCCCCACCAACAGTGGGAGCTCCTTCCCGGGCTAGGGAGGAGGAGGATGTGACTACCGATTCCTGGCTCCCAGTCAAATCCCTCCCGGCATAAATCACCCGATTAGATATCCTTACGATTTCAGAGCTGCCAATATTCTGGGGCCATTTCAGCCTGAAAAATAAAAATGACACCAGGTGACAGCAGGGTAGCACATGGCTCAGATCCAATTCATTTTCCACTTTGCAGGCCCAGGGAATCGAAGTTGAAGGGAGGACTTTGAGGCCGGGCCGGCCGCCGGGGCAGGCTGGAGGGGCCGGGGGGAGCGCGGTGAAGAATGAAGCCATTGTGATCCCCTCCCCTCTTCTCCCGGCGCTGCCGCCCCCGGCAGCTCTGCAGGGATCACTGCCCCGGCGGCATGGTCACTCTCGCGCCGCCGGCCCTGATTGGCAAATCAGCCACGCGCTGGCGGCATTTGGCTGGCGGCAGTCTGGGCACTAATGGAGGCTCCTACTAAAGGGACAGCGTAGGAGGGAGAAGAACTCCGTGGTAGGAACAGGTGAATGTGTGTTATTGACATCGTTTGCGATTCAAAGTGCTCTACAGTGTCAGGAAAACATTTTCCCCCATTAAACAAACAATCTGCCAGACAGTTTCAGGCTCTGTCACTCCCCGTCAGTCTCCCCAGCAGCAGTTTGGCAGGTTCTGGCACACTCCCTCCGCTTTGATCTCGCAAAAAGAAGCCTAGCGCTGAGGAAGGGGAGGTGGCCATCGCTGCGAGGTGACAACCCTCCGCTCGCCGTGGTCAGCAGGAAGCCAGAGGGATGCTCCAGCAAGGGGGCTGGATGTGGCCTGCACTGGATCCCTGGAGCAATACCTGGCCCGTGGCGCGGCCACGCCAGTGAGCCCAGGGCGGTGGTACGCAAAAAGAACGCAAAAAGGTGGTACGTGGCTACCAACACGAGGTGGCCCTCCCCATGCCTCAGGGCTGAGGCGGCTGCAGCGGCAGGAGCACAGGTCTTAATCCCAGCTCTGGCGCTTCCTCGATACATGACCCCACGCTGCTGCCTGTGTTTCCATGCCCCATCTCCGTAGACTACTTCAGGCAAGCGTTGGCACGCGCTTACGTTTGCCCAAGGCATGGCACAGCAGAGCCCTGCTCCCATGCCCACGGCTTGGCCGGGAAGGGACAAGTATCCTTCGAGGGGACACAGCATGTCACACCCAAGAAGGCTTGTCCTCTGCAAAGGGACGTTGATGCGGCAGATGAAGTGGTTTTTCCGCAAGGACATAGCAGCCTTTCAAAGGGTAGCAAATGCTTTCTCCGAGTTACTCAGTTACACGTTCCAAACTCCCAAACTACACAAATCTCCTGAGAAAATGCAAGTCAGTCAGAGAGAAATCTTGGAGCCACTTCAAACGTTTTGCCAATAATTCATGCAATGAGATTAAAAAAGCCATTTCTTCCTTTGCCAAGTACACAGAGACCAGAGTGTTCTCTATTGTGTAGGAACATCACAGCATGTAGCATTTGACAAGGAAAGGTCACTGGGGAGGGGCCACAACTCCTTTTTTAAGAGGTTGCTACCGGTGTCCTTTGGAAAAACTGGTTTTACTCTGTATCAAAAGCCATAATTGAATGCCCAGCTAACTGGCCTGAAATACCTGCCTGCCGTTTCTTTTAGAGACTCTGTTGGAGGATTCTCTGCTCTCTATCCGACCTGGGCCCAGTCCTCCAGTGGCGTACATCAGCAGACACCCGTTGATTCATCCTGAGTACTTTAGTGCTCTAACACCACGTTGCAGCAAGGGCAAGATACCAGGCAGCAGAAACCAGTTGAGAGCAGAGGCTCGGTTCAAAGGAGTCTCGGGGTATGATGTGCCTGATTTCCCTGGACTTCCAGGGGTATACGGCATCTTTTTCAAGGGAGTAAGAAAGCTACTGGAAACTAGCCGTTAGTCAAATGAAGCAGTACAAGGAAAGGCAGGCATTAAGAGTCACAAGCAAGTGACCATAAATCTAGTGATGCTCCCCAAACTAGTTCTTCACCCACGCTAATGGGTGGGTGAGGAACAAATTCCAGCCACAGCAGACCATCTGGTATGCGTATCACTTCCCTCATTCTCTAACACAACAGTTTTGGCCCCACAAAAATCCAGCCACAGCGAACAGACAGGCTGCTGCAAAGACGCAATGTGAAGAACTTCTCTGGAAACACACGGAAAACCTCTGAAAAACTCAGAAAACCAGAAAACCTCAGTTTGCTGTATCTAGCGTCAAGTTTATGGGATGGGATAGGAGACTTCAAAATACCATTGCAAATCTTTGCCAAAACACCACTGTGGTATAAGGACAGCTCCTGACACACCACAACAGAAACACAGATCCAAAATCCCCTCTCAGTATAATCAAAATGGAACCGTTTCATCATGACTGATTTCATTGTGTCATTATCAATTTATCCCATGTGAAGCGAGAGATGACCCTCAGCCCCCAGGGGATTTAGAAAATGCTACGGGAGCATGAGGAACATAACAGGGGTCTCTGAAAAAACCACTAGAAGCTGTCCGCAGAAATCCCAAGGCAATCTCGGACATAGACCATCCTCGCAGTGAGATACAATAGCGGGACACAGCCAGGCGGCAGGGCTATTAGAGGATCCGTGGAAGTAAGAACGCAGGAAATACCAGGCTGTCCAGCCAGCGGTCTGTCTAAGCCCATAACCTGCCTCCAACAGTGACTGTAATTCAGAAAAAAAACAAACTCTGCAAGAGGTAATTATATGACAAGGTACAACTAACAAGATTTTCATGCAACTTCCTTCCAACCACTGGCAGCTTCCAGCTGGCTCCTCTGCAGAGCAAATCCCATCCCAGACTTGACCGTACCTTTATAATTCAGGATTTCCTTGTGATCCACCTGAAACAGCCCAGCTCTTTTTGTATCTTCCCAAAATCACGGCCTCATGAAATCGTTGTGCTGTGGAGTTTCATCACTAACTGTGCACTGAGATGAAATAAAAAACAAAAAAAGTATTTTTTTCTGCCAGTGGTGAGTTACTGCTAATTCAATTTCAGTGGCTGCCAATCACCCATTTCTAGAGAGGCCCATGAAAGGCTACTTGTTTTGTTACCGAGCAGACAGAAGGTATTCTGGTAGCTGTTAAAGGGTTTCTAGGAAATGGCAGGAGAATTAGAAAATCCTATGGCAATAGCAGGATGACTTCCATTTTTGTGTCCATGGCGGGAGAGCCTGGTGACTCCAGCGGACACTACGACCCCCTGGCACACTAGGACAGCCTGTTTGCTTCATAGCTCCGAACACGGTTAACTCATGGAATTTGATCTCACTTGTAAACCTAATGAGCTGGGCTGATACAGGGATGCCAGTAAATCACAGCAACTCCTCTGACACTTACAAAAGAGCCACTTCCTCGCCCAAATCTGCACAGGTTACACAACTGCTGTTTACAGCAGCATGCAAGCGCCCTGCCCACCACAGCTCAGGCTGTTTCATCTTGGGATATTATGGAAACGCCCATTAGAAATACCTGTGATTATATTGTAGGGGGCAACTGAGATTCCTGGGAGACAGAAAATAGACCCTCCATTAAAAAAGAATTTTCCCCTTTGTGGGGAACTTTCTTAGGATGTATTGGGATGGAAGAAGACATCACAGGACCATTCGCAAAAACTGTAATGTGATGTCCCCTTTCTAAAGGTCATTGGTGGCAAAGCCCACCATGAGGCCAATGAAACGTCAATGTTTATGGCATTTACTTGTCACTGCTGGCCAGCAAATTCCAAAGATAAAACACACCAAGAGTCCTGCTTGATCACAAAATAAAAAAGCACCAACATTAGCTTGAGACATTCTACAAAGCGGCAAAGGGATCAGACCTGGTTTAGAGATCGCGAAGTGGATAGAGGATGGGAAAAGCCCATGGAAATACCAAGACTCTGCCATTCTTTCGCATCTGTGGCTAACGGCTTGGTGGCTCCAGCAGGTTGCGGGACCTGCAGCGTACGTAGGGAAGGACTTGAAGAACTCTTGGAAGACACCATTTATTATTCAGCTGGAAACACAGTTAACACCAGCGGGATTTGATCTCCCTCATAAATGTGAACAATTTTTACTTAGAGCAGTCAAGTGACCACCAGGGCTTCTTCAGCCTGTGGGATTGCGGAGTACAGTTTTAAGCAGTTTTATTAACTTTAGTTTAAATCACTTCCAGTACTGATCCCCCTAAAGATCAAAGCTGCTCCATCATTTATACCTGGCAGGCAGTAAAACCCTTACGTAAATCTGTAAGGCCCCTTGTTAAATTTAACATTCATCACTTAACACCACTTAGCAGCCAACCAGGGGAGCGCGTGCCTGCCAGGCCCAGCTGGTCCCATCTGCATCTTTGTGTCGAGCATCCAAGGCTGCGTAAAAGGAGTCAAAGGCTTTGTCCGATATCTGCTCCTCCAAAAGACACAGATGGGAGATGGCCCTTGGAGAGTGCATCTTTGCTCCCCGTTTCATCTGTGCCCCCACGATAACTACGTCTGAATTCCTTAAGTTACTAGGAAATCTCAGAGAGCTGCAGAAAACATTTTGTGCCTAATGAGGCCTTCTTGGACCACAGTGTCATCAAACACTACCATGTCCTGCTAATGAGCTTCTCTCTGTGCAGTGCGGAGCTGCACTGAGCTGAACTCTCCCCATAGGACGACACGCCGCGAACTGGCAGATTAAACTTTCCACTGGACCAGGGACAGTTGCAAGGCACTGGGATGGCATCCAACTTCAGCTAAGTGGAGTAGGGATTGAGAACATGAATTTATAACCAGCGACCATCAATGAGGCGTAGGGAGCCATGTGTACGACACACACACTTGGGGAAGAAGACTGGGGACTAGAGAAGAGTTGATTTCACCTAATGTAGGACACGAAAGGACCATATCCATCCACCAGAAAACAATATGGGAAAATACAGAGGCAGGACCATCACGCCTTTAAAAAAAAAAAGAACAAAAAGGGCAGAAAATAGATACATCCAACTAATATTTGAAAGCAATGCCTCCCTTCCTTGGGTTTAGAAAATGCATCCTGTACAGCCAAGGATGTTCGGAAGGAGATCCAGCAGCCCTAGGCAGGGGCCATAGTAGCAAGAGGGCAAACGGCCCATCCCTAAGAGATGACAAGTCTGGAATGCAAACCGTGACAGAGGGAGCAAAGACAGACAAGGATGTTTAGATAGTGTGGTAGCAGGAACGACAGAAGATAGCAAGAGAAAAACTAGAAGATGGAGAGATGGATATCATCCAGAAGAAAACTGCAGCTACCCACCACAACAGTTTCCATTCCCTTTTGACTGGCACAAGCGCGGAGTCCCTGCTACACAATATGCCAAACCATTTCTCTGGGAAACACTTCTTCCTGAAGTTTCCTCCTTTTTTTATTTCTCCCTTTCCCCCTCCTGCCTCTCTTCTGCTCCCCCCCTCCCTCCAGGCAGAGATATGTTTCTCTCAGCTGCTTCTGTGCCTGTGACTTTACTGCATGGGGGAAGTCAGTCCGGAAGGTCACCTCTTTCATCAAGTATTCTATTTGCATCCAAAATTGTATGTACATGAAAAATGTGGTCGTGTGTTGCACCTAGCTGCAGACGCAGATGAAATTCTGTGGAAAGCCTGATGCACACTAACCTTTGCAGATGGTGCAGCTATTGCTGAAAAATGGATTGCTTAATAAAGCATATCATCCGACATATTTGCTGCTTGGCTAGCCAAATAGAAGTTGTTTTTTGCACAAATTTCCTTGTCAAATTTGTCAATGTTCATGTCATTTTTGCTTTAGGTCACAGAGCAAGGTGCAAATTCTTGGCATCTTTACTAGTTGCAAGCCAATTTCGGCTATTTCTAACAATGAAGTGAATTTCTCTGAGGATAAGACACTCACTTTATGGGGAGGAAAGGAAAACAGCAGGAAGTGGATAATTTTTTTTCTGGGATTTTTTTGTTGTTGCTTTCTCTCTGTTCTTTTTTCTCTTTCTTTCTGAGGGATAATATTTGCAGTCATTTACGGATCTTGTTAATTCATAGCAGAGTAAGAGGCCTTTTAGCCTGCTAAATCATTTATTTTGTTTGGCTATTTGGTGCAAGATGCACACAGATTTTTTTGCATTGCTGCACAGAAAATATATCCCTTTGTGCAGGAAAACTTGCAAGAGAAGAAAAGATCCATTCCTTTGACATTCTCAGATGTGGATGGCAGGGGATTCTCCCCTTCCAACTGTCTGCTAGAAGGGTCATTTTTTTAAGCCTCACAATCTCTTACACTAAAAGCCACATAATGTATCTCTTTTATCAAAACAGGTTTTTCTACCTGTTCTATATTCTTTGGCTCTGCCTACAGACACATCATGTTCCCTGCTCAGAAGCACTGTTTTCAAGCCTATTCCCTTCCTCCTGGGTTTCAGACCTTTTGGCTACACGGTCCCTTCCCAGACATAGTCACGGCACACAGCTCTACTCAGAAGCAAAAGTGAAGAATGCCATTACTGTGTTTGCTACGACAACAACCTCAGCTGAGGGGCTTTTAAAAATGCAGCGTGCTTTTAATGGACTGCCGTGAGGAAACAGTACCAATCCCAGGTGGCACCGGGGTGCAGTCCACCAGGAGGGTCACGGAGAACATCAGCAGCTCGTGTAAGCAAATATGGTGCATGCGTGGAAGGGCTGGAGCCCCACTCAAGCCCTTCCTCCACCTCATGGCATGGCCAAGCCAGGTTATAGGAAAGAGGGCACTTCTGGGCCTCGGTGGCCCTTCAGAAGACCAGACCCTACTCCTTCAGTGGTGTTACGTGCAGTGCTGGCAGCATGCGCTTTGGGGTACAGAGCTCCACAGCCAGCCAGCCGCCCCGCTGTACCACGGTTTGTCCAGCCCCCTACGAGGAGGGCTGCAATCTGGGTGTCAAGCGTGGCATTTATTTTGTGCTTCCCTTTTTGTTCACTGCCGCAGTGGACACAGTGTTTTGCATTTACAGATGCATTTCTCTCTGGACTGTGCTATATTCCTGCAGCAATTACATTTTCCTTTGGAGGATTCATTTCTCCCTGAATTCCCACCCCATCCAAAGTCCTTTATCAAGTATAACCTTTTCCAAAGATGCACCATTTGCCAAGTGCATCCTCCAGTGATCTATTCCTATAAAAGGAGGACTTTGCTGCAGGACACAGGCGTTTGACATAATCCCATTTGCCTCCCAAACAGGCTGCCCCTTCAGAAAGTACTTTCTTCTGCGAGGGACATTTTGTTTACAAGGTTTATTTTGTTAGCAGGTGTATTCCCACTAGTAAGTTTTCCACTGCACCATTTTTTTTAAAGGTCTTGTTTGGTAGCCAGATAGCCGAGACTGCCTGTGATAAAGCCAGCACAAGTGATTAATAGCAAAGTCTCTGCCATTTTATTATTAATAGCAGTGTGTTGACTCAATTAAATCCAGCCTGCTTTTTTTGGCAGGCCTTCGCAATTATACATATCATTATGGGCTGCAGCCCAAATGCATCCTGGGAGTAGACCAGAACTCCACATTAACTTTTTCTGGCTCTCTCTTTGCAGGTTGGCCACCGTAACATGTGGGCTATAACCAATGCGGGCTGCTTCGGGGATGGCAGAATAGAAAAAGAAGGACAAATGGCAGAGGTGGGGATCCCACCTAGAAAGGGCACGCTCCCCCACAGCCATAAACAGCCTGGCAAGCACATCCCGGATCCACCCCTCCACACTGAACCCCATAAACACAGTGTAATGTGTCTGGACAGTACCTGTTACCGGCAGGGGTGATTTTGCAGCACGCCGAGGGGAGTGTTCAGTAATCCCTTCCAAAACAGACTTGCAAGCAGCTTGGCCTGGCTTGAAGAGGCACTGAACTGAGGTTCAGGCCTTTATTTTGAGACAGGCTCCAGCAACTTGTGTTTCACGGTGGTGAGAGCCTCATCTCCTAGTAAAGCTGGAATACCCCAACTCAAAGTACACCAAAGCATGCTGTAGGCACACTCTAGTGACGTACACACTGCCCCTACCTTTTGAAACACCCCAACCAGTCTGCTGGGAGGAAAGGCAGCCGTGGGGCTAAGGCATAAGACCAGGACAGAGCCGAGTTAATTTCTCCACACTGATATGGGCTCCATGTGTCATGGCAGGTGAGTCTTCTATTTATACAAAGTCCTGGGGCATTTTCTGTAGCCTCAAAACTCAAGACATCCATGAGTCATTTAGATGACTTGTTATTTGGGAGCACCAAGCTTAAACGGTCAATGGGGAGACGCAGAGAAAAGGGTAGGTTGCCTTACTTCAGGTTTTGAAGAAAGCCAGATTCCGGGGACCCGGGACAGCAGGTGAAGCGAAGCACCTGTGCTTTACTCACAGCCTTTTGTGACAGCCTGTCCATAAAATGATGTCCTGTTAATCATGGGAGAAAGCTCTTTTTGGACGTGACTCTCATTAGACTCGTACATACAACACTTAGCCCAGTGAGAGTCTGATCTGAGTTTCAGGCCTTGCCATCACCCAGGTAACAAATCACAGTCATGAAGTGCTGGAGGAACAACCAGGTCTGGCCCCTTGCAGAAGCAGCATATGTTGCCCAGCAGCACTGACCCATCACCGTCCTTTGCAGCCTGGGTGGGCTTCATCTTCCTGCAAACTGCTAACCAGAACTGGCAACTGCGGTGATATCCTCTAGCATGCATACGATCTATGACTCCTCTCACTGACTGCTGGATTTTTCTTCGCAAGCCCACTGTTCTCTACAGCTGCAGGTCTGGATTCTTCTCTCCAATAGAGCCTGGAAACATCCCACCTTCCTGTGGGCACCCAGGGCACTTCCTCCAGCATTAGAGCAGATCCCACCAGCCACAGCTGAAGCCCCACAAAAAACCACTAGATCCTGTTTCCTGTTACCTCAACACAGGGAGCTTTGCAGCTGAAGGCTCTTTCCAGCTTGTGCTACTTCATCTTCCAGAAGCCCATTAAGACAGGAGGGCACACTGTGCTTTCCATCCCAGCTTGGCCTGTCTCCATCCATGTCGTCCATCTGCTTTATTTGCTGGCATCAGACAATCCACAGCTGTGGGGCTCTTGCTAAACCAGGGTGGAAGAATTTAAGCGCTTGGCCTATAATCTCCTCCCATTGCCTGCAATGCCTTTTTGGAAATAATTCTGCTGCTGGACAAGGGAGTGTAGAGAAGCTCTGCTGTCTATAGTCCCCTCTACAGCTCTCAGCAGTTGTGGAGAGGACTTTGTACCCAGCTCCAGCCATTGATGAAGCTGATAGTTGCGGAGTGGGACTGCGGCACTAAATATGCGTGACAGACCATGTGTGTCCCACGGATCTATAGATCTGACAGATTTGTGGAGGTCCTCAAGGAGAGTTCCCATCGGTCTGTGCAGGTGCTTAGGTCCATAAGCCCCTCTTGGCTGTCCCAGACAAGGTACAGTCCAGCTGGCATCTGCAGCTGAGCGTTCCCTTGTGAAGCAGGGGAATGTATTGCTGTTTCTACAGACCGAGATGGTGGGTGACTTCCCACCATCACCTCCCTTGCTTCTTCCATCCCAGAGGGTGGATTTCCCAACCCAAGGCCAAGCCTTGGCAGGAAAAGTCTCCAAACTCTCGCCTCCCTTTCTGGGAGCCAAAGCAGAGCTTGTGAAGGGTGAATGCCTCCCTGAGGAAGCTCAGCAATGCAAGGAAACGCCGCCTGTGACAACACTGAGTTCAAGTACCCTCAATGTGCCTGGGAAAGACGCAGGGAGTTCTGGCAGACAGGATAGGATGTGCACAGAACAGTGGGGAAGAGAAGACCAGAGGAATTGATGGAGATATTTGGGGAGTTTTGTACAACCTGTGTTTCTTCCCAGACAAAAGAGGCCACGTATCCATGGCTGTGGCTTACAGGAGTGCCTCTCCTAGCAGTATGCCCATGCCTGTAGTCGTAAGAAAGACAAACACAACGCTGGTTGATGGTCTTCAGAAATCTGCTTGAAGAAGATGTATCCCTCATGGACTAGGTGGACACAGCAGCCGCAGCCGCACAATGACTGGACAATGCCCCTTTGTTTAAAAATATGTTAAGAATCTAAGACACTTGTTCTATTCTTGTTTCAACAGGAATCTCATGTTGATTTTCAGATATACGGCACTGCCCACCTATGAAGCTGGGCAGAGGAACAGGACTGTTTTTGCAGGATATTAGAAGCGATAGTCAATTCTCTTCCAAACATGCATGCTTTCCCCACTACCATATAAACCAGAGCCAAATTGACTCACATCTCATACATGGGAGAACAGGACTCAAGCATTACTCTCTCCAGCCACAGTCCAGCACCCAAAGTTTCATTATCTAGAGCAACATCACATCTCCTGCTCTAGACATGGGGCTACTGACTTCCAGTGTGATGCTCCCTCGCTTCAAGGCCTTTTTATTTTTAATGGCAATGCCAGACATTCAGAGAAGCCAAAGTTCTCAAGCCCACTGGTAATAAACAGTGACTTACTACCTCAGTGACTAAGTCTGCCTTCCTCTGAGACTTCCCTTAACCCCAGGATGAGCGACCACCAGAGAGGAGATGATCAGACATTTGCAAGGGCTGTCCCTGTCGCCCCAGGACCAGTTAGTGGGAAGTGAGCTGTTATTGCTTCTCAGTTATCAGTTACGGCAGGAGCTTCCTTGCCTTGTGGCTGAGGCTGCGTTGTACCAATGACTCACAGAACATAACTAAACCATGTAAATGTCATCCTGTGTTTGCCATTAATAAGGTTTCAATTAATAATACAAATTTCCAAGAATACCCCGAGCCTGAAACCCAGTGCTGTGCTGCCTAGCAGAGCCAATCAGGGCGCTCTCAGAGTCAAGCCACAATTAAGTAGTTTTGCTTTCCAGGAAAGATCACTCCTTGCTGCTGCAGACGGAAAACCCCGGGCCCAGCACATATACAGACCAAACCGCCCCATACGGGCTGAGGCCTCCTGCGACTTAGAGCATCCCAGGAAAGCTTTCAGACTGGGGTACAAAGTTTTCTTTTTAAATATCGCAAGACCTCGTCTTCTTAATTGCTGGTGTAAGTTACCACTGATGTACGTAAAAGCAGGAAGACAAGAACTGCAGCTGTGTTTAGGAGGGCCATAGTCAAAATCAAATGCATCCAAAACCACAGGTACTATTGCAATGCCAGATCTTCCACCACATATGCAGCTTTTCAATACTCAGTGTATACACACAAACTTTTTCCCTGTTCTCAGCCCAAGGACACAGGAAAACACAGGCAGATTTAGGCTTGCGTCAAACACACATCAGCCTTTCTGAAGGCAGATCTAGAAAGCACAGGGACGTGGCCTAGGCCATGTGTATGCCCCTCACACACAGAAGGCAAAGACAGGGAACGCATTCCTCCCTCTGGTACGCAGACAAAGGCACGCAGTATCCCCAGGGGCACCCTCTCTCACAGACACACGGAGCAAGGCATCCTCCTTATTTCTGCATCACTCGTGCAACTCTTTCTCTGTGCCTACAGTCATACGCAATCTCTTGCTGTCTGTACACACCTATGTCCACAACATACACACGCTCTCAGTCAGCAGGCACGCAGACAGATGTGCTCACACACACACACACCACCCCCAGGAGGAGCTCCAGGTATTGAGAGGCAATCCTCCCGGCTCAGAGAGCCTGCTGAATGGAATAATTAATTTTCTGACGAGCATGAATATCACGCAGAGGCAGCCACCCGGATATGGTGGAAGGTTTCCAGCCAATATCCATGCGATCCGGATATTTGGATTCACCCATCCCCAGCTTCTGCTCTCAGCAGTGCTGACGGCAGCAAAGCTGCGCTTGCTGTGCTGATTGGGAAGGCCTCCCGGATCTGGCTGGCCGGCCCGGATGGTAGAAGGCGGCTGAACTGCTCTGCATAGCCCTCTCCTCCTTACCGCCAAAGACAGAGACACCTCGCCAGCTCCCATCCCTCAACCCACCGCTCCCACATGAAATGAATTGCACCCCAACACCCGCCCCCTACCCTGGTCTCTGGGGCAGGGAGAGTGGCACAAGCAGCATCAGTCTGCTCAAACCTGACAGTCCTCCCTGGTGGAGAATTAAGGGCAAGTCCCTGATGCAAGGACACTAATTCTCCAGGCTACAAATCAAACTTCTATCACCCCTAATCTCCTGCCATCCTGGCTTAAGTCAACTTGTTCTCCTCCATCTTACAGAGCAGGGTTCAAATGCTTGTGGAGAGCAACTGCAGATCCTAATCCTAGGGGACAGAGGAGGGAGCTTGGAGAAGGACAGGGGATGCTAGGCAGAACAGGATTCTTAGACAGCGGTTCAAATTGCACACAAACCCAGAGGATTCCCAGTTACAGGACTATGACGCTCCTAAACACTAAGATACACGGCTATTTGCTTCTGTGCAAATGTTCAGCCGGTGTTGCTTTAGCATAATTGACCAGTTTAGACAGAAACGGAAAGAACGAGCTTACCATGCTGGAGAGATCTGAGTCCCACTCCCGGCTCTGCCTTCAGCTTTGCATGTGATCAGGGACAAGTCACCTCTGTTCCACAGCTGGAAGATTAACACAGAAATACTTGGCTTGACTGTTTTGCCTGTAAGCGCCTCAAATCACAAGCTCATCAAGAACTCTGGTCAAGAGCTAGACCAAGACAGTGCCAGTTGCCTTATAATAAAAGGATCCCTCAGTGCTGTAGCAAAAGCACAGGCGTGTGTGGCTGCTGACTCACAGGCATGCTCATTTGCACGTTGCCCAAGACACACGTGGGTATCTGTGCTCCTTGCATGGTGCCACACATGTCACAGCAGCAGTCTCTGCACACATCCCACCTCTCAAGTGCTTGTATCTTGGGATTCACATAAGGGAAGAAAATACCTGGCATAACTCTTTCCAGAAGACCTGAGGCCAGGAACGTAACTGTATACTCTTAGAGAGGAATTTGCTGAGGATTTTCGCAAGAGGTAAAGTCTGAGCCAAACTTCAATGTGATAAACTCAGTTTTCCATTGTGTATGTCGGGTTCTACCAACCTTCTGGTTCTGATCCTTCCCAGTACACTTGGATCTTTGAATTTTTTCATCCACAGTCGTGATGCTTAGAAATACCGCTTGGCTTTTACTGGGAACCAGCAAATTTAACACTCCTTTGTGTGTATGAGAAATCTCTTAATCTTCTCTCTTTTTTTTTTTTTTTTGTCTAAGAAAAGCTAGGAAAAGAACTCGGGGGAATTATCTTACTGTAAAATTGAGGCTTACAAGTAAAAGCAGAGTCATGAAATGAAAAGCTAAAGATCCTTAGTCATGCTGAACTTGCTTTTTCAGCTCCCGGGGCCGTTGCCCATCCACAAGAGCTCAGTATGTCACTATTTATATTTGCTAATAGGTCCCAGAAAAGAGAGAAAGGATTGTTGTGTAAGTCATTGCCCCAGTCCAGAGTACATTTGGAAATTCCCACGGATATATACAATACAGAAACAAACAAAGACATCCAAATATCTGCCTAGTAAAAGATACATCTAGCTTTTCAAAGATCAAATGTGATGAGGAATTAGTCAAAACCCTGGATTAGATATGGGTTCACACTCCACTCCCCTCATGCTAACACGACTTCTCAGCCTTGCGCGGATGGGCTGAGGCTGCTCTGCCCAGGACCCTGGGACTAAAAAAAAAACAAACACAAACCACAGGTGGAGTTTTCAAGAGTACCAAGAGGGCTTAGGAGTGCAAGTCAGCAAGATGTGTGCTCCTAAGTCCCTCCACTGCTTTGGAAGACTTCCAGCCCTAAGAGTAAAATAAAAGGCAAGGGATATATACGGCTGCTAGGCTGATGAAGCTTAATTTTTTCCAGCTCTGGTTTATTCTTTGATTTCACCACAGAGCATTGATCCCACATTCCTGCACCTTTTAGATATGCATATACACAGGTACATACATTTCATGTATAGGCGAATGTATATACCTAGACCCAAGCATGGGCGTATGCTTATACATGTAAAGCGACTGGGTATTTACAAGCTGTTTCTAAGGTTATAATACACATTGCTATTATGAACTGCTTCATTAACCTGCCAATCAGACTGTTTTCTCTCCTCCACCCCTCTTCCGTGCTGCTCTGTGTGCTGGAAGTGAAGCATGTGTGTTCATGTCAAGTGTATTATTTCAGACAGTACAGACACACAGACACACATGGACGCACGCCCAGAAATTAATATGGTTCCATTGCTGCCTCCCCAGGAGCTTGGCTCTGGCCCACCCTCTGGACTTTGCTAGCCATGGAGGTGCCTCACGCAGTCATCTATCACCCAGCCCCTGGCCAGTGGCACCAGGGCCGGCGTTGGCTCCCCGGGCCGCCTGGCTGCTGTGCAGGAGCGGCCTGTCTGCAGCGCGTCTGCAGTTTGGAAGCACTGCTGATGGGCTAGTCCCCAATAAACCCCCCAAAAGTGCTGATGTGCTGAAAGCAGCTGACACTGATGGATCTGCTCTCATCTTGCCTTTCAGTCCCGCCGCAAGAGAGAGGAGAGAGAGGAAGAGAAACAAAGGCAGAGATTAACTCTTTTGTCACAGAGCTCTGCAGTTTTACAAGGCAAGATAAAGCTGCTGTCCAGGTTGGGTGCAGATGGGACCAGCTCAGCACAGTCTGTCTGATTCTCTGTAGAGTCCAATCCGGGGGGGAAAAAAAGCCTGAACTGCACAATGATTTACTGAGAGGGCCGGTGCTGCCTCAGTGAGCCTTATAACTTTCCTCGCGGTTGCAACCACAGCCAGGGAGACCTGGACAGGGATGCCATCCGTGGCTCCGGGTGGCCCTGCTTGAGCAGAGGGGTTGGACAAGATGAGCTCCAGAGGTCCCTTCCCACCTCAACCATTCTGCGATGCTATGACTCTCCCAGACCTGCACGCCAGCCCTTAAACCACCACCACCGCTTGCACCCACGCTGCTTTAAGCACAACACACTGTAGGTACACCCGGACAAACCCACCCAGTCTGAGTGACCCCCACAAGTGGAAACCCTTGAAGCGTGACACACGCTGCTCAGCCAGCAAGGCACGCTCCTGCGGATGCAGGCTCAGTACACACGGACACCCAGGTGGATTCACACATTCCTGTGTATGAAATCACGAAGGGGATTTTGCTTGTCCATGGTACCAGGCATCAGACTCTCCAAATCAGGTCTCAAGCTGCCATTTGGGATACCCCTTCACAAGAGCCAGTCAGAATGTTTTAATATCATTTCATTTAATCAAGCTAAGTTTTCCCAAAATTGAGCTATTTGGGGTGCTGGATCCATTTGGACCAAGTTTTTCGTGAGACCATCGCAGTCCCAAGGGGCTCAGGTGCGAAGCCCCAGCCCGGCGTTTTGATGTCACTCAGCTGCACAAGAAGCGTTGGGAAGGTTTCCCTCTTCTCTCGTGCTGGAAAGAAACTTCAGCAGCCGCCAAGGAGCAGGACTGCCGCCTTCCAGACCTCCTCTCTGCGGAGGACTAACCACGTATCCACACGGATGTGCCTTTTCCCCACACGGTCATATAGAGAGTTCAATGCAAACACAGCTAGAGCGTCTCCCCATGTCGGAGTGCCTTTGCACAGCCCTATTTACCACTGACAGTGTCACAGGTACAGAAGGACCCCAAATTCTCACACGTCCAACTGTAGGACCGAATGCCCTCAGAAAGACGTTAAGCCTAAGCGCACAAGCAGACACCTGTATACTGATACTACAAACAAAAGGGTAACAACAATAATACTGCTGCTAATTCTTATTAATAAAAATGTTACGCAACATTCTTGTTCCTATGGAAAATCTAATTTCGGTAGTAACTTTGATTTTCCCTGATTTGGAGACAGGAGGAGGGATACTTTTTCTAGGTCATTCTCAAAAAAATCCCTAAATCCATACGAAAACTTGATCACTTTCCAGTTTCAACAGAAACTTCCAAATAGTATCTTTCAAAAAAAAAAAGTTCAGCTTTTTAATCAAGAAAAAGAGAGACACCCTGTGTTACTAGAAAGCCTTTTTCCCACTGGGAAACACTGCACAGCTCTAATTCCTGCCTGGATTTTTCAAGCCTTGTTTGTCCTGCATTTGTGCTGCACAGGTCACAAGTATTCCCAGCAGCTTCAGGCAACCCAGTCGCTGGGTAAAGTACAAATTAGCATGAATACATAAAGAGGGCAGGAGGCGGCCCCGGCTGAAGGTTGGGGATTTTTGGGGGTTTCTGTCAGGCCTGCGGCCTCGTAGTGCCGAGCCCCACACAGCTTTACAAACACACAGAAAGAACCTGTCACATCTGCAATCCATCCATCACAAAGCGCGTCAGTAAAGACAAGTACATTACGCTTGGACATGGACACACTCCAAAACACAGACACGTCACCACAGCGAAAACTCCTGCTCTCACGTACACTCTGCTGAACACGCGAACCTTCCTGAAACGCGAACAACATCTCCACGTCAACAAACAGAAAATGGGGGCTGGGGGGAAGAGACTTGAGATTTTTAATTTATTTTTTTTTAAATCCTAGAGAAAAAAGGGGCCTTTTTAAATTAAAAAAAAACAACAACTAAACAAACAAAAAAACCCCAGCAATATTTCCTGAGGAAATCTTGACTTGCTTCTTGCCACATCTTTTCAGTTTTTGTATATTGGCCCACGTTTCCTTTTAATGAAAAATTCTAAAAGCTAAATCGGACTCCCAGAGTCTAAAAGGCGCTTGCAGAATACTGCTCATGTCAAAAGGATGATTTAAAGTGAAACCTGAAGCAGAGGGTCTGTCCTAAAGCCTGAAAACAACTTTGAAATTTCAAAGTTTCCCACCACACACAAATAACAAAAATAATGTCAGCGTGTCAAATGCAGGCAGTCTAGGAAACAAGCCCACCAAGGGATTATCGATCAGCTCTTCACATGTCCTTAATAAAATCTTGGGCTAAAATCTATCCACAATATGCCATCTGACACACAGCGAGATGAAATATGGTGTGTGCTCTTGGCATCTAACACTGACGAACCATTTGTGAAATCTCTGCAGAGTTTCACACTCTCAGTAGCACACTTTTCTAGGGGAGTGATTTTCAGCGTTAATTTTATCTGTGGGCTCTTAAAAAAAAAAAATCTTTCTGAAAGGCTTCAAAAACAATCTGCGGATTGTTATACAGCTGGTTTGAACTCGCCTTTCTCCGGAACTTTTGCAGACTCGCTTAGGAACAGCCCAAGGTCCCCAGGGGAGCCTGTGGACCCTGAAATCAGTATTTGCTGCTGTAAGGAAGGGCTACACGGACTGCCCAAACGGCAGTCACGGAGCCTTCCAGTGCCAGGGTTAGCCAGCCCCTCGCTGTACACACCTCTGAGCAAAACCCGTCTCCCTCTCCATCTCAGGGCGCTGACAGCACTGATCGGTGCTTCGGCAGGACGCTCGAGCAAGCGCCCGCTTTCGAGCACCTGAGGAGCGCTGGTGGAGCGGTGAATTCCTCGTGTGCCGCAGGCTGGGCCAGTGGTAAGCTGTGGAGAAGAGGAGCCCTAAGCAGCCACGGCCGAGCTGCTCCCGCCAGCGAGCGCAGCCCCACCGCCAGAGCCCCCCGCGCAGCGACAGTGCCAGCAGAGGAGAGGACTTGCTCCCCGGCCCATGCGCCCACCCCAGTGCCCTCTGCTCCCAGCCAGACCACAAGGGCCCATTTATTCTAAGATATGAAATTTGTGTTGTTTCTTTATTGTGCTTTAATGAAACCCTGTTTATTCTAGGGTTTTAATTCTTTCCATCTATTATGTTTAGACAACTCATTAACAATCATTTGTTATCATTAGACTTCAATTTTAAGCTCCTTTTCCCAGAGGAGGCAATGCGGTGCTTTTAAACATATTTGCATCATAAACAATTTCAGGGCGCCGTGTGCCATCTATTACCCCGGCCTTTCCTCCCTTCACCAGCCCTTCCGCCCACCTGGACCAGAAGGTGCTGGAAGAGCCTGGCTGGGAATTGTGGCCGGGTCCAGGGTGATGCACGTTTCCCCCAGGCCTGCGGCCACGGAGGGTTCTGCATCAGGACAGCAGCCTGGTGCGTTAATAGCAAAGTCTTGAAATCCCAGGTCGTGTAATGGTGAGCTGCTCTTTCCACTGGGATTAATGACTACATGCCGCAGCTGAATTCATTAGGGCCTGTTAGAGATAGCGTGCTGGCCTGGGATAATGCGTGGGCCTCGTTCTGCTCATTTGTGGTTGTTCAGCTCCACTGGATTTAGTGAAGTCATTCCTGATTTGCAGCAGGGTCCCTCGTGTGCACGCTAGATAAGCACTACGTCACACTTTGCATTCACTGACAGCTCCCGGTGGGCAAAAATCCGATCCCTGTTATGTCGTGTAAATCCAGATCAACATTCACTGAGGCTGCAAGGCATCCCTTGATATGAAGTGGCATCAGCACGCACGGAGTGTGGCCTGCGTCACAAAACTTGCTCTGGTAGAAGGCATGTCCCTTAAGTTGTATAGACAGCAGGAAAAGAGTTGCCTTTCTCCTCCTGGGTTTTTTTTTCCAAGTTTTGCTTGGTGCTGTGCTCATCATATGCTGCTCATCACCAACCACGACCAGTAAAATGCAGAAGGAAAAATAAACCACTAATCTGGATTTTTTTTATGTATGTTTTGATCTCCAAAATCTCATTCCAAATTATGCTCGAAAAATGTTGGATGTGCCAGCTATGTCCGCTCTTGCCCACATCCCAGTGAGCAACCCGGTGACACATCTGTTTAGGAGAAGTTTACATCTTCTTAGTGGCAATGCTAGATCATCTCTGTCAGTGCCAAGTCTTGTGCTGGTGCTAATGCATTGTCACTGTTGTCTCGATACCCTGGGACGTGGCTTTTAAAGCTCATCTGGTGGTGCTACCCCATGTCCAGTAACAGGACAGGAATGCACGTTTCAGACCTGTTGTGTTTCACTACAGCCCCCGCACTCTTGAATGGCACTCCAAAAGAAAACCACTGCCCAAAGGCCTCAGTCCTGCATAACTCTCAGCTTGTGCTCAACTTTAACCACTTGGAGGCCATCCACAGGCCTTTCGCCTCTCCAAAAGCCCCTTCCCAGCACCAAGTGCGAAGAAGGCACCGCACGCAGTCAGATTTTGCTGGCTAGAGTAGACACGCAGGGAGACCGCAGGCTGGGCCACCACGCCTATTATAGCTTTCCATGCGGATCCCTGTAGCGTAAATGAAGATGGAAAAACTCCATACACAGTATCGTGGACTTTTCATGGAGTTTTTACATCCCTGATGAATTTTACAGCCTGTGCTAGAGATAATGATGATCCCAGCTGCAAGGCTCCGCCCTGCATGCTAAATAAATCCCTGTAATTTTCAATCCTTCCTGTTGTTATTCTGATCCAATTCAAGTCATTGCAGTTAAGTGAAAAGTCATGATTGGCTAATTGGATTTGGGAAGGCAGAACACCCATCAGGGGCCAGGTTTAATTTAGGTTTCCTTAAAATTTCTAAAGCCACTGCCAGGCTAGGAGACGCAAGCTCCATCCTTGGTTAGCTCCAGCTCAGAGAAAAGGGATTAGTTAGTTGCTGAGTGAGCTCCCCGCTGCCTTGTGTCCATGGAGCTTTCCAATTCCAATGCCTGCATCAGAGTCTTTCTTTTTTTGGAATCTGCCTCCTGCAATGGTCCTTTACAGATCTCCCACATGCCCCTTCTAAGTCTCTCGTCCCCAGCTTGGTCCTGCACCATTCACCATCTCTCCTGCTTTCTCTAAATACCAGTGCAGCCCCCTCCCCAGAAACGTGCCCTTCCCGGGTTTTGAGGGGGACATCTGTGCAAGTCATGTATATGATTGGACCCGCAGTCCTGGATGTGGAACATGACTCAAACTCTTCTGAAGTCAAGTGGAAGTTTTACCACTGTGACTGAAGAGGTTCAGCACATGGAGACCTCTCAGGACTTTTCCAAACGCTGACTGGCCAACTCCTTCCCAGTGCCCTAGATGCAGATCCCTGGAGCTCCATTCACACAGTGAGGTGAATATGACAAAAGATCAGCCTCCATGAGTGTTTGGAAGAGACCAGAAGCCTACCTGTGACATTTCCAACACAAGCCATTCAAAAATGGTGTGCCATATCTGCTAAAACCAGAAGGTTCACTGAAAGTCATTAAAATACTTTATAATATCATAGATCCTGACTGCCTTCTGAATTTTAAGCTTCTCATAAGTGCTCAGGCTATTTATTCTGATTTAATGCCTATCTTGGACATAGAAACATGGAAAAGATAACAAACTGAAAGGACAGCTGACGCTGTCATATGCTTACCTGATTCTAAGAGCTGGGAGTTTCAGAAACTCAACAGTTTTCATGAAATTTGCAATAAAAGTAGAAGAGTTACTTACAGTACTACCGAAACGCACAATAAGCCACTTGCATAAGATCAGTAGCGATCAAGGAATATATCCTAACAAACATTAACAAAAGTAAACAATAGTTGAGATAGAAGTTAGATTCCCAGTGTCAGGACACTTTCAAAATACCTTGTTTGTTTTGGGTTTGGCTTTTTTTTTTGAGATCATGCCCGAGCATTTAGAAAATCTCAGTTATTTCCGATGTTGCACCCAAAACACAAGGTGTTCAAGATCACTGGGCATGTTAAGAAGCCTGGCTATTAATATTTGTAAATATTTGCATCATCAAGTGCTAGGAAGAAGAATCACTTGAACCATTGCCTGACATACTTTTGCTCCTAGTGAAACAGAAGAGATAAAGAGGATCGGCCAAAGGAACAGTCCCATTGTCTCCTACCTGTTGCATTTTTTTAAAAAGAAATCATCATTTTTTATTTTGATTGACAGCTGTGGTGGAAATGTGCTCCCTGTCCCACTGTTCCTAACTATTTCTGAGGATTTTTCAA
Organism: Himantopus leucocephalus; assembly: GCA_003993805.1. Classification (NCBI taxonomy): domain Eukaryota; kingdom Metazoa; phylum Chordata; class Aves; order Charadriiformes; family Recurvirostridae; genus Himantopus; species Himantopus leucocephalus. The sequence continues at coordinate 18,162,404 of RSEF01000006.1, read as the reverse complement.
GACTTATTTCAGCTGAGTCCTTTTTTTGCTAGCCTGGCCCTACCACCCAAAGATGTTGCTACCAAAAAATCTTCATCGCGATCGCTGCTTTTACACAAATGTCTGACACATGCTTCCTTCCCTATGTTCTTGCCAGTATTGGAACACACGCCAGAAATCGCCATGACCCAAGTTCCCAGCTTCTCCTGATCTTGGCATTGACTGCCTTTCAGAATCTGGCCCCTGAGGCTTCACAGTTGGCTCTTGAAAAGAAAAAGGGCCCCTCCTTAAAAATCACAGTCCGTGCAAGTTTGTGTCTTCCACGAAAATTAACATGCTGGACAGCAGATGGGACAAACACATGCTAGAGGCCAGATCCTTATGGTGGTTACACCAGCATCATCTGCAAACTTAAGGGAACAAGGGCAAACAACAGAACTAGAGCAATTTACATGAGCAGTAGGTCTGCCCTCCTGCTGGCTAACAGTAACAGTTTGGATTTTCAGGCAGAGAGAGAGAGAAATAAATACCTTTATACAAAATTCCAGCCCACTACAAAACCTTCCGAAGAGGACCCATGCTGTGACACTTTGTATGTGATTCAGATGCTTTAAAAAACAAAACAAAACCATACAAAAAAAAAAAAACCAAAAAAGAAAACCGAAACCACCCCACCACTTTGCCAAGCAACAGGCTCCATAACCGCCTTTGGAGAGCCACACTGCCCCCAGGGATACAGGAGTGACTTAATTTTCCCCTCTCTGCTCCCAGTGCCTGATTTTCATCTCCTAAACTACGTACTTATGGTGAAAATAGTTATGAGTGCAATCTCATGGAAGTTTCTGGCAGCATCCTGCAAAAGAGCAAAGCCCACAGTGTTCAGCCAGTGCTCAGAAGAGTGCACAACACTTTACACACAAAGCGTATCCTCCCTGGAAAGCCTTGACCTCTTTGAATGGAAGACCTAGATCCTGAACCAGCTTTCTCCCCCTTGCCCAGCTGTCCCCCTGGTTCTTGGCCTCATTGATTTGAGGACACTCATTCTCTCTTACCATTTCTCTTTCATGGCTTTTGTTTGGCCAGCATCAAGGCCAGAAGGACCATGCAACTTTGTGGTTCTACCCGAGTCCTCCTTTTCTCCTCAAGTTTTCACACATCCTTCTCTTTGGGATACAATGTCTTCAGTTCCTGCCACTCAAGTTACACGTAAACACTGTCCATTTATTCCTTTGTGCTTTTCAAAGGGAACTGGCACTTTTAACTTCCTGAGGTTGTTGTGAAAATTCCAGCAGGACACTAGGAGCAGCAGGGATTATCTGCCTAGATAGTCAGACCTAAGAGACACTCTTGGATTTCTGACAACAGTGAATTCAAAATAAGCACCTCCACTTTTGGATCCTCCAGCAAGTGTAGCACAAAGGTTTCTGTGCTCCCAGGTCAAACGTGTCTCCTTCATGGACAGGCTCTCTGGACACATCTGGCATGTTATCAAGTTAATTTCCATTGAGCTTGATCCAATGTTCGTCAAAGTCAATAGTGACATTTCCTGGGTCATGCCAGAGGTCCAGTAATGCTCCATACCTTCCCATATGTAATCATTTAATTACCTCCCACTAATTACCTCTGCAAGGAGCTTTAAGATGTTCATTCTGCAACACCTTTTCCTGGTGCTCCCTGGATGAAACCTTTGCCCACGAGAAGGGGACTGGCCTGACCCATGTTATAGGAAGGGTTCTGCAGGCCCCTCATTGACCCACAAGAATCTGAACAGCAAGCAAGGGGAAAATATATTCATCATTACTTCTCTTGATCAGGTTCTATTTCCTGAAGGACTCTTTGGAGCAGGAAACTCTGGTCACATCTATGCGTACATGCATGTACATATGTCCAAAGACAACCGACCTCAAAGGTCAAAGAGGACTGCTACTCTAAAAAACAATAAAGCTCTCAGCTCAACTTCAAGGAAGAGGCAAAAGCAAATGATCAGAGAGAGCGAGAAAGCAAGAGAGACAGAGATAAAGAGAAAAAACCAAGGGGAAGATGATTTTCTATCAACAAAACAGCAGGGACGAATTCTAGTTCATCTCATCGGAAACGTCTCCTTCGTGTGCAAACACCGCCTGGAGCCAGCACTAATCTCCCAGATTAAAGCCTTTTAATAGCAATTAGTCCTCTCTGCACTAACCCACTGGACACTCCACTGCATATTTGGGAAAGGGGGGAGGCTGGAGGGAGTGTCACCAACAGTTTAACTCATAAGTGCCCTGATGTGTCCGAATGTTTGTCTTCCACACACACGTTTGCGCATAGGCCAGGATGCCGCGGCAGTGAAACCTGTTGGGACTGCAGCAGGGAATGGGACCGCAACAGCTAATCTGGGTGTTGCACGTGTAAATACTCTGGTGAGTTGGATCAAGCCCAGATCCAGGGGGTGGAATTTCAGAATTGCATCGTGGCAAGCCAGAAGCATTAGCCAGCTACAGTCAGAAGCACTGACCTACCACCACCTCCAAGGGCTGTCCCAGCTGGCAACAAGAGACAGCCACAGGCAACAAGATGTCCTTTGAGCTACCCTTCATGCTACCAGCCTGCTGAAGCAGCCCTGGTACTGCTCCTGCCTAAGACACCTTCCACCATCCCCGGAGAAAAGGAGGACGAGAGGGTTTTTTTTTAAATAGTTTTTGGTTGGTTCACCTCCGTATCCCATCCAAGGCCTTGTGCGACCTCTCTGCGAGTGTTTACAGGAAACACGAGCTGGTGCCCCATCTGGGTCTGGCAGAGGGAGCAGCTCCCACCTCCTGCACAGGGTGGGAGGGAGCCAGATCGCTACACCAAGAAACCCGGGTCCTACAGAGAGGACCTCAGATTGCATACCAGCCCTCATTAATAAAATGAGCAGCTTGGCTGAAATGGCTGAGAGGGGGAAGAGGAAAGTAGAGGACACTGGTGCGAAACAGCAGTCTCTGCACAGAGACTCTGAACTTCCCAAATGACAAGCCAAGCAGAATTTCTTGGAAGGAGCCACATCAGCTGCCCTTCGAGCTATTAGACCACACAAACAGGACAGAGAAAAACCTTCTGTGAGGTGACTGTAGGGAGGGAAGGGAAAACTACCCTGAGCCATTATTATCCTCTCCCCCACGAGCAGTGGGAGCTGCCAGAACCCCTGCACAACCCGGTGGTGCCCCCCACCCTCTAACACACACACACACACACAACATCCATAGGGGTAGTGCAATTACTATTCAGGCTGGGGGCTGAAGATAGTCTCCTGGCCCTTCTTCTAATGTAAGGTTATTGTAATTGATATGAAGGTAATTGATAATGTGTTACGGTGAATAATGTCTTCAATTTTCTGCTAAATCCCATTTTTGTAGCCATCTGGGCTCCTCCAACTGCCCCCCTGGGACGCAGAGTAATAGATAGTAATTATTCTCAAGTCATTTACTTTTTCAAAGTGTTTAGTGCTTATCTGTTTTACAATTAAAATGGAAACGACCCTGATTCACTTCCTTTCTTTTTTATTTAAATAGCATTCACACACACACACACTCTCCTACACTCACTGGAGCCTGGAGGGTGTGTGCCTGTGTGCGTGTGCGCGTGTGTATTATTGTCACACAGAAACATACAGAACAGAGTTATGCCGTTCATCGTGCACCTTCGCTCTGAGGCGCTGTGAGGGTACAATCATCACACAACACTAAGAAATACAAACTGCGTTCCTTCCCCCTGCTTGTCCCCACGGTGACGCTCAGAGTGAACGCCACAAATACCCCACAGAAAGACCCCTGGGGAGGGACGCATCCCGCACACAACTGAAGGCGGCACCTCACAACATACCCCCGAAACACACCACTAAATACGCTTACCTGACCCATGCCTGGGGACCACAGATTTCCACAGGACCAGCCGCTGATCTAGAAATCAACTGCAAGTGCGTCAAAGTGGTAACATTTGAGCCCAATACTGGTAATCTGTGTAAAGATAAACCTGCAATTTGTAACAACGCAGACACAGTTACACCTAGAAGAACAGTTAGGTATATAAATGCAGGGACCTGTATTAATATACAGTAGATGCCAGAATACACATGGAAATAAACTAATGCAAGCTATTAAACGCACCACCAATGAAAAGCACACTTTGCGCAGCAGCTAAACCTATTTCAGTATATGATCCAAACCCTTCGGGTTCTGCCTCAGCTTGCGGTAAGCCAGGTGAGATGTAAACGAGCACATCCACAACATTCCTGGGGAGCCACCATGCTGGATTTAAGGATTACTGTAACAGTTGTAGCCTAAGCCTCGGTAACCAACGCACGGGAACGTCTGCAGCTGCAAACTAGCTTAGGGAAACTCTGGCAAGGAGTGCTAATGGTCCGGGAACTGTCCTGGGGCCAATATTTGGGTGAGAAAATCCAACCCATTTGAAGCTGAGCTCCAACGTGTAGAAATAAACCCAGGGGACATGCTGCTGTTTCTGTGATGGTTTGAAAAAGAACTTGAACCAGGGACTATGTCAAATCCAGGACTTCAGAATGAGACTATACAGCTAATCTTCAGAGTCAGGGCTCTGCCATGCTCTCCCATCAGCGTCCCCATCACCAGCCTGCAGGCTACTCCGACTGCAGCGAAAATGACCTCACTGCTATCTTAAAGTTTCTGCCTTTGCTCCGGAGTCCTAAAAAGATGTGTTCAGGTAGGTACGGGCTGGTGTTGAAGCAGAACCTGCGGGAAGGAAAGACCGCGAGGATCCTGGGACAGCCCTCCATAGTGTTTTACAGACTCCAGGTTGAAAGCATTTACCCAGAACTCAAAGATAAGCCTTTTAAAGATGACTGCTCATGTCCAGCCATGATTCAGACCAAACGAGTGGCTGCCATCTGAAAGCGCCCAGACCTCTGCATCTCAAGACAGACTCAAAATTCAGGCAACTATTTTGGGAAAACCTTTACAGTACTGAATTTGGATTATAAACCAGATCTTCCCAGACGCACATCCACAGCCTTGGAGCTCAAACCCTCCCTGGAGGCAGCATGGGAGGAACCAGGAGCTCCATCTCACTTTTTTGTTCCCCGGCTAGAGCATTTGCTAACACAGGTTGATACTTCCCCAGAGCAAAGGGGAGGAGAGACGCTGCCCCCCTGGGACAGGTATCTCGCACACTATTCCCTCTCCAAAAGCCAAGATACAGAGCCATTGCCTATTTCAGCAGATGGATGAGTCAATCTTGTGTAATTAATTTAATTCTGTATATATATTTTTTTTTTTTTTGCCTGTCTGAACAATCAGATGACAGCTTCCACAACCAGCCTCACAACCCATGTCACCGCTGCCCCAGCAGGGATACGGCCAAGATCTTCCTCCCTTCTCCCAGTAAGCTACTGGAGTGCTGCTGTCCTTTGCTGCCAGGCAAGGGTGGCCCAGGGCTTTGAGCAGGAAGATCCTGTTGTTCTTTTGTTTGAGTTTGTAACTGTTTGGGGCTGTTCAGTTGTTGGGTTTTTTTCCCCCTTCCCTCTCTCTGTTTCCTTTTTAATTCTTTTTAATGACTTTCCCCGATGCAATCGGCAGAGGACCGCGCAGAGACTGCTTCCTCCTGCTGAGAGGGAAACAAGACTGAGGGAAAAGGGCACCAAGGGAACTGTTCACATCCTCTATTCATCTCTGCCAGCCCCCCTGTTCCCTGGTGACTAGCCCCACGGAGCCCGGCTGTGTGGAGCTAGCCTGGAACGAAGCAGAACCTGCACCGGGAAAATCTCAGCTGGTGCCACGGGGTCCGGCTGTGTCAGGCATGCCGAAGCAAGCCAGGCTGTCCTGCCCATGACTGCGGCCCGTATGGTCCTAACACAAGGGCAGCAGTGTGGGCTGAGGAGGGGGAAAATGGGTTGTGGTTCGCATGAGTCCAGCAGAAGTCCCCTAACCACGGAGAGCGGCTGGAGCCCACGGCTCAGCTATTGGGAAACACACGAGTGCTGCAGCTTGGGAAACCTGCTGCTGGGAAGCCAAGGAGCTTGGCAGAAGCAAGCTCAAGACTCCTACAGTACTCACAAACTCCCTAGTCCAGGTGCTCCCGGGCAACGCCATCCTTTGTTCCAGCAGCTCGCCCAGCTCCAACCTGGGAATGAGCTTGGTAGAAGCCAGATGGCTCTTCCTCCATCTGCTCCCTGGTACTTGGCTGCATATACATCAGGGAGCAGGGTGACTAGCTGGGCAGGCAGGAGCGCAAGGTGGAAGCGCTTTGCAAGGAAGCAAAGTTTGCTCCAGCTGGTTGCGTTTGGTGAGGACCAGCCCCCCTCTCCCACAGGCTCCATCTCAGCCAGCTGCAGGGAGCGCCTCACCTTGGCACGCAGCCCCCGCGCTGCACTGCACGCGGGGCAGCTCTGGAAAAGCAGCTGCTGCCATAGCGGGCTTTCCCGATTGCCAGGCTGCTGCTAACGAGCCATGCGCATGCCAGGGTTGCAGAGAGAGGGGGAGAGCTCTGAGCTGCCAGTGGCATGGGCTGGAACGTGGGAGCTGGTGGCTGGTGCAAAAGCCATGGGCTTACTGCACTTGCTTCTCTGCAGGGGACAACTGTCCCAAAGGATCCTTGCCCTAGGAGGTGCCAGTTTAATCCTTGTTTTTTCCAGCACCAGAGAGGAGCTGTGATCTCTGTTGCACTGTGTAATAGTTGTTTGGTAATCAATCATCTTCCAACCAGGAAATTTCAAAGCATTTTGCATCAGATAGCTAGCTAGCTTTGCTTTCTGTCGCGGGAATACATGGCACGTGCTACGTGTTTTCATTGATTCTGGAGGTTTTCCACTGGGAAAAGGAAAAAACTCAAAGTACAAATTCCTTTGAAGTTCCCACTGCTCTGTCAGCCTCCAGGCAGATGAGAAGGACGGAACGAAATGCATAAATGTTGACTGGGAAAAAGCAATGCGATGACCCAGGTACTTCCTCGTTGGGACAAATACATCCAGACCATCCTTGGCTGATGTATATTCTGAAACACCTCCAGCCAAGATCCCAGCAGCTACATGGTAATCTCTACTGATGCTTCCATGCTCTGTGAGTTAGCAAGGGCTTTTACTGCACAGTCTCCCTCCGCTCTAAGGATACCTGTTTCCTTCTGCTTGTTAGCAGGCACAGAAAATGGTTGTTTACCTGCTTCTTGATAGCATTCATTTATCCACTGGGAAACTGAGCATTTTACGCACGCAGTCTCCTCCTCTACTTTCCCATAAAGCAGTTCCTCAGTCTTTCCTCACAGGCCCTGGTTTCCAGCTCTGTGTTCCCTCCACGGTCTTTTCTACAGACACTCTCCAACAGATCAACACAGCCATGGAACCGCAGCCTTCAGCATTGGACAAGACTCCACTGCAGTATGCCAGAGAGCTGCAGGGACCTCTTGCGTCTCAGCGGTGACCCTGGCATTTATATACTCCAGACCCAAACATTTCCTTCCTGCCAGAGTGCAGCATTACTGACTCGCACCCAATTTGAGATCTGCCCTCCCTCCCAGCACCTCCCAGGCAGTGCCCCAGTTCCTCCCTTCCTTAGTCACGCAGAGCCTTTACACCTACTGATTACTGCTTGCCTAATTTTAGTTTATTCCTCCAGCATATCAAGCTATTTTGAGTTACAACCCTGTCCTCCAACGGACTTGCGGCTTTCTTCCAGCTTACTACTTCCTGCAAATTATCTCTGGTTGGTTTCCATTTTATTATCGAAATCACTAATAGAAATAGTGATCAGAAGTAGGCCCAGGCCAATCCCCTGCAAAACCCCCTCCATTTAAGGAATAATTATCTCACAGATTAGGAGCATATTGTGTCCAGAAACAACATGAGTTGTAGTCCAATAACTAGCACGAGTAAGAACCTGACCTGCGCTGGGGCCACATCCTGAAGGAGTGCAAAGGAGGTGCTATAAGGGGGACGGGGCAGAAATGAGCTCTGAAAAATCAGAATAGAGGGTCAGCCAAGACTGACTGACAGTTGAAAACCGGTCTTCAGCTCAAGCTGGGGTAAAAATGTGTGGAAATCCCAGGACTACACTTCCAGATGAAAAACTTGTTGACTGCCATTCCCTTTCTGGTCTAATGGACTGGAAGAGAGGAACAGAGAGAATCTGAAACCCTCAGCAGATTGCTTCCAGGTCTGGCTTTTCTCTTGCAATACGCAGTATGTGTGGATGCCAAGCAGCAGCAGGGGAGAATCCGAGTGGTTAGATGATGTGCTTTCCTTCTGCTCTGATATCCTATAGCACTTCATCCTGGTGAAGAAAACCAAGAATGCAAAGACTTGGGGTTGATAAAATAAGAAAAAATACAAAGTGGATATTGTAAAAGCTGAAACTTCTTGAAAAATGCTTGAACAAAAGTGTTTCTAACACAAGAATAAGACATTGGTTTTATCAGAAGCTTTCTTCACAATACCTTAGCTAAGAAAACAATTTTTTCATTTTAAAAAGTACTGGAAGTTTTGGAGGAATCCTCCATAAAAGCAGTTCATGAATAGCCACGTGTACAGCAAGGAAGTACCCTGACCTCATAGGAGAGTGGAGGAAAAAAAAAAAATTCAAGTGTGGAAGCTTCGCTGCAAAGATACTGAAACCACTGGGTTGAAATAGCCTCCCCAACAACAAAGGGCAGAAGGGTATTTACAGCAAGTGACTCTCTTCCCTGCTCACTGCAATATATTTACCAGTCAGTCGTCCCCTTGATATGTGATGCAATCTCTGGGTCTCCTGCAGGAGTTTCGGGCTTGCAGATTGACAGACTGTTCTAGGTGCAAAGCCAAAACAATTACATCCAGGTAGATACTACACAAACTCGGAGAGTTGCACAACCCCACGGGCCTGTCCAGAGGGAACAGAGACAATGGCAGCACAAATGCTCCTTCAACAAAGCAGCAGGGAGATTTGGCAGATACCAGCGCAGCAGTGACATGCTGGATGGTAGCCAGAGGGTCCATGAGCCTAACGGCTCTGGTCTGTGCCGTACAACAGTAACACTCACAGAAGACAGATTTGCTGAGGCTTTGAGAAGCCAGGTAACACATTTCCCCCTTACAAAGCAGGACCAGCCAAAAATAACCTATTAGCAGGCCCCATCGCTCTTGTAAGAGCCAAAAATCAAAAGGTAAGGAAAACACATTTCAAAATATGTATATTGATCCCTTTATGCACAGATATCCACACATAGTTGGGAGTCTCTGCCCATGTGTCTTGACCCACCTATGATGTACATTTATCTACAGGGGTTTGAGACTAACTTCAAGCAATTCTCCCACACCATTTCACGATTCTCTAAAATCATCGAGCCCTCCCTTCTTCCCTTTTCCCAGAAGGTGTTTTTCTCAGGTCAAAAACCTTCTCAGTGGATTTTTAGATGACTTCTAATACAGAAGGAAAAGGTAAAATTTGCCAGTAAAAAAACCCAAACAAGCAAGCAATATTTCAATGGACCCGATCTAGTCTGTGGGTTAGTCTGGCCTGAGATCCCTCTCCAGATTTCTTTCCTGAAGCACTGTGATAAAAACATCCTCAGAGAGTGTCTGCATAAACACCACCTGGAAAGACCACCTTTCTCCCACAGAGCTGGTCTGATACAAAAGAAACCAGGAAAACGCAGACCAGAGGACAGCAATATGGAAATACTGAAGCACTGCAGGGCTGACAGCTTTGTGTTGCCCAGCCAGGCCTTCAAAAGAATCAAAAAGGAACATGCTTGCTGCTGGAGACCGTGCCAGGACAAGATGGTTATCATCACTGTTGCTCTCAGTGCTCATGAGTAGAAAATAACACCAAAACTTAACTGTTCTCAGCTCTGCGCAACGGGACAGCCCCAACCAGGACTCCTGCAGACTACTACACAGCACACCCCCAGTTCTAGACACTCCAGACCCATCCTAAGCAAAACCATCCCACAGCTTTGCTCTCCTTTCCATCGGGAACTCTCCTGTAGTGAGGAACCCCTAGTTTCAGCATATGGCATACCACAGTGACAAGGCAGGACACAGGTCAAGCTGAGAAGTCAGTGCATACGTCAGGGTCTGAATTAACAAGAGCCATAGCAGGTAGAGGTACAACAGCGCCCGATCCACAAACAGCCACTCCTCCAACATTACACAGTCAGAGACTGAAGGCCCAGGGACAAGCTTAAATAGACCACTGGGCCCATGGGTGGAGGGTGCGGGTGGAGGTCCCAGGTAAGACTAGTCTGGATGATTAAGGCCTATCAATGCACACAGAGCCCTGACAAAAGCTTTGCCATGCTTTACCGGGAATTCAGATGAAACTCAGCAAGGACCAGGTAACCTGAAAGAGATTGTTCCTTTGCTGGGTCAAGGTCTATCTCTAGTGTCAAGAGCTGGACCAGCAGGTATCCACCCTGGGAAGTACAGGGAACGTCTAGATCCTGTGGAGCAACCTCAGACAAAGGCGGCAGTTCCTAAGTTGTCCAGCTTTGGGCACAGTCCCGTCCTTTTCCCTGTTCTTTGGTTTCCACAGTCGAGCAAATAGGCCATCGGCCCTGGCTGATTTTATGGGATGCTGTCAGAGTTACAGTTCCCCAAGACTGCTTCAGGGAGAAATGAATGGTAACCTCATGTGCCAAACTGGACTCCTATGGCCTAGGAGGGGTGGAAATCTTGGCAATGCCACCTGCCTCTCCATTCTGGCGGGAGGGACAAGATGTAAGGAAAGCTGAGACAAACTGCATCAGCAAACCTCTGCTCCTGCCATGTCTCGTTCCACCTGGGACACCTCCTTTACAGATTCCCTGAGAGATGAGTCCTCCACTGAAGTACCTTCATGATGAAGGAATGACAAATAGCATAAACACAAACTCAGTCCCTATTGACACTTATTAAGACCAATGCAAATCCTCAGAGCCATGTCCAGCTCTGGAGCAACATTCACAGTCCCCAGTGGACCAGTCCAATTCAAACTCTCTCCCTCCAGTGCCTAACACAGCCCGTATTGTTCCTGGGGGCAAGTCCCAGCATACAGCCAAAGGCCACACCTTCAGCCCAGCGTCACTCAGCAGAGCAGGGCGGCCGTGGTCAGGAGTCGGGGCACCGCACTGAGGTCAGCTGAGGTTAGGCAGGAACCGAGACAGACCAGGTCCCCCACCCCTGTCAAAGGCTGCACGCAACTCTGCTCTCCTTCCCCAGGCAGGACAGCAGCCCAGAGGTCAAGGCGCTCTCTCTCAATCCCTTTCCCCCTGACCTCCGTGCTCCTCCGCACCCTGTGTGGTGTTGGACGCACCACCCCTGCACGCACCAGCTGCGGCAGCGTGGTGGGTACCTCTCCTGCCCTGCTGCCTTCACAGGGTCACCTCCTGCCTGCAGCCAGGCAAGCCCTCTCCAGCCTGCCCAGGGTGGGGAAGCGGGGGGCCAGGCAGGTCATGTATAACCCGGGGTGGGGGACGAGGCGCGTCCCCCCAAGATGACTTCAGCTGCATTCCAGCGAGCCTGGCAACCTCCCGCACACACAAATAAAAGGAAATGAGAAACTCGGCAACAAAGAAACTGGCAGGGAAGCCACAGAGGCACACAGGAACGGGAAAAGAGATTAAACACCGGCTCAAGAGCCCCAGCGTGCTGAGCCTTCCTCTCTAAAGCCTCCCTTTAACTTTGATGGGGGGGCACAGGAGTCTTCTTTTCACTTGAAAGGGCAAGAGGAGGGGCTGGATAAAAGGGATCCAGCATTATCCGGAATTGAGAGCACAAGAACGCGCTACAAAGCTTAAAAAAAAGAAAAAAAAAGTTAAGTGCAGGCACCCAGCTTCCCTGCATACCTTCCTTGGTGGAAATCGGGAGCTGGGATCTGAATCTGGGCAGAGAAGAGATCAAAGTGGAGTGGAGACATTACAGGAGGAAGTTTAATAAAACTTAATGCAAAGCAGTTTGTTGAATCCTCTTCCCAATTTCCTGCTTCTTTTTTTTTTTTTTAGCAATAGGATAACGGGTATTTGAGGCCCTCCAATTTACACCGGCAGGCACTGATTTGTATAGATACTATATACTATCTAAGAGTCCATCCCAATGTTTTAGACCACATAATTGTGTTTCCATGCATTAGGATAACTTATAAACATGCTATGGTGCTTAGACTTTTCGCTGGCAGTGGAACTATTTAAATCAAATCTGTTGCAAAACTGAGGTGGACTTCACCTGCAGTATATACTCCAGAATCTACAGTACACTTTGAGATCTGTGCTAAGACTGAGTCAGAACCCTGTGCTTTGTACGGCGTTAGCTGTGTGGTTTCTCATACAGAGTATATATGCTATGGAGCTGTCTGATCATGGATGTAACATCTACCTTGCTCTTCATGCATCATTAAACCTCAGGCACTTAGCTGGACCTGGAGTGGGGAAGAAGACAACCCTTTCCATCAAAGGGATAGATTGTTTCAGAAAGTAAATGGGAAACACCCAGGAATGCCCCACACAAACCCCTCTCTCTGGATGAGAAAGGACACACTCTCCACGCAGAGCCGTGGCAGCACAAGACAAGGGGCAAAGAATTTGCACCAGGCCTGAGAAGAGCCCATGGCAGCTGTTCCTCCAGAGCTAAAGTCTGGTTCCTTGGATGAACTAGTTTTCTCTTCTGAAACACATGTCAACAGGATTGTTGGTAGAGAACAAACACACTTCTTCCAGACACACACATATTGCATACTTGGAAGATGATCTTTCCTCATGTTCCTTAAAGAATAATAGCAGATAGCAACAAAATGTCAAGTAGGGCCATGGGACTCAGAAGCCCTGTCACAGCTCTGAACGTCCTGGCTGCATAAACTGCCCTGTGAGGGCACAGGCCTGTGTAGCAGGACTCCGGGAGCTGCCTTGGAGGGCCTTCTCCCAAGCAGACACCACCCCAGGAGTGCTATCTCCCAGTGATACAACATGATCTCAGTTCAGGAGCAGTCTAGCATTGTAGATGCCTGAGCATCCACATCTCATCAACCACCTTAGTAGGTGGCCTGGGACCACTTACACAGAACAGCAGTGAGGAAATGGATTAGGATGGGGACAGTAAACTCTGCTGGGAGTTGAACGCAGCAGATCTACTGGATGTCTCCCCCACCATCTGGCGCTGAGGGTCAGAACCAGTGCCAAGGAAGCAAGGTCACAGGCTATCAGGGACAAAAGAGACTCATCCTGGTATACTTGCCTGGTGATACGTTGAACAATGGTGACAGCAAAGTGCCTGGCTGTTTTGCACAAAGGAGTAGGAAGCTGGTCAGATATTCATGTGTCTTGCTTCAAAGGGTGGATAACAGGTCTCTGTTCACATTCCATATCAACGATTGGTTCATACGGCATGTCAGAGGTGCCACTCTCTCTAAGATGTTTTGAGGTCTACACCCAAGCTTCTTTTGCTGAAAAGAACAGAAAATTAAGAACAGAGGAGCAAATTTTTCTATGGGGTCTGCAGCATTCAACATCAAATGAGAAATTTTCCCTTACAAGTTCATTTACAAGAGACGTGCTGCTTTTGGTTCCTTTAAATCCCAACCATTCGCTGAACTCAGAAGGACAGAGGATTTCAAAGTCAAAGGGCTGGATTCCTGACTGTATAAACACAATGGCCCCCAACAGAGTCTTATGCTGAATCAATGGACAGGCAACATTTTCCAAAGTAGCCATAAGTTGGAAAGTTCAAGCAGTGGGACAGTCTTTCCAAGACAGTATGAAGTGATACGGGTAGGGCTGGGATAGTTCATTCCATTTCTGCTACTGTATCTTGATGAGTGTCTAACTTTCTCTGGACCTGAACTTCCCCATCTGCAGATGGAAAATGGTTCCCTGTGCTTTAGGCCTGGTCCCTAAGCCTTTTTTGCCCAGATCCCCGTGGGAACTTTTATCCACAGCAAGTGGATGCAAGCGACTCTCCATATTCCCCACATCTTCCGCCAGGACCCATGTGCAGGGCTGAGTCCACCTTCACCTGGTCCCACCCCCAGTGCCTATGCTTACCTATGTTCAGTGAAGTTGAGCGAAGGAGCAGGAACACAGGACAGAAAAGAAGAGAAGCTGGGCCTTACCTCCAGCTTAGACTTTCTACAGGATGTTGGGGCAGAGCTCCAAAACGCTCAGTTTTCCTTTCAGTAAAACAGATGAGCTATACTCTTAACCACTCTTTGCCAAGGGGGTAACACTTCCTCTCCCACTGCTCCAGTCTCCATAGCACGCACTAGCAGCCAGATGGGCCGAGAGCTGGGACCACCCTGTTCGCGGCTACTGGCCCACTACACGTCTTATTTAATCTGCAAAAATACCAACCTAAAGCTGAGCTCCCTGGGCTGGAAAAATGAGGCTGTTGGAGCTGCCCTGGCAAGGCTGCGTGGCAGCACTGTGGCATCACATCTCTGTCCTCATAGGATGTGGGCTGCAAACTGATTCTGCTTAGAGAGAACATTAACTACACCTCTTTATTATTGAGAAGAAATTTATTGGAGACATCCCTCCCTCTCTCCAGCTTCTCTTTTACCTTCGCGGAAAAGTAAACATTTAATTTTTTTTGTTGTTAATAGATTTAATGTTCATTTGTCGGTAGCCTAGGGGCAGGAACGCGTGACATTTCAAATAATTGTTGTTTCGGGGGTATCCTCTGGAGGAAAATGCTGCAAAAGTGTGGAGAAGATTTAAGTAAATTACTGTGTCAGCTTCTATTTATTCCTTACATGATTGCCAGAGGCAGGGCTGCGAGATAACCATTAGAGGCCCAGCCATAAAACAGGGAAGCAGAATTTCAAAAAGCTGGAGTGCCATTACTGGAAAGTTAGTGTGTAACATGTTAAATTATCCCCAAAGTAGGGGGAGGTGGGGGGGGAGGCACGTGCCTAAGAGTGAGAGGAAAGAAAAAGAGAGAAAGAGGGACTGTTTGAGTGAAAGGAAGGAATTGCTCCATGGGGAAGGAGTGAAAGATTAGATAGATAGATAGACAGACAGATAGATAAATAGAAGAAGAAGGAATGAAGACTAGGGCAGCCCTAGAGTCCGGCTCTGAAGGCCTGCCGCGGACCTTTGAGTCCTTGAGGACCTCTGGAGCTGGGTGTTCCGTTTTGGAGTCCTGTCTGAGGGTGTTGAGGTGGGATGACCCAGGAAGAGGAACAGCCAGGCACTACTACTGCTCCTTTTCCTATAGCCAGAAAAGTTTGCAGCCGTGGCAAATCCAGTTCCCTCTGTATAAACAATTTGGGCCTAGTTCCCCCCAACTTTGTTGCCTTCACATCTCTGGGGCACAACAAGAGGCTCTAATGAGAGTCTAATTTCCTGCCCATTGAGGCATCTTGGGTTTTTTCTTTGCTTTTCATTTTGCTTCACTTTTTACCTCCAAAATGTATTCCATCATCTCAGTGAGAGGAAGTGTCCAGTTTGGTCTGGTGCTGGGTGCAGTTCCAATCTAAGCATGACTGCTCATCTCCAACCTCGTATGCAAGCACTTGTGGTTCCATCAGGAAAGGCATTTGCACTGGGAAGAAGCAGCAGGGGCAGAAAGAACTGTAAAAAATATTATGTGTTCAAAAAAATATCACCCAGAACTAACAGGGAGAAGCATAGCGCAAATACACGCGCTAAGAGCAAACCGCTTTCTCCCTACATGGTCCTTCTACAAGCGTGTAGGCCAGGGAAGAGAAGAAAAGATAGGTGCCAAGATACCAAACAAGCCCTCAGCATAGGCCAGCATGAAGGAAGCATGTCAGGACCCAGGACACTATTCCCTGCTCTCCCTGTCCCATCTCAGCCTTTGTCTGCCTGGCTGACACGCTGAATTCTGTGAGGTTTACTACATTGTGCGTGACGGCAGGAGAAGTGTGTGGGGATGAAAGCCTCAGCTATGCCAGCTACCTCTAGGACACCCCAACAGAATCTAGATGTTGGCGGACTGGTGGGAAGGCAGGTCTCTCCACCCAGCACAGTCAGCTTCATGCTTTCCCTCATCAGATCCTTCCTGTCTCCCACCTCTCAACTGTGGGACAGTGTATCACCAAAAGAACCAGTGAGGGGCAGAGGCAGCCCCAGCTCTGCTCAAGACCATGGACACTGCTGCAAGATGATGCTCAGGCTGAAAGTTAAGCAACTCTTAAAAACGAAAGGAAGGAAGCCTGCCTAGGAGGAATGGGAAACGCTCAGGTTGTGACATTGAAGCTAACAGAAGGGGACAGGAGCCAGCCCATTAGCCATGGGGGGCAGGAGGAGATCCCGTGGAGCAGCAGGCAGGTTATATCTGCCACGTGCAGGATTTCTGTTGAAGTGCCTAACACAGCAGGAGAATGGCCCCACGGCCCTTTGCTGTAACCAAGCCTGGCCCTTCCCGTGCTCTCGCCGCTCGGCCATCCCTTGGCTCCCCCCGCCTAATGCTCCTTGTCCTGTCCATTTGTGCTGCTCTGGCCAGCCCCCGCCTGACCTGCACCAGCTTCCCCATCAGCCTCCCTCTGCTCCTGTTTGTTACTCATGCTCTGCAGCTCAGCAATGCCCTCTGACTCATTGCCCAGAAGCTGCCAGTTCTCCTTTTCTTTCATTGTAATTTATTTACATCATGAAAAACAATTAAGTTCCAAAAAGTCTTGTTTATCCCAGAGATCTGGTTTTATCTTCCCCAGCATCACTTTTCATTTGTTCCTGCTATTGCTTCATTTTTCCTCACTCTCTTGTCCCAGGCAAGCTCGACTGCGTGGCAGCCAAGGGGCTGACAAACTTGGGACTAGGGCCCTGTAGCCCCGGCCTCTTCAAACCAACGGCTCTGCTCTCACCCAAGAGGATGGGAGTCCAACCACATGCTCAACAATAAATAACCAGGGAGATTTTTTTTTTTTTTTAATTTTAATGACTCACAAGGAAGACTTGCTGGTTAAATCATTGCTAACTCTCAACCTCCTCAATATTTCTTTGCTAATAGACTTCAGGTTTAATTGAAGGATCTTCTCTGGACTCTGTCTAAGGCACCATTTTCTCTTTAACCCCACCGCTCACAGCCTCACAAAAGCCAATCCATTAAGGGTCTTCATTAGTTTGAGCACCAGCCAACCACCCAAGCGGCAAAGGTCAAACACAGTCACCTGTCACAACATGGCAGTAAAACTACTAATTGTATGGGAACAAATGAGATAAAAAGATGGTACTATTATGCTATTTGATTTATTTTGTTTCCAAAGAGTCATTTAAGTCTAATTTACTTTGCAAGCTGTAGAGTGGGCCTGTGTGGATACAGACACTTGTGTGAGCACATGTGGGTGTGTACATGTGCACGTGTGTGTGCGTGTCTCTCTCATGCACGCACGTACACACGTACAGGGGTCTGAAATGCAAGTCTAGGGACCCATAAAGTCATGGCACCATAAAGATTCACATTTAATCCTTCGCACAGGCAGAACCCCACGTCACACCAAGATGGCTCTGCGGCAGTGGCAGAGTCACAGCAGCCCTACTGCTGCCAGCTCAGTTGCCCACGCACCGTTCCACAGCATCCCAGCTGCAATGGCAACGGCCAAGCCAGACAGCGCAGGGTCCCATTTTGGAAGGGCATTTGCTTTGGAAACCTTTCTCTTTCCCTTTTTTTGTGCTCAGGAGGAGAAAATGGCCCACATGCCCTCTGGTGGACAAATGCCACTTTGCAGCTCTAGGATCCAAATGGAAAGCTGGAAGTAGCCATATTTGTAGGCGCAAAAAAGAAGTCGTCTCCTTAAGAGGGTTTTAAAAGCTTGCTCTCTCTCCCGCTTGCCCTAGCAACCATGTTCTCAGCACATGTCTGTGACTGTCACCTGCAAAAATCTGGGCTTTCTGAGGCACGAAAACCACAGCCCAGCCTCACTTCTTCATCGTAGCTGCCAAATCAAACATGACCATCTTCACCAACAGTTCCCATCACTAGGTGGGGGTATCATTTTTCCTGGAAGAAGATGTAA
Organism: Himantopus leucocephalus; assembly: GCA_003993805.1. NCBI lineage: Eukaryota > Metazoa > Chordata > Aves > Charadriiformes > Recurvirostridae > Himantopus > Himantopus leucocephalus. The sequence goes on along the minus strand of RSEF01000006.1, from coordinate 18,144,519 downwards.
ATAGTCCTTCTCCTGGAATAAGGACCACCTTATTCAAACCCGGAACCCAGTCTCAGGCTGTGTAGTCACCCTTCAGCACAGCAGAGCAAATATCCAGCAGGATCAGGACAAAAGTTTCCATGGCTTTTAAAACACACTTAATGCTGATTACAACTTTGAACATGGATCACCAAGAATTCTCTGAGTAGAGGTGAAACATTCAGAGGCTTTTCAAAGAACAGATCTCTCCACGCACATGCATTAGGGACACTATCTTGGCTTCTTTGTGGTTAGGATCAACTATTTCAGGGCAACGCAGGGAGGAGTGAAAGGGACGCAAGCTCTTGCAACATACAAATGTGGGGAGATACGAATACCTCATAGCAATGAGATAGCTTCCTCCTGCACAACCAACAGCATGGTGTGATACATGGCCAGACTGCAAGAGTAGAGTTGTTGAGAGTGGGAATATTTCCACGAAGGCAGCAATGTCATTTCTGCTTTTCTTTGAAGTTTTTTGACCATCTCTGTTCGTCAGGGAGTCATGCAGATCATCACAATCAATACTTCCTATTACGTGTTGTACAGCCAACAAACACTCACAATCAAAAAGGAAAAATATTCACTTGAAATGTTACAGAGCATTATGAAGGCTATTTTCAAATGCCTACTCGCACAGGGAAACCCTTTAGTTACGATAAACGCAACTGAACAGAGGCAGAGAAAACTAAGACTAAGAATAAAGAATGGGCAGATGGTTCCTGGGTGAGCGTAGCTGAGGAAAGAACCTGGGGAAGACGAAAGCAGATGACTGCATGCTCACTTCCAGCGCACATAGCAGCAGGGACTACGCAGCTGAAAATACAGCTAGGATATTGGTAAGATCTGTCTGGAGGGGAAGCAAGTTCCCCTCTGAAGTGGTAAGAGCATTTCTGCGCGCTTCTGGCTGCCCTGGCTGTGTTGGCCCGGTATGGCCCAGCCATTCAGACATGGTTGCCTCTCAAGGAAGAGCCAGGGTCACGCCTGTCAAGCTCAATCAAACATGTCCTTGCGTTCACTCCAGCAAGCAGATTAGCAAGACTTAACTTGTTCTTGACATTATGGGAGATCACATGGGCATCTGTGAAACATGAAAAGCAATATATGCCATCCCCCTCCTGCTCTGGTGCTCCCAGAGTCCAGAGATCTTCCTGTCCCACATTTTCTATTCCTGCTGAAAATAGGGAGGAGCTTGATCACAGCTTTATGGGCCAATGGTGAGCACTTATATTAGCCAATACTATCATTAGGGACCTGCATCATGTCAGCTGTGCTTCTGCTCTCTTTTTTCCCCCTCATCTTTTCTCAGCTTGTCCCCAGCCCCTTTCTCCTTGCCTCCCCCCTTTCACTTTGCTCCCGTCTCACTTCACGACTCCCCAAATGCTGAGATCAGCCATACCACACTACTTATCTTCAGCAGTCATCAACATGTTACAGAGGATCCCACCAGCCCAAACTCATTAGCCCTTAGCTAACAAAGACTCAAGAGAAAGATATATTCCCACAGCCTGTATTTAGAAAAAGACATTTTCTATTGTGGGTGAGAAAGAGACTCCACCAAGCTTGTGACGCATCATCACAGCTACCAGCAGGACCCCACAGTGGAGCTGATTTCTGGGAAGAAGGGAAAATTAGAAGTTTTTTGCTGGCAGTGGGTCATTTGCACCATGTGAATGTATCCAACCAGCTCTAAATTGGCTCCAGAACTGGAAGAAGAGGAAGGGAGGGGGATGACAAGAGCATTAAAACACTTCTCCTTTTTTTTGTTATTCAAAGATTACATTTCAATTCACCTTTTCTTCTCTCAAAATTTGAAAAATAATAAACCACACAAGGCTTCCCGAGACTTTTTTTCCCCCATTCCCCAGATATTCCCATAATACGAGAGGGTAAGCAACATTTCACAGCTCCAGCGGAGTCCAAATTAGTTTTTCTGGCAACTAAATGCAGTGTCTCCTCCACTATGCACACACACATCGCTGCCTACAGCATTAACAGATCCTGCCTGAAGTGCAAAGCCAGGGAACCAAAAGGATGCAATGCCAGAATTAAAACTGCCTTGTAGTGTTAAAGCCCCAAATACACATTGCATTATGTTATCAGCTTCAATTACAGAATCTCAACTATATTTCCAAGTAAATGACTCCTTAATCTAGGGCTTAGTTTCGTGTTCCCTTAAAAAGTGGCTCTGCCCTTATTTTATTTTCTTTTTGTTCACTGTTAGGTGCACTATGCTCACTGTGCAAACCTTTTCCTGAAGACANTACATTTCTTTCTCCTGTGGTTTTTTTTTCTGGTGTTTATCTTCCAAAAACAGGACTTGTTATTTCCATTCTAGAGACAAGAAACTGAGGCACACAGGAATGCAAATCCAAAGGCATCTGATTCATTTTGGAAACCCTTTATGTTCTCAGTGCACTTAGCTCACTCTGTGCAAGCACCACAGTTCCCATTACACCCAGCAATGACATCTGTGACTCGGAGCCACACCTCAAGATAAAGCAGGGGGAAGCACGACCCTAAAAATTAGCGAATTATTACTGGGGCAAAGTGATTCATCCAACATCTCTTTGGAAGTCCCCTTTCAATAACCATGCAATGAGCATTTCTTCACCAGACCCTGACTCATTGCAGGTTCAAGTAAGTAAAGAGGCAAAGGACATATGGACAAATCTCTTTCAGTCTGCTCCACTCCTGAGCACATCCAGGTTGAGCACTGAAGAAGATGGGAATACTATTTAAAACGTTTGTAACCAAAGACTTGTCTATAAGGAATGCAGACAGAGATGCCTGGTAGAAGTTATCAGATCCTCACCACACTAACACTGACCGCATTGTGAAAAAATTCTCTTTTAATACTATTGTGACTATTTTTTTTCTGTGGAAGGGGGGAAAGAAGACATTCTTAGCTTGCTTTTCCAACATGTAAACCAACTACATACTGCCCTCCCCAAATCCAAGCCAAAAGAAAAAAGACCAGGCACCACACTGTCAAGAATAATTGACTGTGCAAACACAATTTAGGAAGCAGCAGATTTGCAGAAAAGTATCTTGGAGTGATGATGAATCACATCCATGAGTCAACTATGTCAAGCTTTTCAGGAAAAAAAAAAGCAGCTACCACAACAGGATTATGAACAGCAGTGTCCTTTGCAAGACATGTGAATTACTCTTCCCACTATAATCTATCCCAGAAAGGCCTCCTTTGGTGGGCTCTTTTCCATATGGAGCAATTTAAGAAACATGCAAATTTACTCAGGACTCTGAGTCCTCAGGAGTGGGAAACAAATGATCAGACACGTGTAAAGATGAGATGGAAGACCAAAAGAACTGGAATTGCTTAGTTGAAAAAAAGATTGAGGAGAAACATGACAGCAGTTTACTAATAGGTGAAAGAGGGAAGGAATAAAATTTTTTCTGTGTCACTGACAGATACAAAAAGAAGTTATGAGCTTAAACTGCAACAAAAAAAAGATTTACTTTGGACATTGGGAAGAGTGTTAGAGGAGTAAGTACTGCCATAGATTTGCCTGGAGAGAGGAGGACAACTTCACTGGAGTTTCTAAGGACAGATTAGACAAACATCTGTCAGAATTGCTTAGATAACTGTGATCTTTCCTTGGGAGCAGAGGTATAGGCTAAAGATCTCCTGAATAAAGCTCAGCCCTCATCAAATTCCAGCACTGTGATCCAGAGCAGAGGATGCTAGTTCTGCTCGGAGAAACAAATAATATGACAATATATTTAAAATTATATTTTCCCAAAAGAGATAAATTAGTTAATAATTGTAAAACTTGACCTAAGCAAACACCTAGCCTGCAAGAACTGAGCCTGTGTGGTTAATATTTGACAAAATCACAAGCAACAGAAAATAGGGGTTGACAATGAGAAGTTTGGGCAGATCCTACCAACGGCTGGTACCTTCAGTCTCCATCGTAACCCAAGAGGTTTGTACTGACCGAAGAAGCAGCGGCTTGTGGAGCTGATGAGAGAGTCCCGGGGTTACTTTTCACCCAGAGGTAGGGACGGGTGAAAACTCCGGCTGAGGGCCGCGTCCCCCCCCCGGGAGCGGCGGGCGCCGCCGGGGCCGGGCCGGGCCGGCGGAGGGCGGCGCGGCGCCTTCAGCACCGCGGAGAGCAGCCCCGGGCCCGGCGGGCGCTCGGCGCCGGCAGCCGCGCTGCCCCGCGCCCCCCGCGGCAAGGGGCCCGCGCCCCCCACGGGGCGAGCTCCCGGGGGAGCTCCCAGCCCGACCTGCCCGCCAGGCAGCTTGCCACGGCCTGAAAACTTGCCCAAGTCCGTGATTTGTCCGGGCTTAGCTCGCCTGGGCTGAAACCTATTCCGAGGAACCATTTAAATCTGAATGATAACTGATAACTCTAAATTATAGTTTAACCTTGCACCGATTTTTGATCTAAAATTATTATGTTAAATAAAGGTGTTCCTACCATTCATTTTCTCAAGGAAAAAAAACCACGTAGCACTGTACCACTGAAAGGGACCGTCCTATCATCATTCTGTTCCCATTGTAAATGGCACCAGGTCATTAACCAAGCTAGTTAAGTAACTCACCAATTTGCTAGCCACCCTGCCAACCAGAAAACCAGCCTGTTTCTTGGGTAATCAGATAATTGCATTTTACATTTTCAAATAACCCTTAACAAGCAGGAACTAATTAATGTCCATAACACCCCAACGAGCTAGGAACGCTTACTTCCATCTTACAGCCAGGGAAACTGAGGCAAAGCGCTTTGTCCCAGGCTACAAAATCCAGTCAGGGCAAAGGAAGAGCTAGAAGAAACTCCTGGTTCCCAGCCCTGTATTCACTCCATTCCCTGGGAAACACATGAAGGATGCTTTTACCCATATGATGAAGCTACCAGCAACCACCGAATCATCAACTAAACCATCAGTCAGCCTAATAATTAGCCAATTAATTAGCAACCACCCAAAGCAGATTCATTTACTCAGGGCTCCATCTAACACTGCAGTTGGATGGGGGAATCTAAACAAGGAACGGAATAGCAGAGCTTTACCACACCCCAGGCCCTGGCCAGCTTACAAACAGGGAACAGCGGCCGGCTTTAGAGCCTAACACTGCAGCTGACTTTCCTGGTGGCTGATGCACACGGGCCCACATTCCCAGGTCCTGGAGGAGGAAAGAATCATCTGGCCAGGGAAGGGGAAGACTGGAAAGCCAGTTTGGACCCGAGTCCCAACACAGTGGGCCAGGAGCAATGCACACCCTTCGCTGTGTGCGGGGAGCACGCAGTTTCAGCTGTGCCTTCACAAACTACATCTAAGTGGTACACTTTCAGTGTAGTGCAGTGTTGGGACCCTGGAAAAAAGGAATCTGTCTTTAATTCAGTTACAGCTTAGTGTATTAGCCACCTTCCTGTTCAAGCCCTTCCTACTATATCCATTTTCCCACCTGGAAATTGCCAGGGACAGGATCCCTACTGAACTTGCAGGGAGATAATATAGAGAGCAGGGAGGCAATCTCCCAACAGAAAATGTGGCAAAGCAGGAAAGATCGGGCGTTTCCATTCAGGGTGGCTGGGGAATGCCAAGGGTGCAGGGTTACTCACCCAAGCAGTCTGGAGTCAGAGAGCAGCTGCAGGGAAAAGTCAAAAGGTCCGTATGAAAGAGAAAGGTTTTCTTTACAGGTAAAGCCTTCAGAGTGAAGCATCTAGAGAGATTTTGCGGAGGACAGAAGACTTATTTCAGTTGTTATTATTGTTATTATTATTAAACTCTGGACTTACAGGGAAAAAAAAATTTCCTAGCTTCCAGACCACTCTATCAGCTAGTCAAGAGCCCTCAAATTTTGGGGTCTGTTTAGTATGGAGTAAAAAAGAAATAGCAGTTAAATTTATATTTAAAGCTACTTTAGATTCTTAAACCATGCCATCAAGGAGTGAAAGGCTAATTTGTAGCACTGGGAAAGGAGGAGTTTTTAACCCTGAAAAAAAAGTAGGTGAAAAGTAGAATCTTGTGGTTATCTCTAGGTAAACTTTTCTTCAACATTGGAGGGATTTCAGTACAAATTTCTCCCTATAGCCAAAAAAAAAAATAATTAAAATCACATGGTCTCCGAAAGACCAAGGCCACACCAGCAGTAGTCCTGCAAGGACAGAGCAGAGTATGATGTTTTACATGTTCTGCTCCCTCCTCCTGAAAATCTGAGTGAATTTTTCCAAGTGCTTGTTGCAAAAAGATACTTTCTGCACTAATTAGCTTCATCAAATAATTATTTTCCTCCTTCCAAACCTAGATGTTTTATTCAAGGCTCATAAAAGATGATGTGACTATGCCTTAACCGTTTGCAATCCTTTAGCTGAGCTCTGCAACCACTTTTAGCCTCTGTGAATTGCAGAGTGAAGAGCCACCGTAAGGGTGGCGTAAGGCGGCCCATTGTGTCTCCGAGCCGGGCCAGGCTGCAAGCGGGGCTCCCCAACAGCTATGTGGGCTTAGCTAATGCGAGATAACTGCGATGCGCTCGCAATAGTGACACCAAGTATTTGCTTTAGGCTTACCCCTCATGCTAATGCCATTAAAATGGTGTGGCTCAGCAGTTCCCAAAGGGATTATCACTCCGTTTGAGGAGCTCCTCATCTGACCAGCCCCTGAGCTGCAACTTGATCTGCAGAACGGGTGTTAGGCTCACCAAGTGCCCAACGGGGTCACCCCCACACTCAAACTGTTTCTCCTCATGGAAAATCTTCAGCCTGCAAGAGTCAGCGGGAAAAAAAAATACTGATAGAGATTTTGTCCCTTTTCCAGCCTGCAGAACTGTCAGGCAGCCTCTTGGGAAGCCCAGCGACCTCCCAGCATCTCCAAGGCCCGTGTGTCCATAGCGCACGAGAAGCAAGCTAGTAAGGAGGCCAAGAACCATGAAGTGGCCTCCTGCAGCAGAAAAACCAGTGTGAGGATATGTGAAAAATAACCCTGACTTGCTAATCCTAGCTGTGAGCAAACAATTAGCAGGAAGCAGAGGCAAACAGGAAAGCTGATTTAATTATGTGACACTGATACAGCCAGTGAACTGGAGGGGAGGGAAGGGGGGAGGCAAGAGGGGGGAGCCGGGGATGTGGGGTCAAAACAGTTTGTAAAAATCTGTTTCACAAAAGCTGTTGTTCCCCTCGGGGCAGAGAGAGATTACCGTGGCTCAGTGTCTATCAAACACGGGAAGAGAATAGGGCCAGGGGCAATGAGACAGCTTCCGAGTATGAAGGGCCCTTCTTCTTCTCCGCAGCAACCAGCAGCCTGCCAAAGAATTCCTGTAAGCTCTCGGCGGCTTTGTGTGCCTGCCCGGGCTGTGGGCAGCACTGCAGCAGGCCTGCCTATTGTCGGCAGGGCTCAAAGGGAGCAGGGGAGAGAAAAGGGGAGCTAGGGGGAGGAAGAGGGCTTAAGGGGGCTTGTTGTTATCAAAGCCGCAGAGGTTATTGTGCTGGAGCAGAATCACGCTGCTTCTGAGCCCCTTCAGTGTGGCTGTTAATGGAGGCACCGCAGGGAGACAGAGGGTGGGATTTGCTCCGTGTAAACTCGCCGGGGTCTCCCTCCGCACGCACTGCGCTCGCTCACACCCTCTGGCTCAGAGCAGGCGTGTGCGGAGCGGGAGGCAGGTGGCCCTGCACCCTCCTTCCCCGTATCCACCGGCATCCAAAGACACCTGCCACGGGAGCCAGCCTCACCTACGCTGCCCCCGAGGCACCTGCTACAGACACACGCTCAGAGGTGCACAGAGCAAACGCTGGAGCTTACACGCACAGCTGCGCCTACCAGCCGCTCGTGGATTCACAGGTGAACACACGCACATCCAGACCTGCAAAGCCAACAGTCCATTGCTGAAGCCATCTAGAGATGGACATATAGATGTACCTGACAGCTCATATGCATCCCCTGAACATCTGGGTGCACGTCCTTAACCCAAACGCAGAGAGTCAGATAAACCCGCGCACAACAGCCTGTAAGCATGCTTTTCCTGGCATGCACAAATGAGAAAGTCTCGAGGCCCTGTTTCAGAGATCACGAGCACATGGTAGAGTTAGCAGAAGGGATGCTAAGCCACATTGTTTTAAAAGCTTCACCTACATTCCAGGAAAGGAGAAGCCAAAGGCCCCTGGGGAATGAAAGCCTCAGGAAGGGGCTTGTGAGCAGGGGTCTGCTGTCAGCAGTTCTGCAAATTCTGATGCCATGTGTCATGAACTAAGAATCTCCCAAAACGCTGTGCTCCAAAGACCCTCCCAAAGACCCTGACTGACCGGAGGAAGGGGCTGATACTGGAACTGGGACATGTCCCAAGGGACCACAGAGTCAGGGTGAGCAGGGTGGAAGAGCCAGATCCCCGTTCAAACTCCGGCCTGACTTGAATCAGGGACAAGTTAGCATTGACATGAGGTGGTTCCCAAAGCCTAGCACACAAGTCCCACAGACTCCATGAGAGATCCAACCTCCTGCTGTGGCAACCAAGCCATCAGACGTAAAATCATGAAAGAAACTTTTAATGGGCACCAGAGTCTCTATCTCCTTATCTCCAAAAACTTGCCCAGGAGAAGTACCAACCAAAGCCGCTCCAAGGCACTGGGCCAGAGGGAGGTTTCACATGTGTATCAGACCCACAGCCAAGACCTTGATGGCAGGAGGAAGTCCCAGAGGCCTGGACCACTTCTTACTCTAAGCTTGGCTGTAAAAGGAAATCACTCTGGGGGGGGGGAGAAGGGTAGAAAAAAACCCAAAAAAACAACAAAGCCTCCTTCTTTCTGGACCAGGAAATTTTCTTCATGCTCCTGTCAACCAGGTTGGTAGAAGCTTTGCTCCACAGTCACCAAATCCACCCCTGACCACGGCTCTGGTCAAAACAGCCTTCACCCACTGAGCACGGATGGTGGAGAGCTGGTGCACTACACAGCAGCCAGACCCTCTCCTGTTCCCGGGGTGGCCCCACTCATCAGTCCCAGGGAGAGGACTCACCCTTCAACCCAACACTGATTCACCATAGCACTGCCAGTCATACCCAGCATCGACTCACAGAAACGCTCACACGTAAGAGACCCACACACACACGTGTGCACATGCGGGGTGACAGCAATTCAGCTGCACCCAGCACCTCCTTCATCCCTTCTCCTCCCGCTCCCACCCCATCGCCCAGCAGAAGCTGCAGAGCCAGCCTGGGAAGGCAGGCGGGGAGCTGGGAAGAGGGATGAAGAGGTACCCCAAGAGGAAGAGCGGCAGCCTCTGACATCCCTGGTAGGAAAAGTAGGGGGGCTGATGCTGTGGGGGAGGGGATGGAGGCAAGGCAGGGAGGGTTTCTCATTGTGAGGGAAATTTTATTTTTAACAGATGCTAAGGCAGATGGCACAGAATTAACAGAAAATGGGAGAGGAAAAAAGAGGAAGAACATTACTGGCTCCAGAGAGAGTGGACATTAAAAAAATAAAGAATAAGGGAATGAAAACAAGTTTAAGTACTCTCTCCAGAGGAGGGGGGGAGGGAAAGCGCGAGGCAGAGCAGGGACGAAGCAGCGTGATAATAACCAAAGGCGTGAAATTGCAAAAGTAAAATTTGTGGCACTCGGGAGGGGCTGATAAGGCCCCAGCTTCATTGCAAAACTCACTCAGAAATTACTGATGTGATGTTTTAGCCTTTATCATTAATAATAATCGAGAGTGGGGAGCGGGGTGGGGGCGCCTGAAACAAAGAGGGAGAGAAATCGCGTGAGCATCTGAAACCTGGGGAAGGAGGATGAGGCAGCAAGGGGAGAGCTGGGGGAGAGGAGAGGTGCGGGGGGAGAGGACCAGAGAAGGGGCTCAAACGAGGGAGAAAAGGGATGAGAAGGGAAGGGCAAGACGAAAAAGGCAAAGGAAGCGATGCCAGCGCAGAAAAAAAGAGGAGGACGAAAGAGCCAGAGGAGGAAGGTTAAAGGACATGAAGAGAACAAAGAGGAAAGGCAGACAAACAGGAGTTGGGGAAGAAAATGCCAAAAAGTGAGGGGGAGGGGAGGGAGGGAAGACTGCTGTGAGGGAGAAGAGGGTGAATGAATGGAGAAATGATAGTGGAGATGAAATAGTGGGAGAAGACAGACTGCAGGACAGGGACTAAGAGAGGGGGAGACAAAGAGATATGGCCCTGCCGCTCTCCTCCCAAATTAATCGAGGATACATCAACCCAAGCCACTAAAACAGAGCTATTATGAATGGGTTAGTCACAGGTGGAGTTAAAGGCCTACAGAGGGATATTAGCCAAAATTGAGTGGCTTTTAATTTCTTTCTAACGAGAGACTGTGGCTGGGGAGCCAGACACTGCCTCGGCTTAGCTAGGCCTGAAGGCAGCTAAACACGGGAGCCGGCAGCTTCCCACCGCCACGCTAAACCGCAGGCGAGCTGACCTGTGCGGTACACGCAGTGAGGTGGAAAAGGTACACGTGAGCTGACCTGCCCGCTCCGTGCATGAAACGGCAGAGCCACAGGTCACGGTATAGGGACGCAGACAACAAAGCTGGCAGGGACCCACCGGACCACTCCGCATCAGCGTGGGGCTGTGCCGATGGATGGATGGATGGATGGACGGACGGTGTTCCAGTGTCCGGGGNTTCACCCTGTCCGTCAGGGCTTTGCTTTTACTGGGAGGAAGATCCCCCTGCACTGCAGCCTGCTCATTGCCCTCCTGGAGAGACCGGGGAGCTTCGACACAAGACCAGGACATCTGGGTTCTATTTCTGGCTCTGCTGCTGGCAATTCACCACATTTCTCCATTTCCCCATCTGCTATCTGGGAATAATGCAGTATTGTTAAAACTAAGCACTTAAAAATGATGAATCAGACCGTCTCCCCATTCCAAAATCATGAGATTGGTTTAAAAAAATCATGACACCTTCAAGAAGGATAGGGCCACGTGCAGGAGGACTCACACGCCTTCAGAGAACCCAGTCTGTGGGACTCCAGTTTCCATGCTTTTCTACAAGATTTAGAAAAAGGTTTCTTTCTTTTCCTGAGCTTAAAGCTCACAGTTCATTTGGCCACGTGATGTTGGGGTGGTGTGGGGGGAAAAAAAAAAAAATCTCCAGAATCGTTAATACTAAGTAACGTGAATTTTTTTTTCTGTAGAGCCATGTGCAAATTTTCCATAAAACCCTCTTACTTTCCAAAGTGTTGATTCATTAAGACTAAAGGGAGGGGTGAATTTCTAACAACTGTCTCTCCCTGAAGCAATTTCGGGGGGTGGGGAACGAACACAAAAAAAGTTGTGGAACCATGGCAACATCCAGCTCTGACATTTTCTAAACAAAAACATTTGTTTTATGATTGAAAATTACTTTTCATTTTTAACTTCTAGACCATTTAGGTTTAAAAGGGACTTTCAAATGGTAAAAAGTTGCACTGGGAACAAAATATTTCATTTGATCCAGTACAAAAGGAGGCTAGGATACAGGGAGAGGGAGATAGGGTCAGGATGAGAATCAAATTATTCCTTTGTGAAAGCATTACATATTTTTACTTTTTATCCCATTTTGGAGCAGAATTAACTGCAGTTTACAAATTCTCATAGAAAAAAAAAAAGTATTTCCTGCCTAGATCCAATTTCCATCTATACGAGATGTTTTAAGGACTGCAGATAGTATGCGTTAAGTATTCTTAATTTATGTATTTATTTCCTCCATTGCCCATACGATCCAGCCTAAATAACCACCCTATACACTTTCATCTCATTGCTCTTCAAATACTCACCGATCTTTCCCTTTTCCAATCTGAACCCAGGCTTGCTTGTGGCTGTTGTGGAATTCACTCAGGAGTGGATGTGTTCTCAGGTGAAAGACACAAACCAGATGAGCTGGAAAGTGTGCATGACCTCTGGGCCAACAAAAACACTTCTGCGGGATATGCGCGAAGGCAGCAGGAAGCACTCCCGCGAGTCAGGGTGAGCTCACGTGACAGTGGCATAGAAGCACAGCAGTACATGTGATGATACAGGTGGTGCTGTTTATGGAACATGTGTTACACATGCGTTAAGTCATAAAGGCCCACAGAAGCTGCTCTTAGGTCATGGAACATCACATGAAATCTGATAACAGCAGCCATGTCTAATGCGCAGGAGTCACATCTGGAAGTCACCTGCTAAGTCATCTGAGAAGAATTCGTAAACTTGACAGACAGTCAGTCTTAGTGGCGAGGTAAATCTGTATCACTACTCTGGATCTTACTGACACTCGGACGAAGAAACCTTATCCTTCTGATGAAAGGGCCTGCAAAGAGAAGAGACAACGTTCACACAAGGCTGTCACCCTGCGCTGGGGGCACAGGACCCAGAGGCAGGGTAGCTGGGTTCCAAGCTCAGCTTGGCTTCGGCACTTTGCCTCCAGCTCCACCAGAAAACAAGAACAGCTGCCAGGTGCATCTGGTTTGGTGCTTTCATTCATGTAAAGCATTGCAGGCTATCTTTCAAAGACACAAGAGAAAGAGGTTTTTCTCTTAGTCAAACGGCAAATTCGGTTGGGAGCAGTCAGCAGTGCTGGGGTCTGGCTTGTCCAGCTTCCGAGCCTCCTCCACATCCCCAGCTAGAGAACCCCTTATCTGGCCATTAGGGAAACAGTCCCGCGGCACGAAGTTCAGCATTCAGGGAGAATTTACTTTCTCACCGAGATGAGGCGACCTTAAGGAATATCTTTATAGTGAACAGAAAAAACAATATCCGAGGGTGAGAATGTCCCAGGGGACAGAGGAAAGCAGGCATAAGTGATCAGAGCACGTGGAAAGCGCACAAGAAACAGAGAGGAGCGGGACAGGGCCCCAGAAATCAAGCACCAAATAATGCCAGGGGACATCCTTACTCAGAGACCTCAAACCTCCACATGCAGTTTTCCAGCTCACTCACTGGCACGGGAGCGCTGGCTGAGCGTCCAGGGTTTCCTGTTGATAATCCTTGTGCCTCGTCTGTCGGCATGGAGCAAGGACTGTTCCCCGCTGTCACGAAAGCCTGTGTCAATAGGCGCTGTCCCCCCCGGGCTGCCAGCTGAGGCCACTCCCTGGGGAGCTACACCCCTCTCAGAGTCTATTAAAGCTCAATTACCGAGGGCTGACTGGCCTCCTTGTCCGGCAAAGGGATGGAGGATGCTCCTCTCCCTCCCAGGTCGGGGCTGCTTTACTATGGCCCGGCCAGCTCAGATCTACCTATCAGTTTAATAAGATCAAATCAAGTAAGTACAAGAGGTGAGGGGAAGAAGGCAGTGAGAGGAAAAGCTGTAAGAAGGCAGCTCAGAAAGCCACTAGTGCCTGCCTGGGCAAGGCTGGCTGGGCCAGCGATGGCAAAGGGCACGTTGCTGATTTACACTGCAGGCACAATGGAGCCATCTTGATTTACGCCAGCCGGGACCTCCCGGCCTCACAGACCCTGTCCCACCAGCCATGCCAGCCCAGCACAGCATCTGATCCACTGGTGCTTTCCCAGGGACCAAAAGCACTCTCTCCTACATGTTCCCCTTCCATTCTGCCGCCACACTGCCCCCCAGGAGGTTTCGCATCTCCAGCAGTCAAGTCCTGGCCTTCCCCATACCTTGGAAAAGAGCTGTCATCAACGCCAACACAAAAGTTTCTACCAGGGATAAATAGCTTCCCTCCCACCTACACCCTCCCTCCTTGGATGTGTCTTCTGGGGTCTGAGTCCATAGACGGAATTATACAAATAGATCAGTCATACAGATAGCAGTCGTGTTTCATTTGTTACTCAGAATCCTTATAGGCGAGAAAAACAAGAGAAGCTGAAAAAAATGTAAAAGCATTTATTTCTTTCCTCATCCCTTAAGGACCCATGTTTTCCAAAGCTGCTTGCATCAGCAGAGGAGGCGGGGGCGAGGGAAAGGCGTTATAACACTGTTATGCTGAAGGTCTAACTTCGGTTAGAGACCACGTCTCCATCATGGTCCACAGGACGCGATGTCCCACAGAGATCAAGAGGTAAAAGCCTCAGGTGCCTCTGGAAAGCATCCGTTATCCTCATCACACAGGCGAGGAAACTGAGGCAGGGGAGAAGCCTGACAGTCATTTACAGAACCTCTCAGAGACGTGTCTGAGAACCAGAGGCAGGCGAAGCAGGGTCCCCTAAGCACCAGCCTGCCCGTCTTCCTCGGTACGCTGTGACACCTGCCACCAGCTTAGGAATAAGGGAACAGAAGAGAGGAAACTCATCAAATGCAAACCATTCACAGGCATCACAGAGCAGACACTCTGTCCAGAAGGGTCTGCACAATATCCCATCTCCAAACTACAAATCACCACTCGCCTGTAAGACAAACTTGAGACCTCTGGCAGAAGGCACATACCCAGCACGCCGAGTCACAGGGCAAGAGTAGGCCCTGCCAAAACCTCCCCTATTCCCCGTTTCTGGCAGAAGTCAGGATCTGTGGGAATGCTCTTCAGAGCTCCCCCTGAAACCCCATCTCTGGTGCCGAGCAGGATGTAGCAGCGCAGGGACACACAGCTGGTACAGCCTCTCCAGCCCACGGGTGCACAGCGGAGCAGGGCCGGCGCGCTCTTGCACAGCCAGGGAACAAGAGCTCTCCCGGGTGCGGAGGCGAGCTGCCAAGAAAATGCCTGAACCCTAGAGCTTCTTCTCTTGCCTTGAGTTAACCGCATACCGTGCCGCATGGAGCAGCGTCAGGACCCGGCCAGTTTCACAGGGCAGAGCGGAAGCCTGTCCTCTGTGGCCAGCTGTGCCAAGCCTCCAGCTTTCTGCCTCAAGGCAGGACTCCAGGACATCCCTCACTCTTCTGCAGTACCTTCCTCACTGGGGCCCTCCAAAAAACTTACCTATTTTCTGGCCAAGAGCAGCGAGGCCAGCAGGAACTGATACTTTCTCACTCCCACCAAATGTGTCACTTCAGACTGGACAGAGGAGAGATGTCAGCGTTTGATCTGGTAAAGAAAGCGTGGGCTGGGTGAGTGTCATTCTCCATGGACGGAGTGGAAGGGATGGGATGGGAGAATCAACAGATATTCCCATGCAGGCTGGACACCAGGGACGATGGTGACATCTGTCCAACAGACACTGGTTCCACTGGGATTGTGTCCCCAAAGTACATTTTCCAGGATGGCGGGGTACGTGTCCAGTTCCCCTCAAGGAGGCTACGGCTGCATGACAAGATCCCAAGGAGAAAAACTGAGTTGCTGTGTGCCCTGTAGTTCCCACAGGCAGTCATCTCCATTCCTTCGCAGCACCGCCACACTGGGCACCGCAACAGCCCGGCTCCCAGGCACACAGATCTGAGCGAGGCCTGTAAAGAGGACACTGTTGTCACAGTCCCTTCAGACCTTGGCAGAACCAGGGGGGTTTGCTGCAGATGCCCACTTTCCTCACTTTATTCTGGGCTTTTTGGTACTTGCTGCTTCTCTTCAAACTTCAGCATCTGGAGTCATGACATGTTAGGAGACACGAATTTGGAGGGAGAGGTGTTGAAGGGTAGAGATTTTGCTGTCCTTTAGTGGAAGAAAACCTAACAGATTCAACAACCCCAGAAGGCAATAAAAATAAAAAGAACATTACAGCAAAGCCAATGAGGTTTTGTTTTGTAATTTACTGGCTTTGGCAGACATGCTGAACAAAACCTCCCACCAACAAATCAACCCAAACCTTCCACCCGCACAAAGAACACGAAAGGTCCCATGTGTGCAGAGACCAGGGGCAGCAGACACACCTTGTCCCCTTCCCATTCAGAAGAAGCCCAAAGTGGATCCCTGCAGTCCGAGCCCGGGCTCGTCCGCTTCAGCCAAGAGGAATTGTACCGGGCTGGTGATTCAGGGAGAGCTGAACCTTCATTTAAGAGGATTCTTGGCTTTGTGCCGTCCCTGGTTTAAAACCTTCAGAGCCTTAGAGGTGAACGTGTTCTTGCTGGAAAAAGAGAAGGGATAGGGCCGAAGAGGACCAGGTCAAGCTTGTCACACACTGGTGAGGAAGACCTCCAAGGAGGCAACACGCACCAACAAAGCTGCCCAGGTTTGAGCAGCCCCATCCTTGGTGCATTGAAACCCCCGCTGAAGCGTGCCTTGACTTGCCGTGGAGTTGAGCCGTGGCTGGGAAACTCCGGCAGCACACCAGTGCAGGTACAAAGTAAAAGGCTCTGCCCCACGGTGCCAGCCAGGCCGGCAGGGAAAGGCAGGTGAAGTGAGGTGAGGTGGCTTAGGCTACCCAGCAAGCTGGTGGAAAAGAAGGATTGAAGGTTCCCTCGTGTGCTGCCCATGCCCATTGCTCCAGCTGCCTCCCGCTGAAGCAGCGGGATCTGACACCACAAACTGCCTTATCCCTGGCACTGGCAGCTGACACAGCCAAGAACAGCATCAAATTTATATTTCACTAAAGCCATGGGCCAGTGTGCTGCCTAGGAAGCCCCGTGTGCCACGCTCCTAGACAGAGCCTTGAGGCAGCTCTTTTCCTAGAGAACCGAGGAAAAACATCCTCCCTGCCCCCATCCCCAGACATTGCTCCCTGGAGCTTTACACCCAAAGGACCACAGACGTGTTGGGGAGGGATGGCGGCACAGAGAGAGGAGCTCCTGCCGGAGACTGGGAGGAGGATTAAAAAAATAAAAAGAAGAAAAAAGATGGAAGAGGGGCAGTGAGCAGAGGCAGAGAAAGAAAAAAAGAAAAAAGGAGTGGGAAGGGAGAAAGTGAGAAAAAGAGAGAGAGTGAGAAAAATGACAGGAGCTGAATTTTCGGCGCCCTCACTTTAAATCAAGATAAAAGACTGAAATGGAAAATAACAGTCCAGAGAAACCCCTGGACGGCTTTGGGCGTTAATGGAAACACATGGCTGAAGGCTGTAGTGTTGTCAGCTTCCCCGTGCTCTGACATTCCTTTCTGATAATCCGGCCTGCCATAAAATTAGAATAGCAAATACCTCCTGACAAAGATGCATGTTTCCCTCTATTGTGCCATCATAAAAAAAACTCCGCTGGTGACTCGAGGAGCCGCAAACTTCAATTTAAATTTACAGTGCGGCGGAAGGAAAGTGATATGCACTCAAAAATTTTAATAACCTATTAAGTTACGACTTCAATTTCATTTTATGAATATTTTCCTTGGGGAGCAGTGCTATCACAGAGAAAGATAGAAATTTAAAAAAGATAAATAGTGCCATTAATCTCCAACATTTCTCTTCCATTATCCTTGAAAATTAGGAGTTATTTTTGTTCAGATCTTCATGTAATTAGCTCCCTACACTTGATTCACTAGCCAGAAAATGACCATGTTCAGAAAATTAAAAATTTGTCATTAAGTGGAATTTAACATAATATCATTTATCTTTATCTATTCCCCAGCTGACAGCAGGAGCCTTGGAAGTGATACAGGCTTCTGTGTCAGAGAGTAGAGGCAAGTCCTCGACATGAGAGGGAGAGCGCGGGAGTGTGGGGGGAGGCTATAAGGATGTGGGAGGGTAGCGGGAGAGGGGAAGCGCGTGAGACAAAAAGGAAGCAGGAGCTGGAGTCACGGGAAGAGGGGGAGAAAAGGAGGAGTGGGGTGTGGGAGGAGAGGGAACACACGGGAGGGAGTCAGAGGAGCAGGGCAGACAGGCAGGCAGGGCGAGGGGTGGAGGGGGGGATGAGGAAGAGGAGGGCAGGGAAGGCTAGTGAGGAAGGGCTGTCTGCTGGGCTCGATGGCAGAGCTCGGAAAGGGCCACCATGAAGCCAGCTGGGTGTCGCCATGAGAGGAGAGTTGGGGGCCTGGTGAAACCCTGTCCTGGCAGGACCCCCAAGCGTGGTCACTGGCTTCAGCTGGGCTGGATGAACACCAAGGCACTGGTTTCCTGCTGGAGGTTTTCTCCAATTCTTTGCCTGCCCCAGCCTGCCAGCCCCCCATGGAACACGGGGCAGGACCCGGCAGAAATCCTGATCAAGGTCAGAGGAGGCCTTTTGCTGCCTATTAAAGACCTAAAGCCTACACTGGCTACAAGATCCAAATGAATATTAGATGTCAGCAGATCTCCTCCTCTTCAAGCCTCTCAGAGTGATCCACCAAGTACCCTCCATCAAGTCATTGTCACCTTATACAGAGAGGAAACTGAGGCACAGAACAGGTCTTTGACTTGCGCGGGGCGGTGAGACTGGAAGCAGGGCTGGGACCAGAACGCAGCCCGGGCTGGCAGATCCTTTGAGACCTTCTGCTCTAACCCTTACTCTGCACTTCCCTCAACTAATCCTCTGTGCACACCAGAGGTGCGGCAAGTCCAGCTCTCCAGCATGGACCGAACTACAAGAAGCCTCTTCAGCTTCTGAACACCTCCCATGGACCGACAACATTAGCCTCCTAACCATCTCATCTGTCTCTCCTACTCTCAGTGGCTAGATCTGATAAAATATCTCTCTGGAGAAAATGAAAGAGAATAGGTGGAAGGAAGAAGACGATGACCATAAAGCAAACACTATGGGCAGGAGCTGTTTTAAATAACTGGCTAGCTAAAAAAGCCAAGGACATTAGCTACTCAGCAGTTCCATCACAAGAGCTCGTGCTATTTTAAGCAAATCTCTTTGCTTCTCTATTCTGGCTTAAAGTTTGGGGATTTTTCCACTCCTCCCAAAGAAGTTTTGGGGCGCTATATTTAGTTACATTCCCTTCTCCCATATCTTGATTTTCATACATTATGCATACCTTTTATTCTTACTTTGTTTTATAAGTACAATAAAGTGTGTTGGGGGGAAAGCCATAAAGATTTGCACTTCATCAGAAACAAGCTTAATGACCTTGCGCTCTGCTATGTATTCTTCTGTGCAAAGTGTAACACAGACTTTTGCACAAGTATCTACTGGACAGTGCATGTTATGTTACAGATCTGTGCAACAAGAGGGCGTAAAACAGCAGAGGAACATTCTAGTGCAGACACTTATCACCGTGCTCTGTGGCTGTGATTTTTAATGCAGCCTAGGGAGTTCGGTACAAAAAAAAAAAGTCTCACACAATGGCATTCTCCCCACAGGTTCCTGCAAGCCACAGTTGGCGGCCACAAAGTACCAGCCCACATGCATCAACCTCTTTCTTTCTACCTATGAAAGCACCAGATGGGTTACAGTCACTGTGCTCATCCTGTAGCTGGACACATGGAGGTGTTGAAAGTACCTCGGCGCTACAGCAAACCAACAGCAGAGCCGGGCGTGGGACCCAACCGTCCTGCCTCGTTCCTGCAGGCAACCACACGCCGCCGCCTCTGAAGCTTCCCACCACCAGCTGGGCGATGTAATGCTGCTTTCTGGCTTGGGTAACTTCTTTATTCTGGTGCACACATAGCTGGAGCCAACAGCAGGGTTGGATAAGCACAGGTGTGTCTGCTGGTTTTCACTAGGTACTGGGTATGGCTCTAGATCGGATCCTTTGCTGGAGGGCAGGAAAGTAGCACCTACTGTAGCGCTTGCCACAGTGGAATGGAAGCCTGTCTCTAGGGATCTGTTCTGGCACCCGTTGTCTCATCTCAAGTCTACTGCAGCCATGTCCCTCTCTGGTCTGAGGGCAGAGTGGAAGGACCCAACGCTCATCACCTGCCACAACACTGCAGAGCAAACTCCCTCCTGCCAATGATCTGAAATGCCAAGAATGTCCTCACCCCATCAGCAGGCCGTCTCCAAACAGCTGGCTGGGACAGTCACCAGCTTAGAGGACCTAGGCTGGAGAGGAGGAAGGTTGAGTACATAGGCATAGGGGGGAAATGTTGACCCTTGATCCTTGTGGGGCACCTCCCCATGGCAACACTGATCTGACCCACAGAAATTCCTGTGAGGCATTTGCCTCTGTGCCGGGGCTGGTCCCTGACCCCTGATGGGGGAAATCATGAATGTGATTTCCTCTCGCTGCCCCATCGCCCAAACCTTTGTGTTGTGCATCCCGGAGCATGCTCTTTCCACCGTGGCTCTCAAACAGCCCTTTACCCCCCAGGTCTCCTCCCTCACACCCTCCCACTTAGCCTCATGCTCCTCCTCTCCTATCCCTCCACACACTCTTCCTTTCGCCCTTTCCCTTCATTTTCTGTCTTTGCTGTTTCTGCCCTCTCTTTTCTCCACTCCTTGAGCTGTTTGATTCATGGTGGTCTCAAAGCAGAGGCTAAGGCCCCTTCCTCTCTTACCCACTTATTATATGATTTACCAAAGTGCCTTCACCTTGTTCCCTCATTCCTTGACTCGGCAGCTATCCTTGCTGCTCCCCTTAAAAATCAGTTCTGCTCCTCTTCCCCCCCCCCCCCTCCTCTCCCCACTTCAACTTTTTTTCCATAGCCTTACAGGCTAAGCCAGACTGTTCTCTTCCTCTCCCCCCATGCAGTCCCTGGCCCATCCCCTTCTGCCTCTCCCATCCTTCTCTCATGCTCCCCCCTCCTCACCAGAGCCTCAGCGCTGCAGCCTTAAAGCAGGATAAATGGATATGGATATCGTACAATAAAACCTTCAGAATGGAGAGTTTTGTGCAAGTGAACAGCAGCCAAGCCTGAGAGACTGAAAATTGGATAAAGGGATTAAAACAGTAGCACATTAACAGGAGATTTAGAGTGTAATAAACTCATTTCATAATAATATGTGCGTTGGGGCTGGTAATAAATCATCGCGGGATCCCTGCCTTCCGCAGTGCCGGAACGAGGCAGTGACCCGAAAGCGGGGTAGGATTTCAGCGAGATGTGGATTAATTTCACAGGGTTCTTGGCCAGGAATAGAGCGGCTGTGCCATTGCCGTACAGCTGCTGCTGCTGCTACTGCTGGCTTTTTACAAAACAAAACCCAAAAAACCACAAAAGGCAAAGAAATGAAACCAAACAAGAGAAGCTGCCAGCACCACCTGGCACACGTGTCTGTGCAGAGGGGTGCTCAAGTGGTCTTCACCGGCACATCCCCAGAGGCCAAACACCACCGCTTCTCAGTCACCTCCCCGGACAAAGTCCTGCCCCCTTTCCATGCAGACTTGTGGGGTAAAGATGATAAAACAGCAACAGGGACGAAGTCAGCTGGACAAAAACGCTAGGCTAAGTCACCACGTTAACGGCCCAAATAACTTTGCCTAAAATACTAAAGTCAAAAGATTGTAACAACCACACGCAGTAGATACACCAGCCTGGAGGGTAGCCCAAAGTGCGACCTTAGGACAGGTAGGGATGGGGAAAGGCTGAGACCTCACTCATAGCTGCTGCCCAAAGCTCGTGAAAAGTTACAAAAGAGATGAAGCCTCAGATCGAGAAAGGGAGGAGAGCAGCATGCTGGAATGTTCCCAGAGAAAGAATACAGATGGATCAAAGCCATAACGCAATTAGGTGAGGCAAGGACTTTGCAGCAAGAGGTAATAAAGGAATAAAGAACAGGAAAATGCAGTACAAGTGTCCTGGAATAAAACACAAAGGGCTTGAGGAGGCCTTGGGGAGATGGGGACAGGTTGATCATATCTTAAAGAAGACTGGGGAGCAAAAAAAAGCTTCCCAAAAGAGGAGGTACGGAGAAGCTCACAACAATCAGGGCACTGGTGCAGATGACAGGGGAGCTGGGCTCTACTTCTCGCCACCGCAGCCACGGAGCTTGCTTGGATGGTGAGCTCTCAGGGGAGGTCCTGCCTTGCTTTACCATAACCCATAAGAGTGCGGTCCAGCGTCTGAGAGAAAAATACATGGGGACACCTTGAAGTTGATGCAATTGGACATGAAAACAAGAACCTGTATTGAAGACACGACAGGATGCGCCAATCTCAAAGGAAATTCTCTAAACGTAAACCAAGGCTGACCTGGCATAAAGAAGGGGAGGGTAAATTTACATGAGAGAAATGGGACGTCGTGAAGACTGAGGAAGCGAATGGCCAGCAGGACAAATTTCAAATCTCAAAAGGAGATTTAAGGGCTGGAGCCCTGCAGATTCGTGGAGATCTGTCTTTGCTGGTACCCCTAGGATTAGCACCACAATGCTTTTTTAGTCAAGGCCAGAGTCACAACTCTGGACTTCCCTGAAAATATTAACCTCGATGCTGTGCTACCCAAATACAGCGGTAACAAAAAGTCATCAGCTCACAAATCAGCCATCTGCCATCCTTGAGCAGGCTGAGGAGGTTCAAATCAAACAAGGCATATAACTGTTCCTCAAACAGAAGCCTAATCCTTGCAAGAAGCCTGCATCTGAGGCAGAAAGCTACGTTCACATGCAGGTTTTCTTTACACGTGTGTGGTGGCTACTGACAACCCACCTACTACACACAATTCCCTCAAGGAAACCTGTTTCTTTAGCCAAGGGAGTTTTGCAGCATCATGCAGGTGTGTAAAGACGACACAGCAAACACCCATGACTTTTACAGGAGCAGACTGGGAGGCAGGCATGTCTGGATTTTTAAAGAGGTGCTTGGCATCACATCGAAGGATGGATTAAGGGAAAATGCAAACCAAAGAGAAAGGCAAGACTGCACTAAAACAGGAAAATGGGACTCAATGAGACAAAAGGGCTGCGCGTCTCAGAGCTGCCTGAGATTCATCCAGTCAAGGGACAAAGAGCGGGCCCCAGCACTGCGTGGGAAGTCATGCCCACAGATCTCCAAGAAGAAAGAAACAGACAAAACATCAGGTCCCAGCAGACTATTGCCTGAAGTCCCAAACTTTTTCCAAGGAAACCAAAATACCACATTTACAAAATGTTGCAAGGTTTGGATAAAAGCAAAACATTTCATAGCCATTGCAGTGCGGAGCGACACAGGTAGCCAGTACCAGGTCACAGACCCGTCTCTCACCCCTCTCCGAGGGAGGCCACCAGCCTGGCTTGAGGACGAGGGTCCTGCACGAGGCAGATAGTCCAGCCTTGGCTTAGGCCAACGACTAGTCACCGACACAGACTGGAACGCGTCTAACAGAAGTGATGTGTACTTCCACAGCGGCTGATGTGCCACTTGGGGTGGAGAAGGTGTACGGCCTTGTTCATCTTCTGAATCACTCTGTGATAGGACTTGAGTTTGACTCTGCCCTTTGCCCTTGAGTGCCCAGAGCACAAATTTATTAACCACACCAGGTCACTTTCTCTCCTGCTAGTTTAGATCAGGCAGCTTAACTTCCACTCAGGAAATGCTCATAATATCGTTGGAGACTTTCCTGTGCCCCCACCAGACATTTCAATTTCAATGAAACTACATTGTGTTTCAAGGAAAAAGCTTCACAAAAAGTATTCCCACCAGTCCAGTCCTCCCAGTCACCTGCTTCACGCTGTTCCCAGAGGGCTAAGGGGAAATACTTATTGCACGCCCCATTTTCGTTACGAACCGCTGTTGTGCACAACACTGAGCCCAGAGGTTCAGCCAACACCGCAGACAGTCTATGGCTTTAAGACCTACAGCTGGGGTCTCCTGTTGCCTTTACTTATCCCACACTGAGCAGCTGTACTATAAGGCAGGGGGCGACTTCTTACATTTCAGCATCAGACACGACAAAAAACAGAACACCTCTCCTAGCAATTTTTTTTAAATCGCTCAAAAATAAGATGTGCAGTAAGCAAAGGGTTTGGGATTTTATCCTCAACAGAAAAAGAACTGATTTTAAAACACATTTTGTGAAAACACATTTCGGAGATCAGTTCCAGATTGTAAAGGGCATTTTTGGCTAATAAACACAAGAACCAGTAGATTCATGCTTTGAAAATGCATTGGTTAAAACAAACTGAGTTTTAGCAAGTCCCTTAAGATAGAAAAGCAACATCTGTAAAGTCTTCAGAAACCAGAAATTTTACTCAAAATATATATGTTTTTATAAACACTGGAAAATGTGGTCAAAAAACCCAAGCGGGCCAGCTTAGCTGCCAGCCCATAGTAGTGAGAGAAGGTGAAAGCAGGAAGGAAAAGCTCACTTTACTATTTCTTTTCCTCCAATAGTAAGGGATGATCCCAGCTCACGCAGCGCTGCACAGCAGAAAGTTGGGAGTCCCAAGACTCTGCCCACGGTGGTCAAACGGGGCACACAAAACCACCAGTGGTACATCACTGTTACAGATGCGCGCCGAGCGGTGGGAATCCCCGAGGGAAGAGCTCGGAGCCCAGAGCCCTTTCACACGTATCACGTAAACAGTGTGTGGCCCTCATGGCAATTTCAGCCAGGTGGGAGGGCGTCACAGCGGTGAGCGGCAGCAGCACTGCTCTTCATCTAAGCTGGCTTTCACTCATTACCATAGCTCTTGCCACACCACTGAAGTGTAAATTCACTCAGTAAATCACACCGGCTCCACTGTTGCAAAAATAGTACTCAAGAAGCACTAATAAAGCAGGAGAAATTGGATTTGCATTGAAGTCAACCTGCCACCAGAGCTGTCAGTCACTGCCAATCAAGGGCTGCAAGTCCCATCCAAACAGACTTCCCTTGTAGCAAACTGGCCGTGGGAACGCGGGGAGCCAAGGAGCAGAGGTGAACATGCGCAGCACAGAACCTTCATATTCCCCCACCCCCAACACACGCCACAAGAGCCAACAAGACCGAGTCCTGCGCAATAAAAGCTGGTGGACAGCGAACCACCACAGTAAGTTACTCTGAACAGTGAACTAGAGAGCCAAGGGGCTGTAAAGCACCTTGATTTCTCTCCTCTTGGATTCAAGGGAGGTATTTCTTCCCACACCCCTACCAGGTGATACTTGAGAATAAGGAGAAATTTTCAGAAACCCGTCCAATCAATTTGACGGACCATTTCAGCTGGAAAATACACGTAGCTCTGAAATAGCTCTGAAAATGCTGAAGGACCTGGGTTCAGTGTCCTCCAAACAGTACTCCCTGGCTAGGAGTCAAAACTATTTCCTTTGTGTAAAAAGGGACCCACACTAGAAAAAGGGCTGAACATGGCAAAAAACAAAAGATGTCCTTTTTTGGTTAAAGGTAAAGGCTTGGATTGCCCCAAAATGACGTTTTCATGAGAAAGGAAAGGAATGAGAGAGAAAGGAAGACAACAGGGTTTTTTTTTAAATGTTTGTTGGTTTGGGTTGTTTGTTTGGGTTTTGGGTTTTTTTTTCATTTAATTAAATACATCAAAAAACAGGAAAAAGCAAAGCATAAGGGATTTTCTTACATGAAAGGTTGTGGCTGTTTTGCAATATCCCCCTTCATTACTGAGATGAAATTAAACCTATCTGATTCACTTCTCCACAACTGGGGCACAGATGCAATGACCTGCAGCAGTCCCAGGGCTGCCCCATTGGAAAGGGCGGCCTTCCAGGACACATTGCAGCTATGCGGCTGGGGAGCTAAGGCATGCCATTGATTTTTATTTTTTTTTTATTTTTTGTCACAAAATGTCATAGCAATGCAGTTGCGTGATATTGTGCTGGCCAGAAATCACCTTCAAGACAGTTTAGTGGTATGACATGGTACGTTGTCAACAGTAAATCTGGGCTGGGAGGCAATAATCCATTCCGATGCTGATCACTGAAGACATCAGAATCAATTAAATGCCCGCTGTTAATCATGCTACCTGGCCTACAGACAAACCACCTTGTTCTGTAACCTTCTCTAGTTTTATTAGCTGAAGAGGCTCACATTAGGTTGATTTTTGGATAGGAGACCTGCAAAGACCATCCAGCGCTGACAGAAACGGCATGGCTGTATCCAAGCGCTGACTCCATTCGCAACAGAGTGACCCCGGGCAGTTCCAGCGAGTGCTGCTCAGGTGAGCCCTAAGCTCAGATCTTTGATTTCTGCAGTCACAACACTTGCCACAAGTCGGAAGGACCAGCCACATTCACCAGTGTGGCATTACCAAGTTCTGCAGGGACAGTTCATCCCTATTTGAATCCCAACTGGACAGCAGAGGTGTCTTCTTCAATTCCTGTGCAAAGGAGTTATTTAACATTCCCTTGAATGCAAACGAATGCAGACACAAACAAGTTGCCTCACTTTTGCAGAATAATCGATGGCACAAATATGGGATCAGGAACAGTGAGTGAGTCAGAAATTCTGCAGAAAAAGCTCAAGGTGAACAAGAGTTACCAGTGCAAGGTTGTTCGGGGGGGGGGGGGGGGAAAAAAAAAAAAANAAAAAAAAACCCACCAAAACAACCTCATGGACAGTTTAGCGAGGAGCACAGATGATCAGGCATGTCAGACCTCTCTGTGTTGGTGAGGCTTCAGCTGGAATATTAAATCCAGGTCTGGACCCCAGCATTCGAGAGAGACGTTGGCAAATAAGAGCTATTTGTGAAAAGAAGTAAGACTGCCCCAAGATCTGGACAGTATGACCTGAAAAGCTGGAAAGAACTGGAGGTGTTCAGTCTAGAGATGAGATGGCTCAGGAGAAACATCTTCCTAATAGGGGGGGAAAAAAATGGACAAAAAGGCAGGCAGTAAGCCCTTCTCCATGTCAACACGGAGAAGAGAGCAAGGCTTAAACTGCAGCAAGATCCAGATTGGCACGAGGGCAAAGGTTTAGTGCTGTGAACTACTGCTAGAGGCTAGGGAAGCACTGGAGCAGACTGCTGGAGGGAACCTGCGGTATCTCCATCACTGAAAGCTTTTAAGAACAGAAAATTAGTTAGAAAATACATGTCCGAGGTAGCATGGGTCTTGCCCTAAGTTAGGGAAACAGATCGGATGATCTTATGGTGCTAATTCCAGGCTTAATTTTTCCTGATAATGATATTCTGATTAAAGAAACTAAATCACAGTGAAGCTGATTGGTATGTTCAAGGCCATACATTAGACCAGTAGCAAGACAGCATTAAGACCACCAGGAACCGATACATCATTGCTCCCATACATCAGTGACACTTGCTCCCATACTAGTTGCCATAAAAACTGAGAAGCAAAGCGGGAGAAGGGTAATTGGCTGTGATTTCCCTTCCTTAGTGTCCTAAAATATTTCCAAAATGGCCTAACCAAAAGGCTGTAATATGTATGTCTATATTGACATAAGTAGAAACATTTCTCTTTAAAAAATCCCACAAAACCTCAGGAAGAAAAAATATTTCATTTTTAATAATGTTAAGCATTGAAAATATCATTCTGTATTCATTCAATATATGCATATCATTCAATATTGCAAGAGAAAGTACAATATTTAGACTTGTTCAGAACTTATTTTCCAGAGCAAATGCAACCAAACGCAAATGTTTTTCAGATCATTCCATACCTACCTTTTCTTCAGAAAGAAAAAAAAAATATTGTTTTAAGTAAATGACTACCCTGCTTTGGCATTTCTGAGTCCAAATTTCAGACTCAATCTAAGCACAGCTGTGTTGCTGTCCTCTAGAAGCAGAGAACAAGAATTTTGGGATCCCCAGATATGTGGAGAGGCACAGGGTTAATGGCCTTGGGGACTCTGTGGTCAAGGAAGAGTGGCACTGCTGGTTAGCAGGAAGTTTGTCTGGTTAGCCTGGGGTTTGTCTCTGCCACTGGCTCAGAGCACGTCCCCGGGTTGCCCTCCTGTTACAGCACAGCTCCCGGACTGCGCGGGCAGAGCTATGTGCTGGGAAAGGGTCTGGGCACCTCAGTGCCCCACCTCACCCTGGCGAAACCGTTCCTCATGTGACAATAATGCCTTTATATAGCATAATGCACTTCGTATACTGCTCAGCAGATCCCAACCTGAACTACGTGCTCGCTCTCCGACACTCGGCTTCCAGAGTAACACAGGTGTGGTCCATCACAGATGCATTCTCTTACACCTTCCTAATAAGTTAAGAAATTAGGTCCTTCTCCCATCTGAATTTGAAAAACCTGCTTCTCCTGCTCTCATAGGGCCAAAATCTCTAATGGGATCCACTGGTACTCAGCGACGCTGCCCCCGGCCCCGCGTGTTCCTCTTACATTGACCTCATCTATTTATTGTACCTAGCTGGTACAACACACACAGACCTGCATGGCTGTTTCCCAGGACTGCATAACCAGGTCAGCAAAATACTTGTTTCAGAACATGCACAGAGTCCACCCAGGTTCTTCCACCAGAGCATGAGCAGTGTCTACAGGGAGCTGCCAGTGGGATAAAGAGGAATGACATAAACCGAGAGTCATTAAGTCCACCGCCTCTTTTCGAAGGGTGAAATGCACACGCGTTCATCCAAACACAACCTCCACGCTTCACTAGAAACAGGACTTACACAGGTTAAACTGTGCTTCTGCGCAGGACCAACTGCCCCCTCGGGTGTAAGCTGGTATTTTCACATTATCCTCACAAAGCCCTGTTGAGCTGCCACCCCCCACCCCCAGCTAAGGATCTGGAGCTTTCCATCCAGTGACAAAACTCCACATTTTTCATGCTGCTTGGTTGCTCTCACCACCAAACAAGAGTCTGCTCATCACACGGCCTTTTGTCAAACCAGCAATACAGCGCTTCCTCTCATCCCTCTCACAGGTCCTGTGCGTAGAGATCTTGCTGTGAAGTAGGGACCATACTTTGTCTGAACTTCATGGTTTTTATCACCTGAGTATTAGTCATCTTCAATATGTTTCTGTTGCATTAATGGAAAAATATGGGAGCCCTCCGGTGGTAAAAATAATACCTTTAATTTCCCATAGATGATAACCAGAGACTGTAACCCAGCAGATAAAGTGCCTACTTCAGCTTTCAAAGGTGCAGCTGTGAGTTCAAAACTGTATTTTCAGTACCTTTTCTGTTCACTTTATTCCACTCACGCTGCTTTAACTTAATTAATAACCATTCATTTCGCAGGATCACAACAACAATGGCCACCACCACTGGTGGGTCAAATTCAGACACGCAGTAAGGTGTGCAAATGCTGTAGGAGGAAGGGCTCATGAAAGGATGAAAACTTAGGGCTTGTTTTAAAGAAGAAAAATCAACCATGGTGTAAACGCACTGATTTTCACCAGAAGTGAAGCATACATGATTACATTCAACTGAAACAACGAAAGTCTCAGCTTCAAAGAAAAACTTTATTCCTCATAGGTACAGTTTTAAAAACTACATATTACCAACGCTGAACTTCGATCGGCTACCAGGGCAGGACGGTAAAGAAACGCCTCATTAGGTGCACTCAGATCTACTCCTTGACGCTACCTGCTGTCTCCCTCCCCTAAATTTCACCTGTAAAACCACACACTTGCCAAAAAACTAGCATGCTGGAAAAGGGGAAAAAAGAGGGAAGGAGGGTCAGTCTAAGTTTTGCCTTGGCAAAATGAAAAAAGGAAGTGTTTCAGAGCAACCAGTTTTACTGTTTACAGTACAGCTTTATTCCAAGCTAGTCCTTGTAATTTGGTATTAGGTTTTCTTTCTATAATTTTTTAAAGTTGCACTTAAAGCTCAAAATAACTGACGTAACAGGAAAAATGGAAGCTTATATTGCTTCTAAATGTTAGAAGAAAATATTCAAAGTTTTCCTGCATCACTGTTTTTGGTCAAAAAAGTAGTTTTCAGCCAAAACACAATTCACCTGGATGATGACGGTCACAGAGACAGTGGTAAGAGGCAAAAGAAGACATCGTACATTAGAGCTACAAAACCAGCAATGGGAATTACTCCTTTATTTTGCTACACATGTGAAACGGTGTGTGAAGCACTCGCGTATCTGTCTCAAAACCCTTTCTCTAATGTTCAGAATTGCAACTGAAAGGCTCACAGAGACCCATGTGATGCCAACGCATGCCATGTCATCATTTGGGAGACAAACCAGCCATCTTCTTTCATCACCAGAAACACAGCAGAGAAAGGGACACTGACAGCGGGGAACCCACCCTGCAAACAGCCGCAGGAAACAGTGCTTCTCAAGGAGACACCCTGCCACTTTGCCAGTAAGTAGAAGCTCACGGCAGTAGCTTGCCCCGGTCACATCACAGTCCCATGGACCTGCAGTGCTGGAGCAGAGGCTTTCCTGCTGGTTGCTCATTCCTGGCAGATGTCAGCCCATAACGCCAGGGACCATGGCACGTAACACAGCCTATGGTCAGGTAACCGCCCGTCACATTTACATGCCTCCTTATTTCTGACCACAAGGACCAAGCTCCCCGAGCCAGGGGCCAGCCTCACATTGTGCGGCAGAGCCTTCCTCACTGGTTTCGCTTTTCAGTTAGCTATAAGCTATAGTTACAACTACAAGCTACAGATGGAGCTCAGAAGTCCTTTAGCGCTTTGTCTTGACCTCGTGCGCTGCAGGAGAAGAAAAGCTAGTTTGGGTCAAAAACCAAAAGTAAGAGATGCTCTGGAAAATCCAATACGCAAATCAGATTGGCAACAGTAAGAGGTTCGTCCAAAGCACACAAGGGTTAAAGTATTTCCTTACCCGGCACAGCAACTCACAGTTCAGAAAGCATGCTTCCCTCAGGCCTGCGTGCTCCGGGAGGNCCAAAAGTAAGAGATGCTCTGGAAAATCCAATATGCAAATCAGATTGGCAACAGTAAGAGGTTCGTCTAAAGCACACAAGGGTTAAAGTATTTCCTTACCCGGCACAGCAACTCACAGTTCAGAAAGCATGCTTCCCTCAGGCCTGCAGGGAGCACGGCTCCGGGAGGCAGCCCTGCCCCCTCAGACACGCAAGGACCTCTCATCAGGAAAGCAGAAGGCAAGATCCACAGCGCAGATCTGAGAGCAGAAACCATCAGTGGCCCTGTGCGGCAGCTGCTCTTCCTGCTAGTAAATAGGCTCAGCTCACCCTGACTATCTTCAGAGCCAGTTGCCTGATGCAAACACCGTGATGTTTTGCATCAAGGTCTTGCTTCTGTACTGTTCACAGTGCTGGAAAAGGAGTTTCCCAGTTCCCCTCCAGTCTTTTGTATCTGTGCATTGAGCACAGAAGAAAGCAGAGTAGAAGATGCTAAGAGAATTTTTGGGATGCACACCCCACTTTCTGAATTTTCTTTTAAATGCTTCCTTCGTCAGGCTTTTGCCCCCTTCTCACTGATGCTTTGGCAACTGGTGTTGCATAGAGGAATGAGAGAGCTCATGCTGTCCCACAGACACATTGGGTGGGGAGGTCAGGCCTGCCACCAAAGCCCTGCACAAACATCTCACATTAGATGTCTGAGATAAAAAAGCCTTCTTTAGACTTCAAAATTAATGCGTCTTTGATATGAACGTGGACAGCTCACAGCTATATTACACCTCAGTAGTCTTCATTCTACTTTTATGCTATTCTGGATTTGTAAGACTGGAAAAAGTTAATTTAACCATCAACAGGGGAGGGGTCTCCAGGTGTAGAAGACATATATATAGCCTAGAGTTCATAGCCAACTTTACACCATCATCTCTCATAATCAAGAGTGTAGCCCAGGAAAGGAAGAGAGGTACAGCAAAGGGGGGGACGCTATAGCCCTGCACGCTATTGCATTGTAGAGAGTCTCATTTATGGGAAATGCTCCCAGAGCCAGTCATGAGTTGGAAAGCCACCTCCAGTCTCAGTTTGACTCCCCATGGACAGGACACAGCTATGCAGTGTGGTATCTTGAGTCTTCAACCACACGTGAAAGGTTTCAGAAATAATCTCTTTCAGTCTCACAGCTGATTTTCCTCATGGCTGGCATCAGTGCTGACCGAAGGGGAGCAGGATAAATGGCAAATATTTCTGAGGAAGCAATCTGCCAGATCTCCAGTTCACATGAAGAACTCTTGTGTTGACTTCATCTTCCTCAGATGCAGCCCCATGTTTGGAAAGCCATTCTTAACAGCTCCGCTTTTAAGCTGTTCAGATAAACACTATGCATCCTGCTGCTTCAGAGCAGTCAAGCATAGCGTTAACTTCAGCACTTGAAGTTTGTGCTGCATCTGCATCACCTGCTAACACTGGGTCAACACAGAAGAGAATGCACGTAGACAGGGAAGACCCTTGACACTGACTGCACACAGGCATGGATTCCCTCTGCTGCCGCTCATGGTGCTCGGCTATAACCACAATGCCAGTCATAAATGGGACTTCTCTTGAGCAAAACGAGCTGTCTGCCCTTCAGAAGTTCAGACCTCTCCAAACCCTTATTTACTAGAATCCAAGTAAGAAACTCAGAAGCAAGCAAGCATTTCTGAGACACCTCTTGGCACTGCAGATGGGAAGAGCAACTACAGCTTTTCCTCTCCCCCATATTTCTTTCAGTGACTGTCAGGTCAAAGACACAATAACCTAAATTGATATGCCCCTGCTTCTCTCAGTCTACAATTATGTCTATCATTGGTCTCCTCTACTTCCATTCTGTCCACATAATGGTCTTTACCCATTTGGAAGATCTCCATGCTCAGCTGTGTACATTGGAAAGTATTTGCCGGCAATGGCAGTAACGTCCAGCTCGCAGTGCCTGTCCCAAACCTCATCTTTAAAGCCCCACTGGAATAGCAGAAGACCACCAGAAAGCAGCTGTGTTTCGCAAAGACTGTGCTCTATTGTTCCCTAAAGTCTTATAGCAAAGGTACTCTTCGGGACCTCCCAAACACCCTAGAAGATTACCATCTATTTGTAATGACCCAGTATTCTAGCCAGGGATTTATTTTGTTCTCCCATCTCCCTTTTTTTTAAAAAAAAAAGAAAAAAAAACAACAAAAAACCAGCATCACAGCATAGCAGCCACCACTGCTGCGGCAGCTCTCTGCAAGTCACATCAATTCCATTCCCAGGGGTGCAAACCAATTTCTCTTGTTTTTCCGCCCGTCTCTCTGGCTGAACCTCCAGCAGCCTTCAATCCCATTAATCCAAGCACTGCTGGCGATGACGAAGACTGATTTCACCAGCAAACGATCAATTTGTATCTCCCCCCCTTTTTTTCTTTTTTCCTTTTTTTTTTTGGTGTGATGTACAAAATATCATGAAAAAGGCGTTAGTGGTGATAGTTCCACAACAGTGAAATAATAGAGTAATAAGGCAATCCACTTTTGACCTTGCAGGACAGCTAATTCATCTACCCATCTATCTTAATTATTCCCTGGGTTACAAAAGAGAAACTGTACAATTCATTCATTCCATGGTGACAATTCCATTTTCCACCCCCAGTAAAGCACCATCCTTCCTCTGCAGTGATCCTGCCATAGACCACATCCCTTCTCAGCCCACTCACACCAGCCCGCATGCAAACAGTCATTAAAGGCCTGATCCAAAGCCCGTTGAAGTTGATCGAGTCAGGCCCTTGCTGGCCCCAAGGCACTATTCTCTGTGCCCATCCATACCTTCCCCTCACTTCTAAGCAAACGAGAAATCATTCCCCTTCATAAGCCGTATCAAAAGCAGCAGTGGGATCTCTGGCAGAGCAGCCAGGTGTTCAGACAGGCTAACTTTGCCTCGGGAGACTGATCTTTTCAGATCTTCTCTCATGTTGATGGAAAGAAGGTATCTTACAGAAAGATACGTATTTTCTCAGAGAAGTCTATGAAGTCTGTCTGCACTGGATAAGAGCAAGATAGGATCTCCAAATTTAGAAAGCACATTGTGACAAAGGTACGGAGAAGACAGTGGAAAAGATTCAAAGAGCATCTTCTGACAGCACTGCTCCAAGTTCTGCTATGTATCATTTGATGAATATGATTGTGGCCTGGAAGTTAATACCCAAGTCTCAAGTATCTGAGTCTCACATCCATACAACCCGATCTTTCTGCTGCTTCACCTCAGAGACTGAATACCACAACCTACCCATGCTCAGGCATAGCATCTGCGAGCAGACTGTTTGCACGTGACTCTCCAACCTGCAGGGAGAGGCTGGTGTCAATGAGTGTCTCCCACCGTTTTCTGAAAGAGCCAAGGTTAGTCTTTACCTCCAACAGGCAAAAGGCTCTGCTGGCATTTGCAATGCCAAAATTTCACAAGACCCCTTGCAGGCTAACAGTTGCTAGGGAAGAAAGCAGAGAACTGGCCACAAAAGAAGGTAAGGAGGAAGGTGCTTCAAAGGGAGCAGCGGTAACTGAGATAAATCCCACTGACTCTTGGTTGCTCCTTCTGTGAGTTAAGTTGAAACTAAAGCAGCAGAAACCCCCGTAAGGGACAGCTGCCTCTGGTCAGGTCTTCTTCTATTCATAGGAGTCTTGGCTGCTGATAAATCCTCGAAGATTTGCACTTTCCTGGCATCCCACTTCTCTGCAGATGGTTTTAAGGTCACCTTTGGGCTCCACAGCTCACTCTGTTCCTCTACTTAGTATCTCCACATCCTTTTTGGACTTCTGAGCAAGCCAGCGTCTTTTCTTCTCCTCACCCTCATCTGTCTCCCTTCCACCACTTCACTCTCTTCATACTGCTCAAGGCTGCATCTCTGCCTGTCTTCCCAACACCCAATTCCCCTTATCTAAAATATATACCCCTCTCTTTCTTAAAGGCACTAAACCCAGAACTTCCTTTCCTAGGTCTGTAACAGGTCTTCTTAGCTTGATTTCCTTTCCTGCCTGGTTTCTCCACCCCTGTCACGTTTGTCTCCAGTCTGCTGCCCAACCATACAAATCCAGTCCCCTTTCCACACCTGATCCTCTTGCCTCCTGGATGCCCCCGCTTGTCTCATGCAGTCCATCCACACTTTCGGTTCACATTGGGAAGACAACTTAGTCTTCCACCAACTTCACTCCGCTGATATATCCTCTGCTCCCTTACCTCCTTCCCCACTCTTACCTTCATTTCCCCCCTTCTTATTTTTTTCATACTTCCTGTGGTCCCTGCTCCGTTATCTCACCAACCTACTCTGCTTCCTCCTCCCCACAATCCTTGACATGAGTAGACATCCTACTTCCCTCTCTGTCACGTCTAACCTGAGTCTGTAATCACTTAAGAGAAGTGAGCATGTGTGAGGTTCGTACAGTGCCTTGTCAATGTACAGTGCCTTGAATGATTATTATTAAAACATTACTAACACAAAGATACCACCTTGGGTTCAGGTGTCCCTGAGACACAGATTGCTGCAAGCAGCTAAGTACAGCAGGGAAGTATTAGAGCTGCTTGCTCCTTTGTTAGTTTTCCCTTAAGTCTGGCCCAGCAGATCCTCTCAGGAACAAAATCCTGGGCTAGAGTGTAAACGGAGAGGAAAGACAATACCCTACACCTCAGAGTGGAACTGAATCCTGAAGTCACGCATACACAGGGAAGGCAGGAAAACCCACCCACTAACCGTAAATACCCAGGACACTGCATAGATGTCTTCAGACCCCTTACCGCAGAGGTCCCTACTGACATCGGCTCCTCTGAAGACCCAGAGTCAGTCGATAGGAGCCTGGCACAGAAATGTGGGTGGAATTTAGGCCAGCCGAGTACAGCCCTGCACGCCACTGAGCAGCGGAAACAGCAAAGCAAAGACCCCGAGGCAGAGCCTGGACCAGTGGTGCTGCTTCACTGCCACGTGTATGTCATTCTGTTGAAACACACATCGAGGCACCAAGCACAGCCACGTCCAGGCTTTTGGGAAGCAGCAAGTGGACACAAACACAAGGTCTTCAGTGAATAATGTTATAGCAGGACACAGGGATCATGTGTGACTGGAAGCACCAGGAGCAAAGCAGGACAAACGGATGCACAGGCATAGGTGACACAGGTTGCTGCAAGCTGTTACACTGGAAACAAAAAAGCTACCCCAGCCCGTATCATAACTACCCCAAGTCCCAGCAGAGAAGCTGTACAGTGTCACAGTGCAGAGTGCCACAACCAGCTTTCCAGTTAAGATAGTGACTATCAGCTAAGGAAGATGCTTTTCAGTCCCTGGCTGGCATAGGTTCCCTGGCTGACCTTGGTCAATTCATATGACACGGTTTGGAGTCCGTCTTCACACAAAGGAGGACCACAACCTTTCATCTGCTTCTTGGCATTGTCCAGACAGGATGACAAACATCCTTTGTGGCATGTCTAGTCTCAAGCATCCACGTAAAGTTCACTTTCTTCTTCCGCAAGGCAGTCTCTTTGATTCCTTGAGCTTTTATCAGGTGTCTCCCTGATCCCAAGACATGAGAGTTATCCCTAAGCTACAACCAGAGTTTTTCTATTTCCCAGAAAGTCCTCTTCCTCCCAGTTCCCTCTTTTTGCAGTGTTTTCAGCAAACCTCTTCCTTCCCCTTTTCCTCAGAGACTGATTACCATCCAACCAAACCTCCGAGAGCCCAAATCTCCTCTTACCTTCAGCTCTCTTTAAATACTGTGGCTGTGAACGGTAAGGCGCTCATAGGTGGCCAACTGCTCTCTGTAGCACGGTTACTGGATGACAAAGGGGCTGGCCCGTAAGCCCTGGCACAATGTGCCAGAATTCACACTGGAGAAGCTTCATTCTCCCCTCAAGAATTAACCTTCCTGCACCTCCCGTGCTGCTGGCGCTTGTGGTACGCAGGAACCTTTCCCACCTCAGGCATAGTTACGAGTCTCCTTCCTGGCACTGGGTATGGAGTATAGCTAGACAGCTGAACGCTTTGATCTTCTTGGTGGCTGGTACACGTACAAAGCTTTTGGAGTCATGTACGTATTCCCCAGGAGAGCAAAGTTTCTCGCTCAGCTGAAAATTAACTTCTGGGGTTGCACTTACTCGCTTCCTCTCACATGGCCTGCAAAGCAGCTCTGAAAGCAAAGTACTACACTCCAGGAACCCCGTGACCGACCTTTCCCAGGCACTCCTCAAGACAAAAGAAGGGGAGAAAAGCAAGGGGAAGGGAAGAATAAGGAGAACGGTGGTTCCGGCCAAAGAAGAAGTTTCAGAGAAGAGAAGAAGGAAGATGGAATGAGAAGGAAGTGAAGGAGAGAAAAAGGAATGGAGGGAGAGGGAGCAGCAATAATAAGGTCATTTGTTACAGGAGCTACTCCTAGTCTGTGTGTATGTAACACAATTTGAGCTAATTGTATTGCCCTCACTTTGGGGACGCTGCTGTCTGTCTCTGAAGCTTTTTCTAATTTCCCCCCTTAATGTACGATTTCAGAATCTTTCATTCTAATGATTTTAATGCAATCAGCAAAACTATGCATGTAATTGTCTTTGGCACGGCACTCGCTGGAGTGGCACTCGGGGACAGCTCCCTGAACCCCGGACTCCGGCAGGAGAATGCAAAACAGGCCTGTTTTCAATCACCGCGGCAGAAGGCAGCCGGCAACGTCTGCGAAAGGCTGCCGAAAAAAAACATTTGTCGGAAGACAATGACAAAAAAGGGGGTCTCAGCTCGGTGCTATTCAGAGACAATTTGTAAGCACGGCTGTTGAAGTCGATCCAAAGGCTCCGGAACAGCTGGAGCTTTGCAGTGATTGATAAGTGCGCCCAGGAGAACTTCATTTCTGCCTGAATGAAGACAAAAGCCCCGCGATGCTGGGCGGATGGGTAATGTCACTATCATTAAGTAGTGAGAGTGGATATGCCAGACCTTCAGATGGGGACACAGTCAGGGCTATGAGGAGAGGTCAGGGCACCCTCCCTTCCTTCCCATCACCGCCAGCTCTTTCCCCTCCCTGACTCCCCCCTCCCCACACACACACTTTCAGCACAAACATCCCCTTTGCTAATTGTAATGCCCATATAATAAGCTAGGGGAACTTTTATAAGTACCACACCATAGGTCTCTCCCTCTCCTCTTCGTGACTGTTGTGTACACGCTCCTTCCAGATCTCCTAGGCCTGGTTCTGCCAGTGGATGCTCCAGGCCATCCAGGTGCACCTTGTCCACAAACAATGTCGCTGTTGCTCATGATCCCACAGTCAGAAGACACCACCCTTGAGAGCCACCTTCAGTACCCACACTTGGGTGATTCCCACCAAAGGCTGCTTGTCTCCTTCCTTCCTCCCTGTATTGCTCACCAACACCTTCTGAAACCCGAAGCCTGCATTTCTGAAGTCAAGTCCAGTTAGAATTTTTGGGCAACCCCATGAAAACAGTTAGAGCATCACCACAGGAGAAGAAAGCACATGAAATACAAAGCCGATCACAATGGAATTGAACCAGTGTCTATGTGCTTTGCACAAAATCTTATCTGTCTTAAGGCTTGCCTGGTTTTGGGTGTTTGCTGACACTGTCTCTTTTTCTCTGCAGAGTTATCAGATCTCACATACAATAGTCAGCGTGAAGAGTACTGGAGACAAGTGAGTAGATGATAATCTCAACTTTCACTTTGTGCTTTTCTCATGGTAAAGAAAAAGCTGGAAAACACAACCCAAGTTGTTCTGAAACAAGACGCAAAATCGAAGGACCCTTTAGTCACTGAATGACCCTTGGTGCTGCCCACAAGCAGTCAAATTCAAGAGCTGTCTCCTCAGTTTCTACATATTCAGTAGTCAGGACACCAAACATCTCTGAAACTCTGCAGCATGGTTGGGAATCAGCAGTGCACCACAGAAGCCATCAGAAAACAGTCCCCAACAAGGGTAACACCCATGCAGGAAGGGGAACAAACTGCCCGAAATTCCTCAAAGGCTGTGCCACAAATGCTCAGAGGATCTACAACCCACCTCAAACACCTGCTCTTTCCGTTCCATGTACCGAACCCACCTCTTTTCTCTTGCTGTCAATGGCCAGCCTAGGCAATGCAAAAGACAAGACAAAGACCTCTTCCAAAAAAACCCACAGAATCTTCAGCAAGAAACATTAGTCCGTCACCTTCTGGGGTGCTTTAAGGAGTGTGAAGGCAAAAGAAACGGGAGTGGAGAGAAAAGGTTCCTACTGGCAGACAGCCTATCGTTCTTTTGCTTCCTGCTGACATTTTAGGCCACCCCGCTCTTACCTAACGCAGTTAACTTCTGTTCAGATGATGCAGCCTAAGAGCACAGAGCTACAGATCTCCAGTGGAGATCCTGGTCCAGGATACCATCACCCAGCCGCAGCTGAGACTGACTAATCACCCATGGAGATGAACCTGGAGGAGGATGAGAAGCTTCAGGGTCAGGAGGTCTGGGACCATTTCCAAACTCTGTCACTGACCTGGACCAACTCACACCCACTCCACTTTATCTCTCTGTTTTCCCACTTTTCTGCGTCCGAGAGTTCTACAGTGCACGGCCCAGGCTGCTGTTCAGCTGCACAGCACCTACAGCAACAAAACTGCACCCTGAGCTGGGGCTATAACCTGCCCCAGCAATAACACTTCCAAGAGTCCCTACCTGCCAACACTCAGTACGTTCCTGCCACGCTGCCACCATGCCAGAAGCCATTAAATAAAGTTACTCAGGGAAAGCAGAAACTCCAGCTACCAAATTATCACTGAACCCCTCTGCGCTTCAGATGAGATCCATCTGAACCTATTAGGAGCTCCACCACCCCCACCCCCTTGATTCCCATACCCTTCCCAGGTAAGCTACCCTGAGGGAGGGAGCAGAGGGACCCCAGAGATGCCTTTATTTGCAGAAGGTGATCTCTAGGTGCTCAGCTCTAGCAACCAACTATTTAGAGCCCACGACGCCTAAACTCACATTTCCCCTACTCATTCGATGACATCTCTGTCAGAAGCCCCACCTCACCCTAGACTGTCGGTTCTTTGGGTACCAGAAGGCTTTGTGTCCTGTGTTTGTACAAAACCTACCATGCGCCCAGGCCTCTCGACCACCAGAGGAAGACGCAGCAGCCGCCATACAGCTCCAGCACATAAACAGAAAGCTGCCTGACATCCCTCTGTGCCTTCTGCCGGTGGCGAAAGCAGGTCAGCTGAAATTCCCCTCAGTCTCCCTCCGCTTTCCAAACTCCAGGAACCTTTTGCTGCAGTAACACAGATTTTTTTGACTGACTTACACCCAGCCAGCCAGCATCTTGCTCTCTCTGCAGGGTGATGGAATAGCACAGGCCAGCGATCAGCAGGAAAGCCGATCCCATTGGCCTGCAGAGGAGCACCAGCCCCGCTGCTATTTGTATACGTCCTCTGGAACATCCACATTCAGCACTGTCCTTGCCAAAGCCACCACCAAAGTGTGCACGTTGTTCCCTAATCTCCCTGTCCCCAGAGCTGGTGCTGGCTGCTTGTTCTGCCTCCCTGCTCGGACAGCTAAAGAGTTACACAGGGCACTGCAGCGCTGGGGGGATCTCAGCTCGTTGGTCTTCGGTGTGCACTTTGGGGGGCCCCTTGTGGACATCCTTCCTGAGCTGGCAGCCCTACCAGCTGCAGCAGGAGAAGAGCAGAGGGGTCACAGCAGACCCCTTCTGGAGAGGGAAACAGAGACACTCAACCAGCCTAGTGGTCCCTGTCAACGAAGAAAGGAACAGGATGCCAAAGTCCCAGTGGCTTACAGCCCCTCTCTTCCACTGAGAAATGCTACTTCAGCTTCTATACCTCCACTCGGCACGTAGCCATGATGATACAGGAACCTACTTCTGAAAGAAAGAGATACCTTTTTTCAGCATCTGCACATTCAGCAGTGATGTTACCAGGAACCAGAAGTGATACCCGGCTTTAATGAACTAATGTGGACCTGCAGAAACTTTATTCCAACTAAGTAAAGATCCCCCAAGCCTCCACTCAAGCTTAGTCAGTCCTAAGCCTCCAGCAACGTGACTATCAGTTGCAGTAACATGTTCACCACAAGACACTCCATTTCTCACAGCTACCAGGTTCCAGCTTCTAGAAGAAGGAGAAGAAATTGCCCAAACATCTCACTGATGTAAGACTTCCCGCTCCTGATTTTTGGTCACCGAAAAGGATCTTTAAAGTCTCCAGGTCTGTTCTGACCTGGATCCAAACAGCAATGGTACTTCACGCTGGCAAGTTTTGATACCTTCATGGTCCTCCCTGCCCTAAGCCATGATGGTAGGGCCAAGCAGGACACAAAACCTCCTCCAACATGCCTTTGTTCCCACTTTGATCTGTGCAGTAATAAATAGTGATCAATCTCGACAGAGAGCATCCAAGTGTCTGGCATGCTGCGGAGGGCAAGGGCAAGGCAGTCTCTGCTACGGGAGATGATCCCTGGCCTGCCGCTCTTGATGACCCCAGAGAATTCACACCGCCCCGCTCCCTCCTCTTGAAAGGTGATAACAAAGGTGTGAGTTTCTAAGCCTGACTGGCTCACGGAGTTAAAACCCAGTGAACCTGACCAGATCAGTGATAAAGCCGGAGCTCTGCTGAATTGGTCATTCTCTTGCTCTCCCCTCCTCTTGCCTGACCCCTCTTTTGCATGGTTCATGGAATCGGCAAAACTCCCTGACACAGAAACTGGAAGACACTCGATCTGTCGGTAACAATTTCCAGCGGCTTTGACAGAAACAGGCAGAGCACAGGAAGAATAAAAAAAAGGGAAAGGGGGGAAAAAAAAGAAAGTAAGTCCTCCTGTCTCCTTTTCTCCCTTTCATTTTTCCTTTGGCTTCCCCTCTTTCCTGGTGCTGCGCGAGCACATCCTTTGCTTTGTCTGCTCCCGGACAGATGAAGACAGTCCACGGGCTGCAGGAGTTATCCCAACCTGAGCCGTCAAACAGACTAATTCATCATAGGAGAAAGCCTGTCTGCACACACAAGGGCAGGTGAACGTCTCTTACTTTAAAGCCCCCACTGCTCCTGCAGCGTGCTGGTTCCCTGTCCAGGCCTGAGGTTGCCCACAACGGCAGGGAGGCTTGGAACAGGTAGGAAGGTCAGTGGAGAAGATGGGGCTGGTAATGATTTATACCCACATGCTATTTATATTTTTTAGGTCAGCTTTGCTGGGAGGGGAAAAGCTTTCACTTTATTCTGCAGAGCAAGGTGTGGCCCGGGACCATCAGAGTGTTTTTACCCACGAGACGCCTGGCCCAGCCTTCCGTATTTCCCGCTCTCATCACTGTGGCTTCAAGCCTGGTGCACAGTAGGCTTCACAGAGGACTGGGGAAGGGTCTGCGAGCAGTCAGGGCATACGGACTGAGACTTCTGCTGCCCCTTCTGGGCTATACATCTGACCCACAGACCGACACTGTCACTGCAGGAAGGAGATTGGACTCCAAAACCCAGGCAGTTCCTTCCCATCCCTGAGTTCTGATGTCACTCCCTAAGCAAAAGTCATCCTGTCCAAGTGCCTAGGGAGATGCGAGTACATAGCACGACGCCTACCTTGTCAGACAACCCATCCTTCAGTCTATGTCCACCATAGCCAAAAGTTAGATCAGTGAGAATTATGGGTAGTGGAATCTATGTTGCACCTTCAGAGCTGCATTTTCTTCATCTCCCTCTCCCACTTCAGAACAGGTGATCTTTTGAAGGATTTGTGCAAGATGGTAAGAAGGAGAAGCCATGGCTCTGATGAACCAATGGCCAAGGAACAACAGTATCAATTACACAAGGCCTAACTTTCATCACGATAAAACCAGACTATCATACAGCCTGCACCTTCAGATAACACACCCTTGGAAGGACCTGTGCTTGAAAATAAAACCTCACATAAGACAAGTCACCTGTACAGAGGGAGGACAGGAGAGCACTGGAGGAGACAGTTGACAACAGCAAAAACGCACAGAAAGTACTGGGCTACTTGTCCTGGTTTGAGCAACACAGGACTAATTTCTTTTCTAATGCTTGGGAAAACCACACTGTTAGATGACTCTAGCATCTGAATTTGTGAACGTATTTACTTTATAGCCAGCTATGGTGTGTGGGTTTCAAGGTCTCGGTCTTCGAGTTAGCCAGCTGCAGGGATGAGGAGCAAGACCTGGGCACTTGACCCAAGCTGGCCAACAGGATTATTTCATACCATGAACACCACATTCAATATAAATTAGGAAGTTTGCTGAGAAGTTGTCTCTCTCCCATGATGGCTGCCATCCTGAGAACTTCTTGCTCTGGTGCCAGGCTCCTGAGGCGTTCCCTTCCTCCCAAAGCCGCAGTGCTCGCAGCGTCCGACATTTGCTGTCCACTGCTGGGATTGCCCAGCTTCCTACCTATAGAATTGGATGAGTATAATCCTTGTATATTTTATATTGGTATCAGTATCAATATTGGTTCTTTAGTGTTATTAATGTTAATTATCTAGTCTTATTCTATTAAATCTGTTTATATTTCAACCCTGGGGTTTCCTTGTTCTTTCCCCATTCCCCTTCCCGGGTGGGGAGAGGTCATTGGGTGATGGAATAATTGTCTGAACGACAATAAATTGTTGTGGGTTCTTCAAACCATAACACTACTGAATCACAGCAGGTCAGGTTTTTACATTTAGCCCGAGCATCACATATGTGAGATAGCAGCAGGACATGACACAAGGGTGATATCCACCATGAAGCCTTTTCCTTCAAACGACAAAGCACATCTGGCTCAGAACCTACACGGTCCTTCATGGCCTAGATAAGACTGGGGACAATGAAAACAAGACATGCGGATAACTCTTCACACAGATGCAAATTAAAAAGAAAAACTTTACTCCTTGCTCCAAGGTAGAAACATCATCAGTGTCTGCTTACAGAAGGAATCAGTCCCAGGGTTGAAGAGAAGGCTAAAAGCTAACCTTGGAAGCGCTCAGTGCTCAGACACTCCCTGAAGGCAGGGGCTTGCTGCCCCATCCAGCTCTTTGCTGTGCCAGGATCAAGCTTTCATGGTGCCCAGCCTCATTGGCTCGGAGTATCATGGCACATCAACCAAAGGAAAGCCAACAGGTGAAGCTGCAATTGCCCTTCCTGTCTGAGACAGCTGATCAGAGCTGTGCCAAAGGCAGCTGCTTGTTTCCTTCTCAAGAGATAATTACAGCCGCTAGAAAACACCATTTGCCATGTTGCTTTTAATTCATATCAGCAGAACTGACAGTTCCAGCTATACTCACTCGGGGGCTGCAGGTAGGAGTCAGGGAAGGATGGAGCTGCTCCAGCCTCAACTGTGAAGGGCTGAGAGGCTTTCATCTCAGTCCTCACCGTTGCCTCCCTTTGCTTTCTTTTGACCCACTCAGCCCTCTCCGCTTTCTGCGTCTGCTCCACAAACCGTTCAGCCATCTGTAGTCAGCAGTTGCACCCATTGCTGTGAAGGGAAGGGTGACCTTGTGCTTGAGACACTGCTGCTGCTCTGGGAAGAGCGGGAGTTCAGGTCTGCTGCAAGCTCCCTGACCATGTCCTAGGGAGGCTGCAAAAGCTCCCTGTGCTTTTGGTGGTTATTTCTCCCCAGCTAGCCACAGAGCAGCTACCATAACCCCACTGATGAGCCAGGTGGTGTGTGGACACGCTCCTGCTGCCAGTAAGGCTGCAGCCCGGCTGAGTGCTCCAGCAAGAGCGAACAGGCTGTTTCCACAGCAAAATCTGGGGCGGGGGGGATGAGGGATGGATCTTGCACACCACAAGCTCGAAACACACGCTGTTCATTGGTGGGACTAGGGAGACCTCCGAAGTGGGATACACAGATTCAACAGCACAATTAAAGAAAGTGAAAGGGACAGGTAAATCAGATATCTCCTAGGAGCGGGTAGGAAGAGGCTGCAACAGACCTCCACTTGAGAAAACCAAAATACCATCCTTGCAGACCTGGCAGCCACGTCGATTCAGACTGCACAGCCTTCAAAGCTGCTGTTGCCTCCTATCTTGCTTTGCACAGCACCTAGCACCATAGACCCCCAGCCGAGATGGGGCCACCAGGCCATGAAGAGCAGCAATGAAAATACTCACAACAGACAAACTCAATTCATAGAACACTCCTCAAGCAGAAACCACACACAGGGAGCCACAATTGTTTCTAATGCCTCTGAAAACAAGCCCCCTTTAAGCTCAGAATTGGCCCAAATTGCCTATAATCATACAGACTGATGAAAAACATGAGTGACTCAAAACCTAGGGAGTCTCAGCCATGGAGAATCAGGGCAGGGAAAGCGAGGAAGCAAGTCAAGCCCT
Source organism: Himantopus leucocephalus (assembly GCA_003993805.1). Classification (NCBI taxonomy): domain Eukaryota; kingdom Metazoa; phylum Chordata; class Aves; order Charadriiformes; family Recurvirostridae; genus Himantopus; species Himantopus leucocephalus. Next base: position 18,099,955 of record RSEF01000006.1, on the reverse strand, counting down.
CTCTGTGCAGCTGCACCCTCTTGCAAGTTGTCCTGCAGTGGGTGCTTTAAGACTCTGTCCACCACAACCACACCAATTTCAGACTTACACCAGCACGGCAGTTTGAAGTGAACAGTCAAGTAGCTGGACACCAAGGATAAATAAGATTTCTACTAATCCTGCTTTCACAGCAGGATACTAGAAAATTTAGCTGACCTTTGTTAAATAAGCTCAATGGGTCCCTTGAGACATGGTGAATTACTGTGAGTGAGCAAAGAATGTCTGCCCCGGGCCATAGCCAGCAGAGAGAAGGGTTTTCTTTCCTGCAGAAGAGGCTGCAATCAACCCTCTTCCAAGAAAAACTTATTTCTTTTAAGCTAAGGGGAATAGGCCACCCCAGCCTCCTGCAAAGCCAGCTGTGCCCCATCTACAAACCACTACCAGAAGTATGGAAGACATTCTGCACCATGCAGCTTTTGAGCTGCGGCACTGGAAGCTCCCAGCAGGGAAGCCGAGTTGCCAACAGCGCGCCCCTTGCCCCAGGAGGTCACTGCCACGGCTGCCCGTTTCCCTGCTCCCGACTGCCAGCACACGCGCCTGCGGGGGATGTCCAGCGGAATAGTGGAAGACAGGCAGCGTCTGGGAGACAAGCCCATCGCAGACATCGGTGTTGCAGGGTCCCTTTACCAATACACTGTGAATCCGGGGCACAGTGTGGACCAGCACAGTACCACACCGGATGCAGCCAGACTAAATTTCATTGCAGTTCACAGCACGTTTCCTTTGGGAAATTTAAAACCTTCAAAAACACCTGTCCACCTGTTCCAGCTTGACTAGCTGGAATTCAGGCCACCTCATCTGACTGGCTGAGGTAGTAGATGCGACACAGCAGGGCTACGTGAGGCTTTTTTATCCATGTTCTGGCTGAGGTGGATTTGATGGGACAGAGAGGTCATAGAGGGTGACATCAGCTGAGGCACTAACACACTACAGCAGACAACGCAGACTGTTTCCTTTCCAGGCATTATAGGACAGAAAACAGTATTGCAAAGCTGCATCGAGGGTCTTTCATTCAGCATCTGAACAGCTGGAGCAGAAAACTGACCCGAGCTGGCCCCTTCAGAGCCAACTGAGCTGAGGACAACTCCCACCCGGCAAAGACGTGTCCAGCAGTACATTGCTGGGTATCCACAGTTGCTCCAGGTGCCACTACTTCTTCCTTTCACAACATCAGGTAGCAAGAAGGAGTAGGGACGGGAGAAATGTGATTAGAAACTATTTTTTTTCTGGTTCTCATTCTTTAAGCAATCCTAGTCATCTGGATAGGCAAATATCTGGATTGCCTCCTCACGGCCAATTAAAAAAAAAATCTGCTTCAGGCTGGTTTGAGCTCCCTTTATTTTTCTCTCTCCCCCATTTCCCTCCAACTCAGACCTCTCGAAAGTTCTCAACTGAAACAGATACAGGTTCCAGTGTCCATAAAAACAGCAACATTTTTATTTCAGTTTTGAAGCCTATTTCAATGACCCTGCTGGGGTGGGGGGTAGGAAAACAGGATCATTCATCGTGGCTGAGCAGCACAATTCCATTTGCCAGGCTCTGAAATGAGAGACTCGCTGCTGATGAAGTCAAAAAAGGAAAAAGCTCCTCTGTGTCATTTTTCTCCTTTTCCCCACCCCAAGTCTTTCTTTTCTTTTTCTCCGCGACCCCCCTCACCCCCCTTCCAGCAGGCTCTCTGGAGATGAAGGGGGAGAGAAGCAGAAAGGTTGGTGTCTCAAGGGAAACCCACACCTCTCAATATTCAGAATATTGAATATGAAATGTCAGAGGCGTTATCAATCTTACTTTGATGGCACAAGGAGCTTCATTTGTTAGTGCAGGATGTGAAAGGGGCCCTTCAGAGCCATTCACTGACTCTTCAAAACACATTTCACCACTGGAGCTTTGCGTTTGCTCGTTCTACACAGTGTCCAGGTAGGAAGGGGAGCCACATCCCGCCCTGCCAATCCGTCCTAGGCAGCAAGGGAGGTGCAGACAAGTAGAAGGACATATAATGGCAGCAGTGCTGTGCAGAGCAGCAGCAGCACGAGGTGAGGGCCAGTTCTTAGCTGGTGGAAAGCCACATATGCTCCTTCAATTGGTCTGTAACATATGATGATGCAGCCCAAAACATGTAATGGAATTAGGCAAACCCTCTGCTGACCAGTGACTACAGCATCAGCGAAACCAACTGAGCCTAATCCTTTTCCTCAACTGTAGGCTCAGCCCAAGACCTCTTAGTCATCATCAGCACTCTTCCTCACCTCCTCCCTAACTCTAGTGCATGCAGAGAGAAGCCTCAGCAAGGACCAGAGAACAGCCTAATTCTGAGATATGCCAAACAGCCCCAACTCAACAATCGCGTGCTACGCACAGCAGTATGGAGACCTGGGTCCTGGCTGAGCGCGGAGCGGCAGCAGAGCTGGGATCAAGCACCAAGGAGATCAGTGGGAAATGACACCGGTAGGGCAGCTCCTAAAAAATAAAACTATATATACACACTGTCAGCACTACAAAGTTTCCAAGTGAAAGACAGGTCAGCCATATGACAAGCAAAGACAGGGGGCAGGACTGCTCACTGGTGAAGAAAGATAACACTGTCATGAGCCATAGGCTGCAGGTTATATATTCTGGCCCGTGTGGTTCCCTGGCTCCTCGTCAACCCCGCTGGTCAGGAGGCTGACACTTCTAACCCACACCTACTCTCCATATTGTGTGATCCACAGCCTTCAAGTTTGCACAAAGTCCCCCTTTTGGGCAGCCAGAAGGGACAGGTTTCAGTCTTACCCCAATTCATGTCTCCTACCACTCCCTGATTTCTCTTAAACATCAGCAGTTGTATTTGGGGCTGAACCAGACAGGACGTGACCCAATTCTCTCTTCACTTTCTGCTAACTGCTGTAAATTGCAGATGAAACAGATACACGTAAGCTGCAGTGACCTACAAGAGATCACATGCCTGTTGCTCTCCGACCAACAATTTCAAGCCTTGAAAATAAAGGTTTCATCCCTAATGTATATTCTCTACTACCAAGAATGTTCTGCTGCTCAAAAGTTAGCATAAGCAGCACCCATTCAGGGGGTGGGACAGAAATCTGGCCACCCCACAGCACTCAGTGCCTCCCCTTGCATTTAAGAACCAGCTGGTGGAGAAAAGTAAAGCTCCACTGATTCCCAGGGAGCTACATGGATTTAAGCTAAGTAAAGGTTCAGACCCCAACTTTTATACAGGCAAGTTTGGAAGTGCTGGACTGCCGCCATCTCCTGCGGAGCCAGCATGTGGAAATGAGGTGCTGTTGTTTATGACAGACCACTGTGCAGAAAAAAAAATCTCCTGGTCTCAAACGTGACCTTTCCATCAGAGGTCACCAAAAAGTCATCAGTGATTTCATCAGATATCAACCAACTCAATTGCCCTTACGTGCACACACAGCAGTAACAACGTACAGGTCACACTCATTTCCGTGTGTGAGTCAGTCACTCTGAGCCCAAGGCCACCAGTTAGAAGAAAGAAAGATCGTCCGAGATCCTGAATTAGATTTCTGCTCTTGGCTCTGATCTCATTCTCGGAAATATGCCTACTGAGTGATTACAGGAATTATACCCCCAGTTCCGTGTTACAGGAGGGTGTCCTAGGGACAAGGGGGCTGCACTGCAACAGCATAAATCAGCGTGGCTCTACCGACAGCCCACCACCACCACTCAGCTTGTGGATGTGCACCGGCACATGTACCCCACAGATTTGTTTGGCTGCTATCCGATGTTAGCACAGGAAAGACAATAAAAGCATAATACAGACATGAGGGTGACTATTTTCCAAAGAGGAAACACTTGCTCTAGCTGTCAATGATTTACAGGGTCATGTTGTTCATTGTTGACATATTTTATTGTCATTATTTATCACGTTCACTGCTCGAGCCCTAAGGAGCCCTGCACAGGATCTTGGGCCATGTAGCACAAGGTATGTACAAATACAGAAAGCTGTCAGGGAGGTAAAGGCACCAGAGTCCTGCCAGCTGCTGCCACTGCAGAAGATACTGCAGATTCACAGCAGGACATAAAAGAGGCAGTAGGGGGAAGATGGCAGGTGTCCAGAGTGCCAGAATATTTCTCAGCTCAGCACAGAACAAAAAGATTCTCTTCACTCCATCAAGTTTATAGAGTTAAGTTCACAAATGCTAAATGCTTGCATCATTTTTAACGCTTTCTTACTGGCCACAAGGCTGTCAAAATGCAGAGGAACTGCCTGCGCAGCCAGAATCCTGAACAGGAGATTACCCAATAATAATAATTATTATTGGTATTATTACTACAGATTTATACAGGCTGCCTCCATCAAGAGAGACATTGTATTCCCCTTGTGAAATAACATTTGCTTTGCTCTTCACAGAAGAATTAGAGGCTTTACAGGCAAAAATATACTGGCAAGCTACTCCAAAAGCACTCTGAGGGAAGGCAGAGATCTACATCAAATACGTACATCTGCACCTGCTTAGTCTATGATCACTGTTGCAGTGGTGTAAATCAGGAGCAGTGTTCCTGGAGTCAATGCACCAGACAATCCACTAATACAAATCAGTGCAGTTCACTGACTTCGTATAAAAACCCCACAGACATGATACAGGCAAGAGAGCGCAATTAGGCCCTGTCCGAGATCACCCCGTGTCCATATGCTGTTATTCATTACAAAGTATGATCTCAGTGCCTAGGGGCTCCTAGGAAGGCCAGAGTCCCCACTCCACTACATTCTGCGCTGATCAGTAATGACATACAGCACCTGCTTCAACAATTTGCAATGAAAGGAGACTGAAACCAAGTATATTCTGGATACACTCTCAGACGATGAAAAAAATGCCAAGTCTCTTAATTATACGGTGAACCCATACAAGCCCGCATTTTTCTTCAAGGCTCAGCTCCCAGTCTAGCAAGCTGATGAGATCTTGAAGAGAAAGGCTTCTCTTTTCCTTAAAGAAGCCTCACAACTCAGACCTTCAGGCTGGCCTTTCTGCCCGCTTCTAGTTTCCAACTGCATCTTCAGAGCACGGCACAGTAGCCGCCGGCTGGGTTGGCTCTCGATCCTATTTGTGCTAAAACAGTCTAGAAGGAACTAGAAGCCCGAAGAACAAGACAGCAGGAAGCAAAGACTACGTAACAAATGCCACTACAACCCTTGTGAGTCAAAATTGACACAAACTTTCCAGACCGAGTTTTCAATGTGCCTGAACTTGAGTCAGAATTACCAACCCGACACGCACATTTATTTTACTTACTTATTATTCAGATCTAAAGAAATCATTTAACTCTGTCAGGAAAAAAGTGAAATACCAACACACACTAGGAAAGAAAATAAACACACCACTGCTCTGACACAGAGGTGTGGGAGCTATGCAGAACTGGCAGCCCAGACCCTCGTGAGAAACGGCGTGGCTCCTCCCTGCTCCAGTGTGTTCTCAGCTGTTATTTTACCGTGTTATTTTAGTTAAAGGGAGTAACCCAAGTCTCCCAGAGAGTGGCTTGCGCTATTACCCATACATACAGTTACTAACCAAAAAAGAAACACAGGCTAAGAGGCTGTGCTGGCCCTCCGGACCACATGGCACCTGCGGTCCAGGTGGGAGAAGAGCCGTGGCTGTTCACAGCCAGCCTGAAGGCCTCTCTGAAGTACAGCATCCCTCCTGGACCATGCTACGGGTCCTAGAGATACCTACAACTCTGCAGCACAGCACCCGCATCAAAGACTTCCAGGAGGTCATCGGGAGACAGCTTCAGGGCCATGCCCCACAGTGCCTGTGCCAGAAGGACCATCCAGGATCCCTTTGCACCTCTGTGCCTCTCCTACCCCACAAAAATCACAGAATGGATGAGGTGGGAAGGAACCTCTGGAGACTGTCTAGTCCAACCACCCTCGTCAAACCACAGTCAAAAAGAGGGGGTTGCTCAGGGCTGTATCCAGTCAGGTTCCAATATCTCGAAGGATGGAGACTCCATAACCTCTCTGGGAAACCTGTTCCAGTGTTTGACCACCCTATAAAAATCATTGGTACATGGGTCACGTGTAGATATTCAGCCTAACTAGCTTTGTCNAACTAGATTTGTCAGCCACGTGTTAGCAATTAAAAGGAATAACTCCACTGTCCCTAGTCATCACGTTACCAGAGTACGGTAACAAACTTACTGCAACAGTATTTGGAGCCCAGCTGGAGCTCGGGGTCCCATGTGCTGCATCTGACACACCACGAACAGACAAGACAGAGGAAGAGCGAGGAGACAGGGTGCAGAGGTGGCATGGCTCAGTTTAGCTCACACAACAGGCAGGACTAAATCCAGGGTCTCCGAATCCTCTGTCTTCTTCACAACACCAGGAGAACCATGCTAAAACACCCACAACAAAGCATCTTTCTGTGTTCTGCTTTACCACCGACGCTGGAGACATTTTTCAGAGCAAGTACAAGCTGTTACAAGTTCAGCCTTTACCTTTTCCTGTTCATAGATCTGAAGGGGGCGGGCTTTCTACGGCGCAGTTCCTTGTTTGAGTATTCCTTCCCTAAGGAACGTGCTCGGATCTCCATCGCAGTGATCCACCTTCAGAAGAACTTTGATTCCGATGTAAGATATCCGAGGTCACCAAAGTTATCTGCTCCTACTACCGCAGCATGGATTAACCATGGAAATAGCAAATAGCCACAAAACAGGAATTTTCAGATGGACCAAGAGCCACACGTGCTTACAGGACCCTTAGAGGGCCATTCGTCTCCTTCTCATGAAAACTGCCAGGTGCAAACAACACCCCCGCGCTACGGTCTCTGATCTCATTCTTAGGGCTGTGTAACGCCCCCAGGCAGGCAGGGGCGCACCTGCCCTGGGAGCAGCCCCTCTTCCCATTTGTTACCTTCTGCCAGCACTTTTCTGGTTAAAGGAAAAGCAGAAGGAAAGTTAAAGAGCAGCAACAGCTGCTCCGGTGTCTTCCCCAGATGTTCAGCTATGTTCAGGCCGTTAACGGTTTGAGAAATCATTCGTCAGCAAAGGTTTTGCTGCCTTGCAGGCTTCTCTCTCAAACAACATGGCACTTACAGAAGAACTTGCTCTCACCCTGCCACACTTAGCATCTAGAAACCCCTTGTCATTCCTAACCCACCGTACTCTGTATTCTCTCTGGGTTGCAGGAGTTATTCAGTGCCACGACACGACGGACAGAGGTGTGACGACGCACCCACCCAGTTAAGACTGCCTGCACGCACTCACAAAAGCCAATCTGAACGTGCCATGAATAAAAAAGTTAACCCAGTCTTTCTGGGTCCCATGCTCCAACGTACCTCCCTGCTCGAGTGCGGTCTTCTGCTGATTATCATTCAATTACCGTTATGATTCCCCGTTACAGGGATTGATTGCAGAGGTCAGTAAAAGGGAGAATTACAACGAGCGCGTGTTAATGTTGAGATCAGGGCGGAGCAGAGGGGCTCATGTCCAAAGTTATAGCAGGTCAGATTACAAACAGCAAAGGGCAGTTTAAGCAGGCCAGTGTTAGGACCTCTTAACACCAGGTATCAAGGACTTGGAACTGAACCACAGTGACAAGAGCTAATTGCCAGAGGGATACAGTCAGGACCAATTACAAGTGTTAACTGCCAATTAAAATGACAGGGCCAATATCAGGGCCACTACAAAGATCAATTATGGGATTACAGCAAAGGCCCACAAGTAGATAAGAACAAAGCCCACCTGCAGCCACGCAGAGGAACTCAGATGAGGAGCTTCCAAAAGTGGCAGAAGACTGTTTTTCCCCTTGGGGTGGCTGGAAGACAGAGGCTCAGGCTCCCACAGCTGGAACGACTGAGGTGCAGTGAAGTTCAGGGAAAAAGGCTGATTTACTCCAGCTGGGGTTTCAGCCTGGAGGCCTTCAGTGTTGGTAGGAGTAAGATTTGACTTACCTTCTCCATGGCGTTAACAGCCTCGTGGTTGTAAAGAACTACCAAGAGAAGCAAGAGACAGCTGCATTTACAAAGGGCTCACTGAAAGAGAGCACAGGTCTATCAGCCCGAGGAACCAGCCAGGTGCGAAATCCAGACCTCCTGTACAGCTTCTTTGCTCGTGTTAACACCAGTGAAACCAGGATCAGAGGTTTTAAGCTCAGCCTTGCTCTCTCCATGCTTAATTACCTGCCCATCCATAAGCACATTACGCAGCGTGTGAAAGGGTTTCTCAGACCTCTCGCTAAGCACTCCGGCGGTTTCAGAGCAACAGACAGAGCTTTATGAATAACCTTAGGGGTTTTCCCCTCTGATTGCAGAGCTGGCACATTGCTCTTAGGACCTGACCCACCTTCTGAGCTCACACAGACCTCCTCATCCACTTCGAAGGCATCTAGCCACAACTACAGCACAGTCGTGAGAGTGGTGCAAAACCACCATCTCTCCTTCGCCCTCCAAAGCCAGCTCGGTGGGGAGGGAGGTCAGAGCATAAGGTGGGCGGGCAGAGAAGCCACACTGGGCTGGAGGAACGTGCATGTAGATTTCCCTGGGGCCTGAACTTTGGTTTGTTCCAAGGAAGATGCCGGGGATCAGGCACATTCCCTCCAACTGCAAAACTGTTCCAGGTTTACTCTCCCCTGGTACCAACCTATCAATACCTGCATGATCCCACCTTGGAACAACACTGCTAAATGCCCATAGAGACTGACTACATTCCTATTTGGGGCAGGACACGTGCCACCCCAGAACCGTTCACACGGGGAAGAGACAATGATCCTCCGAATGCCAACCCTTGAAAGATCATATCACACCCAGTCCTGAACGCCACCGAGGCTGCCCAGATTTCTTTGGAGCTGCAGGACCCACAACAATGAAATTAGCTGCAGCCTCACAGCACGCCTGCCCCTGCAGCATAACCAAGACCACACCGCAACCCCATCCCAAAAAAGCCTGGCTTTCTCACCCAAGCACCCACCCGTACGCTGCCCAGCCACCAAGCTGTGCTGGAGCACCGTTTGCCCAGGCTGGCGAACGATGTCCCTTTTACCGGCTGGACAAGGTCCCCTGAACACTGTGCCCTGCAGAGGCAGCAGTCAGAGCTGCGCTACCTTCCCAGCTCACCTCCGAGCTGCTGCTGGAAATCCAAAGAGACATTATCTTACCTGCCACAGTGTTACCTCCTTGACTGCCAGCAACGGCAAAGGGACTGGTGAAAAATGCTGTAAATTAATTAACATCAGACCTCTTGTAGCTGTTTGTTACTGTAAACAAACATTTTAATATGCAGTAATTAATTAAATCTGCCATGCTGTCCCCCTCCTCCCATTGATCTTTCTTCAGCTTTTCTTCTGCTCTGCCTCATCTTTTTCGCTTGGTGAAACAGATCACTCGCAAACAGAGACACCACTTTCCCAGTGGTCCAACAGCAGCGACCCAATTCAAAGAGATCACTTTCCTCTTCTTAATCAAATGCTGGTTCCTTTTCTTGCCCACACATACTGGGTTTTTTTCTCCTGCTGTGCACATTCTTTTCTCCCTCTGACACCTTTCTTCCCATTTATCAAATATAAATATAAAACTAATTTTTTTGGTAAAGATTTAAACTACACCCCAACACTTACCAGTTGTTCCCCAGACCAAAAAAAAAATTAAAATTCTATCAGATGACATATCTTGGCGCTATACACTTCCCTTCAGCAGAATCCTTCCAGCCCCATCCTGCTACAGCTCAGCTTTTTTATTCTCTCGACTCTAAGCTGAGCCTGACGTTTTCCCTTAAGCCGTAGGCTAGCTGTGCCAGGCACTGACAGACGGACAAAGCACATCTCTTGGTGAAGTTTTCCTGATAGCTCCAGCTTGTATTTGATACCCCATTAACACTTGCACAGCAATACTGCCTTTTGGTTTACCTTTCTCCATCCCTAACGCTAACAGAACCCAACCGCAACTCTTCAGATTTCTGCGGAGCTGTAGGCAGAGCCCCACAGCCACAGCCCAGACAGACCGGGTCGCTTTGAACATAAAAGGTTTGGGTCTGGACTAAGGGTAAAAGAAGGAGAAAGCGCAGGGTGGCAGTCGGAGCAGGGCTGAAAACACACCACAGAAGGGAAGGGGGTACTCTCAGGAGACCTGGGATGAGATAAGCGTTCCTACTGACCAGGCCTAGGGGGACCTCTTTGACTAACCAGGAAAAGGACAGCTTCAACACAAGAGCCGTAGTTACAACAGGTAGAAAGGGCAAGCCCGGCACTCCAGTCGGAAGGGGTTGGAAAGCACCAAAGAGCAGGAAGAGCAGGGCTGCTCCACAGCAGAGGATGTAAGCCAAGAACCAAAGGCAACCACAGGAGAGGCAACACTCACCAGCCAGAGCGCAGTTTCTCAGTGTCTAAACAGGACTGCCGGAACAGGGTCCGGCAGCATCCCGGGACGAGACAAGGCGTTGAATTAGAGTCAGGGCACTTCCAGGGAGCCCAGTCAGGAGCAGCACAAGATGCTGCTGTCAAGAGAACTGAAGAAAAACTGAATCTTGGTCTGAGATCCTTCCACAAGACAAAGCTGAAGATGAGCATGCCTAAAACACAGGTTAAAGAAGGAGTGAAAGGTCAGGCCTCAGATTAAATGAGATCTCCCAGACCAATGGGCGGAGCGTGTGTGGGTGGGGGTCCCAGGTGAGGCTTGTCAGCCCGACTAATTGCACCATTAGCTCTCAGGGCCCTGACTGCAGCTTCCCCCGCCCAGCAAGGTGCATCTTCACACCTTACACAGACCTGGGGACTAGCTGTGGAACAATCCGGTTGCTAGAGGTTGACATGGGGCTACTTCAGGGGGTACACGGAGCCAAGGCAGGAACGTGGCACAGGGGACTTGGAGCTAGGTCACAACTGGAACAAGGATGTGACATGGGGGACCTCAAGGACATTTAGACCCATTCCCTCTCCCAGTTTCACAGCAAATATCCATTTGGACTGGGCACAGCCTAGTCTAGGCTTCATTTGGCATGTTCACCTTCTCATTTCCATGCACCCAATGGTAATACTTGAACGGCAGGAGTGCGTGGGTTTGTTGGGTGAGGACTGAGATTTTGGGGTGTCTTTGTGCACAAAGATGGGGGTGGGTGTGCACAAATGAATTTACGTATAGGTATGCTCATATAATAAATGCTACGGCAGTGCATGCTGTTTGTGGAGTGATTGCTCTCATTGATGGGTTGTACCATCTTCACCTTTCTGCAGCATCTCCAAAGACACCCAACAAAATTTTACTCCCACAGAAAAAAACCTGCTAGAGCAGGTGGAGCTGAGCCCAGGCTGTGTGAAGCAGGAGGCAGCGGGAGCAGAAATGAGTTCGTTCCTGCCCTGTACTGGCTTGTACTGCAGCAGGGAGAAGTTGCCTTTCCTGGCAGCCAGAACAACTACCCGAAGAACCATTCCAGAAGCAGAGCCCAGGAGCCACTGGCCCCTTTCTGCTATCCTGATCACTTGACGTGATCCTTATTCCTTCCAGAGAACAGAATTTCAGCAGCACAGGCAGGTCGGCCAATGGCACTTCACACAGAGACCACCGGCTCTGTCCCAGTGCGGGGGGAGAGCTCCCTAACCTCCACGAGGCTGCCAGGGCGTCCTGTGGGTATCCTCATGCCTTTCAAATTGTGGGTTTCACCATGAGAGCTGGCTCCAGTGAAGCCAACCAGAGTCGTGAGTACCCAGCACCTCTCAGGAGCAGGCCCTGCATTTGCAGTTTTATTATCCATTTTTCTTTTAATGTCCTGCACACTTGAGAAACCCTGTGTGAGAGTCAGAATGAGAGAGGGAGAAAGAGAGAGAGAGGGAGAGAGCGAGCTCATCATGCCCATAAAAGGGACAGATTCTGATTAGCTGAAGTTATAAAAATGATTTATACTTGCAAACATTATTTCTACTTGTATTGTTTGCCTGCAAGCGTTAACATCACGTCATGGACACTGTAGCCAGACTCAGTCATCCCTTGAGACAGGACAGATGGCTAACGTCCCCTTCCCATCAAAGAAACCCCCCAATGCAGAATTGGGGTGACCAGAAGAAAGACTTCGCTCAGGCTCTTGGCACTTCCGAGCCTCACGGGAACATTCATCCTCGTGCAGCCAAAACGGAGTCCCAGGCACCAAGAAGAGCGATCCTGATGTCGGCTTCTTCCCCTCTCTGCTTGGCGTTTCCCGAGCAGAAGCACGCTGAGTCCTGCCTATATTGTGCGCTTTCCCCGCCTCCTGCCAGCCCAGATCTGGGTTTATTTCCTCATCCGTGATTATTGTAAAGAGGAGCAGAATGAAATGCAGATGCAAAACATGCTCGTAAGAATTTCCTCTCTCTCTCTCCCCCATCTGCCAGAGAATAGATTTTAATCTTTAATCCATGAGCAATCAGCGAACACTAGCGAATTGCAAATTACAGATGTTTTACTGTCTTTGGCATTTTTAGCTTCCTCGCTTCCCCACTGCCACTCAGTGTCTTTCTCACATCCTCCCCTCTTCTGCATTCATCGAATGCCACGCGCCATCACCAAAACCATATGACACTGTCATCATTTGGTAATTAAACCTTTACTCACTTTAAATACGCAAAGCTGGCTGGGGTAAGCAGCACTTAACCCCTTCCTGACAGGCTCTGTGCATATCTGGAATGAAAGGAAGGGGGGGACGGTGGACAGAACAGCAGGTGAGGGGAAGCCCGAAGTTTGAAACCATGTCCAAGTGCTGATGGCTTTCCTTGAAAGCATCCCTGCTGTCAGAGGGGCTAAAAGAGATGGCAAAGGTCTCTGCTTGTTTCCATTTACCTCGTTGTCTGGTCTGTGGTACCACCGACGGAGAAGAGCATAGGCTCCTCTGTTAAACAAACCCTGCTGGAAGACACTAGCGCCCTGCTAAAGACAATCTCCAGGAAAGCTCACTGCAACTTTAACCCTGCACCACACTTCTGCACTGAGCAGTTACAGGCTCAGCCCTGGACTAGCCCTGGTTGCTTCAGGTTGGGTATCAGCACAAGCTGTCCCAGTCTGAGGTCCGTGGTTTGAGTCTTTGCTGCCCAGCTAGAGATCTCTAGAGAAAATCAAGCGCAGGGCAACAGACCTAAGACGTAGGAATGTTGGCAACCCCTCAAGAGGGGTGGAAAGTAAGTTTGCAACCACCCTTCCTTTTTTCTTAAACCCTGGTGAGGTCAGTACAGCTGNTTCCTTTTTCCTTAAACCCTGGTGAGGTCAGTACAGCTGAACCCCCATGCACACATCATCTGACTTAGTTCCTGGGAGTGTATTTCAGCTACAAAGGACAGGGAAGAACTTTTACACTGCCTCAATTGCAAGCTTATAGAGAAAAGACGAAGCATGGCGTAACACGCCTTCAGCAAGAGCTGCCGTAGTGGCATGGGTCTCTTCTCTTAGGGTGGCTTCCAGCAGGGGTCACAGCAGGGTCCAAAGCCCCAGAGAGCACCCGTCCCCACCACTCTGTGAGCGATCCGAATTCGAGGAGGACAATTCTTTATCGAAAGAGTCCAAGGTAAATCGGAGATGGAGAGAGTGAGCCGTGGCAAGAAAGAGAGAGAGGGAAAGAGAGGGAGAGGGAGGGAGGAAGGAAGAGAGGGAGGGAGGAAGGAAGAGAGGGAGGGAGGAAGAGGGGGAGAGAGAAAGGTGGCTGCAATTATTTTGCCATAGATTGGCAGGGCCTGCTTTCCCTGTAAGAAGACTGCAACATTTGGGGAAACATAAATAACAGTTGACAAGAGACGGCACCGCAGAGACAGGCAGTAATTGTTTCACCTCCCTCTGTGCCCTGTCCACTGTAGGCTCTCAAGGAACTACCTTTGTATCTTAGCTCGAGGCAGCAGCTCAGGGCCCCTCTGGACCGGGAACAGCGAGAGCCTTAATCATTTTCTACAAGTTTGTCAATTTAACAAGTGTTTGCCCAAGGGGCACCTGTCTTCCTGCCTTCCTTTATTCCTCTCTCTGCTTGTTTGTTTGTGAGCTGGTGCATTCTGGCTGCTATCACCAGCACACCAGCTTCGCACGAGTCTGGCTCTAAGCAGGATGCGGCCATCACTGGAAGCAACGTGGTTAACCCCAGTTTCAGAGGTTTCTAACTGGTATCCTCTTCACTTTCTGCCGTCATCTCTTTTTTTTCCTCCATGTCTCTTTCATGTACGTGCAGGCTGCTGCAGTCACGGAGAGAAACAGCGATCCTTCCCTCCTTCCCTGGCCGACTCCCTGCACCCTGCGCTGGAGACTGAGCTTACCCCACGGCAGCTGGAGTTGAATTCATCAAAAGGCTGTGCACTGGCTGTCCTTGAAAATGCTGCCTCTCAGCCGAGTCCCCACAGGACCTGGGGCAGCACCGGGGAGCTCTGGTTCATCAAGACGTTTTGGAGAGGCATCCTGCTGCTGGGTGTCTCAGCTGAAAGCACATGTGTGTCGGGTGAGGAGGAGGAGGAAGGCGAGGGAGAAGACCGACTGCTGGTGGGAAGGGGCCGCACTCCTCTCTCTACGGCAGGGCCCCAGGCCCTCTCTGAGTGCAACAGGTCGAAACACAAAACTTGGGAGTTTCCACAGTACTTCAGACCACTAAAAAACACGTCCTGAAGCTGCTTTTCATTCTATTCTTCCTTTGAATGCAGTAAGAATAAGAAGTTTCCATAAGAAAGGATTAAAGTGCCTGATTCTTTTGTTTCAGATTTCTCAGGGCAGGGTTATTTCACAGATGCTGTTCCAATTAGCCATAACCCTCAATATCATTGTAATGTGGCATTAGAAGAACTCAGCGTTATCTCAAGAAAACTATTTACTCCCTCTCACATTACTCTGAGCTTCGGTTCTCAGAAAGCACTGGACTTCAGTGCCCATGATTCCCAAGCCTTGGCCTTATCCCTAGCCCAAACCCCAGGCTGGAGAGCCAAGTCACCCATCTCTGCAGGAAAGTAGAATGTAGGACACAGAAGTCCAGAGGCACCAGATCCCTCCTTTACGGTAAAAACCCAGAAGATTCTCATAAAAAATAGGACTGCTCAATCTTTATATTCTGACCCAAACCCAAGTGACAGCCAGAACTGTCATCCTTGTAGCAAGAGAGAACAGAAGCACCAGCCCTGGTGAGAACCAGGCATCTCTCCAGGGATGATGACCCTGAAGAACACATTGATTTTGGCTCCCTCAGCCTAAAACTTCACTTGTATTATAATGGACAGTGCATCCTTACAGTAAAGATAAGTTTAAGACTCATCAGCTGTGAGAACCCTGTAGTGTCCAACTAAACTTGGTTCTAGTCATTTGGATTGAGATGGTTCTCCAGCCTATATTTGAGGCTGCAACGAGACTTATTTTAGTTTGGTTGTGGGACTACGAAGAAGTCTAGTTCAAGCTACGAAGCTTCTAGTTCAACACCCCATAGTGCTGGTCCCTCTCTCTTCAGGAAAAGGCTGTGTTTGATTGGTAGCATTACAATAATTTTTCCTGAATTATTTGTACGAATGTTATTGTTCTGGTATTTCAGCACCAAGACCTTTTTGGAGGTCCCTTCACAACATCTTCTGGTCAGTTATTGATGTCTTAGAGACAGGGTATAAACACAGAGTAAATTTAGCTGATACCTCCTACAACGCTGAGCTAAGCCACGCAGAGGATCCAAACCTCCTGAATGTTCCTATCCTAGATTTGGTTTAGGCCTAAAAATTAAATATGTGACCAAATGACTGAAGTCTTTAAAGAAGTCATTAAAGATGGGAGTGGGAGGACAGTGCTGGCATTACTCCCCTGTGAGATGGGGCAGTTAAGAAAGGATTCACTGCAAAACACACTTGTGTTCCAGACATGGCTTTTATTATGTAGCTGGCTGGAAAGAGTTCAGGCAACAGGACATTACTGCAGGCAGGCAGTAGCAGCAATCCCAAGAAACTCCCCTGGCACTGTCGGTGATTTTTTTACAGTGAGGTTGGCCTTGAGCTTTGCACTTAGGTCACACTCTCATTGATTACAAGGAAAGACTTACCTGGACCATGATCTATTTGAGAAAGGCAAGCAAAAGAACACCCACTTACCCGCTTGGGTTCACATCAAGCAGGTTATATCTCACGGACACCATATGAGAGGCAAAAAGTCTCAAGTCCGATGGAAAAACTTCCAGGATGCTCACTTGCTTTTCTTGATCTTTGAGACAGTGAAGAAATGCTTTGCAAGAGCCAGAAGTACCACAACAGCTACCGTTGGGATTGTCACCTCTGAGAAGGTATCAGTGTGAATAACAATGAACCACAGATCCCAGTGTTTCACTTCAGCTGCGGGAAACCTCCAGCTGACAGCAGAATTTGTCTCTGTAAGCTGCCCTGTGCTCTCTCCGGGCTTGGAACTGCATCACAGCCTCTCCAAGACTTGCTGCCCCCCGGCCCTTCACGTGCCAGCAGTGGTTTATAGTCTCAGTCTCCTCACCACTGGCAGGCAAGTCTTTAAGAAAAATGGGTGCAAAACCCAGGAAATGTGTGTCCTTATTAATCACTGTTAGGGCTGACAGGGGGGAAGCGAGTCGTGGGCCATATCCGGATGCAGCAAGGGGGGAAGGAGAACTGGAAAGACGACTTCCCAAACAGTAAACGAGACCCCAGAGGAGAGCCCAGAGTGACTTGGATGCAGACAGAGAAGCTGGAGTGTGTTTACTGGTACCCTCCAACCTGACACAAAGATGGACAGGACCCAAGCAGACATACCAGGGCATTTTCCATCTGCCACTTTGATCAAGAGAAGTCTCTTCTGCCTTCCCCACCTACTTCTTGGTAATGGACATCTCCCTGCGATATTTATAATGAAGGTGATGGGTGTAAGAAGAGACGAGCAAATCACAATACGTGGAGTGTTTGGCAAGTCCTGGTAAGAGGACAGGGAGGCAGAAATGCAGCCACCCTTCGCATCAATCTCAACTCCTTCTCCAGCGGCTATGGCCGCAGTCTGCTGGGTGCCAGAGTCAGAGCAATGTTTTTCTCTGCGGCACTCCTCTCTGTGAGTCACTGCTATTAGAGACCCCAGGCAGGACAGACCAGGGACGGGATATGCCCTTGCTCAGCACTGACCGTAAAACATCCACCACTGTGAAACTAACGGGGAGATCAGTGAGGAGTTTTTGAGAAACAGCTCTGATTACCCCTGCTCAGTCCTTCCCGTCTCCCTTCTACAGCTTTGCTGTACATTTTGCCAGGGTGGGGGCAAGAGCTGGGGTTGGGCAGGCAGAACAAAAAGGAGTGGGAGTGAGGGCTGCAGAACAGAAACTCACTGTACTGAGGGGGACAGACGATGATGCAGGAGGAGACTTGAGAGCAAAATAATAATAACAAACTTTAGAAAGTCAGTATTTGACACCAGACACACTGCTGAGGTTTCACCACTGGTTTTCCCCAAGCTTAACCAGAAAGCATATGGCATATCCCATTTGATCGTGGGAGGTAACTGGAGTATTTCAGTGCAGGCCACTGTGTATCTGTACCCTCTCCTCTGGCACAGTAAAAGATCCTGTAGAATAACGCAGCTGCCCCTTCGCACGCTGCTCAGTAACACCACAGAGCAGTCTGCACTACGAACTGCAAGGGGAGATGGAGACATTACGATGTAGCACGGACACACAGCCCAGATGACTGCCATGGAAACAACTTGGCCAGCCCAGCTCCATCAGGGAGGAATACCTGCCCTAGGCCAGCGACCCAGCAGGGAGACCGTGCTGCTGAAGAGAATAGGAGCCCATTTCCAGACCGCTTCTTCCATTCCTCCTGCCAGCCTCAGCTGTTACCCTGTTGTCAGGCTTTGGCCAGGTGCTTCCCATAAAAAGTATTCTCAGGATCCGCTTTCCATTTTTTCCAGGCCTAAGTAGCTGACATTACATGGGAAGATCCCAAGTGCGCAATACATTGCTTAAGAGCTTCAGATAGCAACGGAGTCTTTCCTCCTGGAGCTCTTTGGTGAAAAAAGCAAGGTAGGAAAATGTTTGGAGGTATTTAACCTGGGCTTCTAGCAAATGGAGATGAGGAACTCAACCGGAGTGTGCGAGGGGAGGCAATACAGTCCATTTCCCTTCTCAGTGCCTTTTTTGCTCCTCTCAAACTTCCCCACCCACCTCACACCCCCCACCCCAATGTCTTTCGACTGTGCTCTGTGTGTTTGTATAGCACCTTGCACACAGCTGCGCTGGGCTATGCTGGGCTACCTGGGCTCACGGCAATAACTGCGATAAACTCCATTGGCAGACGGTCCACGGGGAGAATTGGGAAAGATCCGGAACACAAATGAACTTGTATCAGCAGGGGAGGCGGGGTGGGAAGTCCAGCAGTGCTGTAGCAGCCTTGAGAAAAGGGCCTGGCCAAACCCTGGTGGGAAAGCAACACCAGATGGGCTTGCACAGAGCACCATCACGCGCAGAGGAACCTGGCCGATGGCCCGTAAAACAAAGGTAAGGTACCACGGTAATGATCAGCACAGGGGAGGGAATAGCTGAATCTGGTGTCAGGCCAATTCACAGGTTTATTAATGATACAGCGCAAAGCACATGAAACACTATAGTGGATGATACCAAATTCTCTCATTTGTCAGCTCAGCGACGCAGGCAGGGCCAAGTGAAGACTCTCCACTCATTTTATGTCTATGGTCTAATTAATACACATAAGGTCTTCTACCACAGCTATAGCCACAGCACCCGTGATTTGTTGATCCCTTCCCTTTCAAGAATGAAATAAACCTCATCCTGCTCAGCATCCAAAAGGATAAGGGATCAATCTGCCCAGCAAAGCTGAAGGCAAACTTATGTGCTGGGAGTTACATGAGTGCTTGATGGTTGAATCACACTATACTTAATCATGATAAAATCCCAATAAGAAAGCAAACAGAGCATGAACACCAGCTATACCATAACAACTGCCCATGGGTGCTTTCTAATACCTGGGAAATTCATGGTAGCTTAGCCCTAATTTTTTTTTTTTTTTGGGGGGGGGGGGGGGGGGGNGGCACGGACAAGTGGGAGGTGTTTGCCCTTGATGACTTCGCCCTCAGTATGGAGTGCTGGAGGACAAGGGCATGCACAGAAACTGCCCGAAACAGCCAACACTCGAGGCATTCCCAAGCTCATTTCACCCCATGGTAACTTGTTCGGTTAAATCCCAAGCAGCCACAGATGAGAATTTGCTGTTTCCTGTTACTCTCTGTGGACATTCATACAATAGGACACCATGCCAGTCGCTCCCAGAAAGTGACTATCAGGCTGGTTGCCAGGATCTGTGCAATCAGCACTTTAATTAGTTTGGCTGTAGGTCTGTGATAAACACATGCCAGTCACAGAGCAGGCAGGTCCCCTCCCACACCGCTCCGGTGGCATCAGAGAAACCAGCCAGAAGAAAAACGAGGAGGAAGGTGGCTTTTCAGCGAGCAGACGGGAAAGTCAGGTTAGAAAAGCTAGTGAGCTGGCCCTCAGCTGTGACATACGAGTCCCATGAGCAAAGAGGGGTTTAGTTCATGAATGAGGGAAAGGAGAAAAAGCATCTCTACAGGGCACCAGGGGCAGGGGAAGGTCTCACTAGATGTAGTAGGAATGAAGCAAGCAAGAGTCAACTTGCAGGTTACGCAGAAGTGCCCCAAGAGAGAGGATGGAAACCTTGGAATTACTTAAGTCACTTGAAACTTGCCTGGACACGGCGTCTGATCGCACGCAGCGAAGAATAAGCCTCTGCTGACCGGCTGGGGAGGGACAGCCGAAGGCCCAACCCGTATTCCCTGTGCAGGAGTTGTTCCCACCAGGACACAGCTGACGAAGCACTCGGCTAGCCGAGAGCATTGCTCCGTGGGTCGCAATGCGGCCAAACGCAGGCAGAGCAACACTGAGGGCTCCTCGCAGGCTCCCGAATCAGTATTGGGAAGTTTGGCTCATCATCAGCCCCTGATGTGAGTTCCTTCCTTTGCCCAAGCAGACTGCTGATTAACTAGGAATTAAGCTGGCATGAGACAAGAGCTTGTTGATGTCTCTATAATGCTTCAGCTGATAGACAAAAATAACTTTCATGTTGTCTATTCTGCTTCATCTTCTGCAAACATGCCTGGTACTGCCAGGCTGTCAGCCAAGGTCCTGCCGATACTGCAGCTTTACACTTGCACTCAACAGCAGGAGACGTGCAGCTCGCTCACACTCGCTTACACGCACATACGTGTTCAGCCGTGTGCGGCCTCACGCATTCACACGTGCCCCAACACATTCACACTCACGACTCAGACACCCGCACGTGTTCACGTACAAGAGTCCCCAGGCTGCCTGCGTAAGGGCAGCCGCCAAGCGCTCGGGGATACACAGGCGGACTGTCCTGTGATGTGCGGAAACACACGTTCTCAGGCACAATCGCGTCAACATGAAGGTATGTGCGTGTTGAAGATGCCTTCACTTAAAGGGATACATTCTTTCTCATATACATTCACCCCCCAAGCATTCACACACACCCCAGCACAGACACCGTATGCAAATCCCATACCCTTTAGACATGCTAAGACATAAATTAATCCTTACTCGCATACAAGACGTATGCATACAGCATGCATATTTGAACACACCTGCAAAACAGTGCAAATACACTGCAAGCCTACGAAAGAACACTTCTAAGTCACATTCATGTACGTGTGTGTGAAGCAGCCTCACTGAGAAATTAACCGCTGACAATTCTGTAGGAAGGGGAAGAGTTGCTCTTTACTAAAGATCAAATTCTTTGTCTCTTCACAGTTCATTATTGTGACAGAAACACGGAGCAGTTTTAAACTGCAGATATTTGTTACCCTAATTAACATTAAAGATTCCTCACAAACCAGTTTAAGAGAGCAAAAAAATCTGCCCAGTTCCCTGTGCCCAGCATGGCGTCAGCTCCAAAGCCACCGCTGCTACTTGTACCGCAGCTGTACCGGGTTCCAGGCGAGGGATCAGCACTCCACAGTGCTAGGAGCTGTACAGAGCGATCCTGACTATAAAGAGTTTACAGCCAACATCCGAAACCCTCTGTGCGCGCGCAGCATGATAGCTGATTGCAGCGGCAGGGCCTGTTTCGCCCACACGAGCAGTGCCTGCTCCTACTCTCTCCCCTTTCTCACCCTGCGCTCACTTTCCCGCCGCACACATCTGTGCCGCCGGCTTCCGGGCAAACACACCCAGCTTTCCTCTCCGGACGCTCCGGCGGGCAGCCGGTTCTCACCGGACTCTGCAGAGAGCGACAGCACGGTGAAGACTGACCCGTGTAAGTGCCGAAACCGGCAGCAGCGCAGCTGGGACAATGCAAAGCTCATCAGGAGCTGTGAAGCCCTCCCAAGAAGTGAAGTGGTATTAAGCACAGCATCCTGCTTGGACTAATCATGGGCACCGAGCAATCTCCGGGCTAGCAAGTTTAAAGCCAAACTAGGTATGTCCACATGACGTAACGGCCTCTGACATACGTCTGCTTCACCAATACAATCCCTGACGTGGATTTGATGTTTCATTTGCTTAGAAGAATATTTTCTCTCCCCAGAGTTGCTAGTTCATCAGTTCGGACCTTTCCAGTGGGAATTTTTCCTACCTTTTCTGAAAATGAATTTTCTTCAGAAGTCAGAGATGTGCTAGTGATGGAAAAACTACATGTATGAACTCCTCTGTTTCAGAGTTACGGCTTTTCTTCCGCTTTCCCTAACCCTGTCCCCGAGAAGGGTGAGACACTGTGTAAGTCCGAAACTGCTGGCATTTGCACAGAACACCCTTTGGCAGATCTGCCTCAAAATCGCTTCAGCAGTCATGGGCTAGCTTCAAACTGCGTGTGAATGCTTCCAGAACAGAAGCAGTGGGCTTGGGGAAAACTGAAATAATTAAGTGGGAAAACTCCCCGCTCTAGTTCAGTTGTTAAAATGAAGGAATTCGAGTTAACTCTGCATTGCGCACCAACAGGAAACACGTGGGGGCTACTGTTCCAGGCTGAGAGAACACTAAATTTAGAGACGAGGCACACAAATTTTCATAGAAAGATGTGGGCAAAAGGGCCCATAAGGAAGCAAGCAGGGTCATACAAGAAAAGCATCTAGCAGTGCATTCTCGGAGTACTCTCTCAGGCTCCAGGAGTAAACAGTACTGGCGCTAAAACACCCAAACACACATGTTAAATGGGAGAGGAGAGTNGGGGTCGTACAAGAAAAGCATCTAGCAGTGCATTCTCGGAGTATTCTCTCAGGCTCCAGGAGTAAACAGTACCAGCGCTAAAACACCCAAACACACATGTTAAATGGGAGAGGAGAGTAAAAAGAAATGTAAAGCCTCTATAAGGAATAAACACAGACTGCAAAGGTTTTGACCAAGTATACTAGCTGAAGAGGGAAGAAAAAGGTGAAAGCAACTGTTCTTAAGCTCTCCATCAGGTTTTGCCTGACCCAAAAGCCTCCGCTGATCCTAGAAAATGGGTTTGAAGTATTGATTTCGCAGACAGCAGAAGTTAAGAGGAACAGATGCCCCCACCACCGCCTCACAAAACACTAAACTCTGACCTCATGAGTATTTATTGAATGCTGTCGATGAGCAAACACTGGGGAGTACGGGCTTCTGGCTGATCCTTTGGGTTCTTGACTGCAGCCAAGGCATGAAACAGCAGCAAGAACTGCAAATAATTCCTCGACGGAGCCTTCAGGCCTCTGTTGGCACCGTCAGCTCTCAAGAACAAGTGTAAATCTCAAGGGGAAGCCTGCAAAGGGCTGCAGCAGCTCTACGGGACAAGGAGAAGCATCTGTCGGGGAGGAACAAGGCCAGCTGTCCCCTCGGGAGGGCAAGCCGAGGGCAGCCCCGGCGCAAGCGCGCGGCGGTGTGGCAGCGCCGCACAGCACCTGAGCACAGCAGGCAGAGCAGGCTCCATGGACAGACCCGAGCAAAGCAAGCAATGAGCCAGCTCCAGGGTCCGTCCGGGGGGTCCGGTCAGGAGCAAAAGGAGACAGGGTCAGACAGCACTGAAGAAAACACTGTAATGCGGGTCCAGAGGCCACGCAGAAGTCGTGGCCGAAAGATGTGACTGGAGATGAATCGCAACATACGTACACGGCGGACATCCAGGAGACAAGCTACCTGCAACACCAGCCCAAAGCCCATCCAAAGGGCCGGGGGAGAAGTACACCCACGACATAGCCAACGCAAAGCCCAGGTCTGAGCCTACGTGGAGCTCCGGGGCCCCAGCCCATGGAGCCAGAGGGCGTGTGGAGGCTTCAGGTGAGGCTGGTCGGGGTCATTAAGGCCTATTGGGGCATCCAGGGCCCTTTCCTCGGGACAAGGTAGATTTATCCAAAAAGGATATGACTGGCCTAACCTCCAAGCCCCGCTCAGAACAGAACGCTGCACAGCCCATGCCGCTCCGGAGACATCCCGAGAAAGAGTACCTGGAGGCCACCTGAGTGCTTCTGCAACGAGGAGCTGAAGAAGAGTCTGGGTGGGATTCGGGAGGTCTGGTGCAACCTGCTGGTCTCTGGACAGGACGATCAAACCTGCTCTTGATTTTGTCCAGCCCTGAGAGGACAGCGTAAACGTTTTGTTCACTCGTCCTTCACCAAACTAGCAATGACCTGGTTCCCAGCTCTGCTGCTTGTTTCCTTTGTGTCTTCAATCTGCTTTTGCCTTTGCTCCTCACCAGTAACATGGAAATATTATTATCCATTTTTCTTAACCGCTCTGTACTAACTACAAAAAGCATTTCTGAAAAGCATCCTATGAGGGTCTCGGGTAGGTGCTTTGAAGAATAATAATTCTTTCCTAAATCAAGATTTTAGAGCAGAGGCTGGTTTGTATTATGTCTTTACCATACAAGATGACACCAGAGTATTAACTCGTTAAATAACATTTCTGTTAAAATAATCTAATCCCCCTGCACCATTTCATTTTTTTTTAAGAGAAACTTGCNTCCTGCACCATTTCATTTTTTTTTAGAGAAACTTGCACCTATTGGACTTGTTCACCTTAAAAAAAAAAAAACAAACAACAACAAAAATACACGTGAAGAAGCAATATCAATGNCCCTGCACCATTTCATTTTTTTTTAAGAGAAACTTGCACCTATTGGACTTGTTCACCTTAAAAAACAAACAAACAAACAAACAACAACAAAAATACACGTGAAGAAGCAATATCAATGAAGTTATAATACTTGTTTAAATAGTATAACCGAAAAATTAAAAAATTGGTTGCTTTGTGTATGTGTGTTTTGGTTTCGGGTTACTCTTTAACCCTGGATCATATGAATTAATGTGATTGCCCAGTTGCAGACTTCTAAGAGAGGAAAATGATCTTTATACTCTGAAATGACCAGAAAGTTTGTTGTGTGTTTTTAAAGAAGGAAGCTGGTTTGATTCATAAAATGTACAACAGCCCCATTGTCACTCCCAAACATTGTAACAATCCTGAATCACTTTGAGATATAACAATAAACCTCACGTCATTCTCATTTGATGGCTGAGGTTTGAGCTAAGCTTTTCCTGAGCTAAAAAGACACTTTTTTAAATACATGAAAGCTGAGTGTTGCATATAATCACTTGACTCCAGGAGCTGGGACTGAGAGAAATTGCTGTTAGGATAATCTCGGGGACAATATCCCAAGGGCTGTCCGGGCGGCTTCTGGGATGTAGCTGGCAGATAAGGTTGAGAGGCAGCCCTCGCCCGTGCGCTGCAATGAATGCACAAACCCCTCCAATGTTTCCCTCACGCAACGCTCAGACTGAGCCTGAGAACAAAGTTCTTAAATGCTAACAGCGACCGAGGGAAATAACAACATCCAATCCGTGTTCAAAACGCACTCCCTGGCTAAAGGGCGCTCAGTTCATTACTGCTGTGTGATTCCTTTTGCTGCTGGGTGTTGATCATTTGCGCTTGCAAGTCTAACTCATTTGTAAGGGCGTCTAGAGGTTGGGGAGGGGTGTGATTTCCAGCCCTATTTACAGCTACAGGGATATATTTTATTAAAAGTCCACCTGAGTGCATCTCCTGCATCTCCTGCTCTTTGAGCTCCATCTCAGACCACCCAGCAAAACCAACAGCTAGGGCTCGGGCACCTCCAGCCCAGCTGAGCACAACAGAAACCGGCGAGTGAGCCCAGCGCGGCTGAACGGCGCCAGCAGGACTTGCTGTAAGGGGGCTGCTCTGTGGAGCATCCCAGTCAGCCCACAGACAGAATTAGAGAGGAAGAAGGAGAGTAAGTGCCTAACTTTCCCTTCTGGTGGGCAGCTCTGAGAAGGCTGCCGGCTCGTTTCTGCGGCACAGCCAGCTTGCAGGCTGCCAGCAGAAAGCAGCAGCGAAGGCGGCGGGGAGGGGGGCAGGCAGAGGGAGCAGGGCTGGGCAAGCCGTGCCCCCCATCCCCAGAGGGGTGACCAGGGCCGGACGCGCACCGTCCCTGGCCCACCTCCGGCTCTGCCAGAGGCAGAACCCTGGGGGCAGCACGGGGCAGGGGCTGGCGACTCTTGAGGCATCACCCCCTCCCCGAAAAGGGAAGCTGAAATAAAAGGCAGAGGGAGCCTTGTGTGTGTTTTTATTATTATTATTTCTGATTAAAGAGGAATTCATTTCATCTTTGCCTCCTGCCAGGGGCTGAGGTGCCGCCATTGAGGTTAACGGTGCGGAAGAATACAAAAAAATTTCATTGAGGAGGATTATAAAAGTTACTAGCTGGAACATTAACAGAAGAGTAACTTGTAAAAAATGCAATATTACAATATTCACAAGGACGGTAGAGCGTGGTAAAGCTATAAAATTCAACATTAAAATCTTCTACAGCCTAGATAACCTAGTTAACAAACATTGTATTGGAACTACTTTTTTTCCGCGGTGCTGAGGGGTGCCGGGGCCGGGGGGCGGCGGGGGGGCAGAGCCCCTCTCGGCTGGTGGTCCCTCCCCGAGAGAAGCGCGATGGGAAGAGGGGATAAATAAAGGCGCGGAGCCGGCGCGGCTCCAGCCCCTGATTCAGCGCTGATGAACTTTTTTGTCATTAGCAAAGCGTGGGAAGTGATTTGTCTCATCCAAACCCGCAAACAGGAAGCACCGATTCGTGTCATTTGTCACCAGCACCAAGTGCCCATATAAATAACAGCCAATATATTCCGCTGCGCCGGTTGAATTCTGCAAGGCGAAACACCGGCAGCGGTTTAAAAAAAAAAAAAAAAAAAAA
>RSEF01000006.1:17932364-18049656 GCA_003993805.1 Himantopus leucocephalus | reverse complement strand
AAAAAAAAAAAAAAAAAAAAGGCTCGATGCAGGAGAAAACGGCCGGTGATAGATGTAATCAAGTCCTAACGCACTGCAAAGCGCTCGGGCTGCTCACACGCCTGCACGTTCAAACGCGACACACATCAGATTTTCACACTTTGGCAACACACAACGCTCTTACCCACACAGCAAAAGTAATTACGCTGCTTTAGTGTAACGTATGTACAGATACCTTGACCATGCCCACAGAAATACAACCTCTAGACAGAGAGTAACAGGGATATTTTCAAAGGGTTCGTACGTAGGCACAAAATACCTCACCCACAGAGTAAGAATACATGAAATTTTGCATGCAATCCCAAATATACGTTGCTTCCCACTCAAATAAATGTATATAGGGTATACGTAAATATGCACACAGGCTTTTGTAGTGTCTGCATAGATAAAAATGCACAAGTCAGTATATTGGCCCTTTTGATATATAACAAGTTTGGCCAGATATTTTTTTTTTTTTAAACCTGGTGTATTTATAGCAAGGGAAGCGAAAAATAAATAGCAGGGAAACCGCAGTGGTATTTTTTGTCTTGCGCTTTTCATGGCAGATTTATCAAAATATGTCTAATAACTCAGACTGCGTATTTCCAAATCTGGCATCCTATATAAATGGGTTTTAATATTTTGCAAATGATATGGAATTATCCCAAATCATCTTGAAAACAGCAGGTAGAATTAGCTAGTGGAATGTACCTTGGCTAAGAAAGATTCCCTCAGACACACTGTCTCTGTAATATACTGCTAGGCTACCCTAGGAAATTATCCCTGTGTGTGCCATCTGTATTAAAATGGTTATTAAGTTATGAACAGGGTAACATAATACTGATCGGCTAATTATACACCCTCCTAAAAAACCTCCAGGTCTCTGTTACTCTCTCAGTCAGGTATTGAAATAATAACAGTTTGACATTCAGACACCTTACAAAGGCAGCTGCGGAAGGACAGCCAGCTGTCCCTGGGAGGAATTCAGCTGGTGGCACAGAGTCCAGAGGAACGGCTGTGGGCTCTTTGGAGGAATAGCGTGTACGGACCCGACACACATGTATACTTTGGCTAGCTCAAGGGATGATACCATCCAAATGTCGCTGAGGTCTCAGCCTTACGCCTGCCGGAGCCGACGCCTCGTGTCGGGGTTGCGATGTCCCGGGCAGAAGGCTGAGCGCCAGGTTTTTGCTCCCACCTTTGCTATCAGTTTGCAGCAGGGCGTTGGGGGGTTCTGTACCTCAGTTTCCCCCTCCTGGAAAAGAAGACTGATCCTTCTCAGGAGGAGGTGGGAACAGATGTCAGTTAGATTGTGCTTATAAAATGCTTTGAGAAGGACAAGTGCTTTGTAGCTGCTAAGTATTATTACGTTAAAGAGGCTCAGCTGTGACCCACCATGTTTGATGCGTACTGCGATGGCATTTGAGTGTGTAGTCACCAAGGCATAAGAGCATTTTGGCTTCATACGATTAAGTCTTTCTCCATTTCTTTTAAAAAGTCCGGCCCAACTTCCCACTGATCACCTTTGTATGGGGCTCCCCAAAACTCACATCCATAGGGAAGTGAGCCCACCGTATCACAGGTCATATAATTTGCAAGTCGGTACTAGACAAGAACAGGACAGCGAACTGGAAAAAACTGCAGCGGAATAGGAAATAGTGAGTATATAAGGGCCCAATCCTGGTGCCGCGGAGACTAGTGCGAGCTTCATCACTCCAGTGGCTTTTGTGTCTCCTCCTCACAAAACTCACAAAACACATAGAGAGGAATAAGTTCACAATTTAAATATACATTTTTCTCTCTGCCATTGTAAAAAAAAACCCCACATACAGAATTGGATCAATCTTTTGTAACAGCACATCCCTTACCTGCGGTACAATCACAAATTGGAGTTAATCTAACACTCCGACTCGGAGCAGCTTCAGATAGATGATAATTTAAAAAACCAACCTTCTAGAAATATCTTTGTATTTTCGCAAAACGTGGCGTTTCCAAAGCAAAAACTGCATTGGCCCAATGTCCGTAAGTGTTAGAGCTACATCCATGAGCAGTTTAACATCTTGAGACTGTAAGTGAGGTATTTACAGAAACAGAAGTTTCTAGACAGACTGGGAATACTGCACTTCAAAATGGAGATCTCATTGTACATGGAAAAAAACTACTTTTGGCTATTATAAGATTTTCTGAAAATGTATCAATTACATTTTATTGTCTTTCTTTCTGGCGATTAGTCTAACATTAACAAAGGGTTTTGGGTAAGAAACTACAAAACAACGCAGTTTCAGTTCCATTTTTAGAGTCTCCCTAAAACATTTTAAAAATCTATTTTCCATTAATTATTTTTTTGTGATATATGAATTATATGTGCGTACGTTGCACTGATCGGTCCGTGTTGCACTGAGGATATCAGGACACGTTTGGGACGACATGTAATCCAGTACTGAGATTTATCAGAAACTTGTTCGTATCAAACTCAGGCGGATAAAGGCTAGATACAAACTCTGCTGAAAAACATGACTTAACTACCCTGTCAAGATTCAGGAAAAAAAATTAAGTCTTCTGCTATGCGGTAGGTTTGCTTTAATTATGGAAAAAAAGTCTAGAGAGTATACTAGTTAATAAGCAAAGTGCACCAGAACTGACAGGATCAAGAGAGAGCAGTTATCTCTGCACTGGGAGCTTTCCTGTTCCCGCTTCATACCGTGGGTACCGTACAGTATAAACCTATTGTGCATGTGTAGGTATACACCCCCCCCATACATACGTGTGTGTGTGTGTATATACACGTGCATCTCTGTAACACACACGTATGCACAGTGCATGCAATTGAGAAGCAGGCAAGCGACAGAAGCTCTGAATTCTTTGGTAAGCAATTCCTGCTTACGTTAAATCACTCGAGCACCTTGCTTCTTGAGCGCCCTGTCAGCCCGAACTTTTCCATCTATCATATGACTATAAACGAGTTATCTTTGGTGACTTTGGGTTACAATATTTCAGTTGGATCTAGGCACTGCTGTAAGCCTTGCGGCAGCGGTGTCCTAGGTATGAACTTGGCGGCAGATGT
Source organism: Himantopus leucocephalus (assembly GCA_003993805.1). Taxonomy (NCBI): domain Eukaryota; kingdom Metazoa; phylum Chordata; class Aves; order Charadriiformes; family Recurvirostridae; genus Himantopus; species Himantopus leucocephalus. Next base: position 18,046,574 of record RSEF01000006.1, on the reverse strand, counting down.
TAACGGGAATTTTGGCTTTGTTTTGCGGTACGTACAGTTAGCCTAAGAACACAGGTTTCATGAGATAATAATCACCCAGAAAAATCCTTTGAGTGTACTTTAGTAGGAACAGGACGGAGCACATCACGGACACACATTCACGGTTATGCAGAAGTGATGCAATGGACATTGTAGTTTAATCATTATTTCCTGCCTCACTTAAATTCATTAATTGCTTACAGGTCCAGAAAGGCAAAGCAAAACACCCCACCCCACCCCGCCGGCAATTTGTCCCTCTATCCCAGCTCGCTTGTGGCTGGGTTCAGTACTAGGGACTCCCAGTTAGTCCTTCTCCAAGGAATTCCGAAGCCAAAGCATTACGGAGTTCAGTCAGCCTTTTGGATACACTTTGGGTCCCGGGGTCCTGAGAGAAGACCTAACTAACGCCCCACAGCAGAGAATAGAGTTTAGTGGATATGTAATCTCAGTCAAGCCATTAGATGTTTTTTCCATCTTCTCTAAGGTATTGCATCTCTGTTAATTTCTAGCGTTAAGCACTTGGTTTGGGGAGATCGTTCCTCTTTCATTATGTAACAATTGGCTAATGATTCCTCGTTAAAGTCTCCAATAATGATATGCTTTTTAAAAATACATATGGAAAGACACAAACGTTGACTCAGGTTATAATGACCAGTGAAATATACTCGTTCATTGAAATATTACTGAGTATGTGGCCAATTTCAGCGGCCGTGGGCAGACCGGTAGTTTAGAGCAAAGAATGGCGTATTAAGAGACCAGATTTCTCTTACGGGTTCTGCCATTAACTTTCCGGTTGATCTTGGGCAGGTGACACGGACTACTTATGAGGCTGCTCTGCCACCTGTAAAATGAAAATAACAGTATTTAGCTACCTTTGTAAAACTCGGTGTGATCCTTCACTAAAAATGCCCATGGAGTTCAAGACGTAACGAGAAAAGGTTCCAAACTGGAGCTTGGTTGTTTTACATCAACGGAGGCTTTAGCCCACGCGGGGGAGATAGAATTGAACAGAATCTCGATTGAGGTAAATGTAACGTCTCAAGACAAACAATCGAGCCTGGCAAAAGGCAGGCGTACTAGGGCAGGGGCTGTGTCGTATGCGGAAGAAATCAATGTTATGCAAACAGAGCTTTCTGAGTCACTCTCGCTAGCCTCGCTTGAGAATTTCCCCAAAGGATACCCTGTCCAAAGCCCCTGGCAAATCTCTCCCTCTCTTTCCCAATGAACAAATCCGGAATTTCTGGAGGACAGGGAATGAGGCTAGGGAGAAGCTGGAAGAGTACGGGGTATCTCTAGCAGCGGCTTGTTCATAGTGACCAAAAGTAGTGACAGCTGCACAGCCTGCAGTGAACACGGGCTGAATTGCACAGTTTTAACTGGCAAGTGCGCGTGTCACACAACCTATCACCAGCATCAGTGTTTAGTAGCCACAGGTCAGTTTTCTGAACAGAGAGGCTGAGGATTAGACTGGCCACGTAGACTGGATTAGCCTCTGACTGGCAATGGGTCGGTGCAAAGCAGGGGTGAAGAAGACTTGTCCGACAGTACCCGACAGACTTTACCAGGTCTTGTAACCTGGCTCTTCTTAGCGCGCACAGAAGGAACTCGGGATCCTAGCAGGGATCTGCTCGCTTAGTTGATGCTGAGTCTAAGGTTGCCATTCGATTTCCTGCACCAGGGCACGCTCTCAAGGTAGAAGACTTCTACTGCCAGTTGCTTTCAGCTGAGCAAAGAATGCAATCGGGTCACACAGGGCTTCATTACAAGGAATATACTCCTTTAAATTCAGGTTCTTTTCCGTCAGACACAAACCTGGTATTATCTTCTTTTTATCATTGCAAATAAAGGACAGGCTCATAAAGCAGAGGTTACAGACAATGTTACTGCAGCTGAAAGAGTAAATGAATGCTCACAGCATTCCTCTTTGTCTTATTCCTCATATCTGGCCACTGGAAGGTTGTATGGTGGGAACTACAATAAGCTAGCCGCATCTTTTCAAATTTTCACATTGCAGAGATATTAGCTCAACAGAGGCAGTTAGCAAGTAAAATCAGTTGTGCCTGGGAAGTTTTGAGCTCCCTGTTCTGTGAACCTCAAAGTTCAGAACCACGGTTGTCTCTTTATCACCTAAAAATCCCAGCCCTTCCTTTTTGTACAGAGGTACAGAAAGCTTGATTTTTGTTGGAAGTCAAACATTTTCAGGCTTTTGCCTCTAGTGAATGATTGCTGCGTTCTGCCATGGAGGTAGCTGCATTTCAGCGCTGGGTGAGTGAGTCTTACAGAGCTAAACCTCATTTACCAGAATCACTATTATGTGAAAAAACTCATTTGACTTTGGGAGAAAAGAGGAGAAAATATAAGTGGCTTGGCCAAGCAATGATGAAGTGGTGAGAACAATACAGTGATCTGAAGGGCACAGTCCCTCCAACAGGAAAGGAATTATTCACGTTTAAACAAAGCAGTATAGCCAGGAATGAAGGGAGGGAAATAAGAAAGGAAATATTTAAATGGTAGCAGAAGGTATCTCCTGATAGGGAGGTCCATTAAGTTGTGGAATTGCATCCCACAGGAATTCCTGATTTCTTGGTGTATATGTATCTAGATGGCATTCATAACAAGCAAACGTACAATAAGAAATAATCTTGCATTGGCTAAAGAGATAGATAATGCTCTAGCAGGCCAGCTGGACCCTTTATGATAGGATGACACGATGCATACAAAACAAAGTCATGTCTTCAGCAGTGTATCAAATATCCAAAAAAATCCATCTCTGTTCCTAAAGCCCATTCAAACAAAAGATTTCCATATTACTTGAATAAAAAGATTTAACTTCAAAACAGTTGAACAAGGCTGAGCTTCTCTTAGATTAACTTGCCACAGTCTTCAATTAAGGCGTGTTGAAATTCAAATGGAGTTTAGCCTCACTAGTTACAGTCAGCAAAATATTTCGGGATCCAACTTTTGGGGAAGGTCTCTATAAATGGAAAGGTAGAGACTTTCAAAAGCATTTGTCATTGGCCTGACACCCGCGCAGTTAACTAGGGCTTTAGGAAATCCCATCTGTGTGTAGAGGGCTCTGATGATGATTACTACTCCTGAAAGTCAGAAGGGTTTGAGTTTTTCTCCCAAACAATCATTCTTTAAACGGAGAGCCAACAGGAACGAGGATTTTTCCACCGTAATCCCAATTAATCTATTGGAGCCTATACAGTATGGGAATATTTACCAGTACCAACTGTTTAAAACTACCAAGGCAGAGCCTAAACCATGCAATTGGCATAAAAATCATGAGTACTTGTAATACAACATGGGTTTGGTTTTACTTGTTTTCTCTTTTCTACCCTAAATTTTTAAAGCGATTTGGATATCTGACTCCCACTAAACAACTTTAAGAACACCTCAACAGTGCAGTCCAGTCCTTTGAGCCCCCAGGGAGCCGACAGGCCCCTTTTCAAGCCCCTCCAAGCACTGGAAACATACTTTATTAAATGAGAACTGAAATTCTCATGCTATCACTTGACTAGAGGAGCTGGAAAACCCACAACAAACACCGTTGGGCTTGTGATGAAATACTAGACGGTATGATATTCGGTGCTAGCCTCCAATTTTCTCTAGTGCCAGTAACTGAGAGGTGATTTTGTAGCACTTGTATGGCTATCTACCCAGCTGAAAATCACAAATCTAATCACTTGGTTTCCAAACTCCTCAGAGTGCACTTACAAATATTCATTTCCAATCAATTTGCACCTGCTAATATTTCTGAACACTCACATGTGATGACAGAGTCAGAAGCAATGCCGGTGCTTACTATTTCTGTTGCAATAGCATAAAGAGGCTGTGTGCATAGATCACAGTCCATTGTCCAAAACAGGCACAGCGTAAATAGGAATTTCTTTCGAGAGGTTCTTTCAGAAAATCAGCATATACACACGTCTGTCTTTATGCCGTCCCCTTAGCTTCTACCAGGTTCGTAATTCAGACAGTTCTCAAGGTGTCTGAGATCCTGAAACAAACATCTTGGTCTGTTAAAAGAAATGAGAAATCTGGCCAGGGCTCACCCACCACGGCCAAGTCTAGGGAAAAGGCGGAGCAGACCTGGAGAGCCTTCTTCCTCAGGCTCAGACCTGACAAGACGGAGGCTGAACACTAGCTAGGCTGCAACAGCCTCCCCCCTCTTCCGATAAGTAGGCATATAAATAAATAAATAAACGGCATCCTAACTGCACTGAGAACTCAATAAAACAATCACATCAAATATGAGGAGGTATAAATCTCATGTCTGCACAGGTAACCCACTCAATTGCTTTTATTATGGCTCAGCCTGACTCCATTTATTACCATCCCTGGCCTGGGTGAAGGATGTTTGCATGGAGGGTGGTCTCCTGGTGAAATCCTATCCCCAGAGCAGTGACAATCAGCCCATACAGAGGTGGATTTTGGTGGGGAGACCAAAGGCAGATCCATCTGTCTGCATGAAAACCAATCAATAACCCTGTAACTAGACCCCTTGTCGCTGGGAAATGGACAACACAATAGTTCAATCCTGGAGCCACAGGAGAGGAATGGCGGCGGTTGGGGCGTGAAGAATGACAGGGTGTATGTGTGAAGTGTTTGAGACACAGGGACAGAGTATGTCTGTCCGTATAGATGTTGAGGAGGAGTGATGTGATAGGAGGAGCGTAGAGGGTACATTTATATATATAGTAGGCAAATTTGAAAGGTTGGTGTGTTCAGAGGTGGGTATGGGGAAGGAAAAGCAGAATTATAGGGTGCTTTTTAGTAGGACATTTATGTGGGGACTGTGAGCGCCATGCAGATAGGTACCTTTGGGGAGATGCTCTGGTTGGATACTACATACGAGTATACCGGTATATGGCAGGGAACGTGTATCTCTGGGCAGGCACGTAGACGGTGACACAAAATGCTGGTAGGCTAAAGGAAGCATATGCAGGAGTTCGATGTGGTCGGGGAAGGATATTCCTTTGTCCTCTGTCTGGCTCGGGATTTATGTGTGTACCAGTTTTGACAGAGAGGAGAAAGAGTGATGTGCCAAAAGCCTGAGCTAACGGACTGTGAGTTCGCAGATACGCTTTCCAGAAAATGCTACGTATGAAACATTTACCCAAACCTCACTGTTAAATCAGGAAGGGAGATTCTCCTGGCTTGTCTCTGCCTGTATGAAAAATAGAAGTAGGACATTTCTTGCTGCTGTCATCCCCTAGCTCTGCAGTTCCTGTAGCGTTTCTAAAATCTGTACAGCATCTTGTTCCCCAGGCTTCTAGCAACTCCCCCAACACGCGCACACGTGCATACACACACAGGTACGCTGGAGGTTGCCTCTATTAATTATTCTTTCCTGGGGGCCAATTTAGTTTTTATTCCTTTGGCTCCATTTTGAACAATTCCTCTTCCTTCCAAGGTAAGCACCCCCCCTTTTTGCAGGGTCCAAGGCACAGGGTTAAACTTCCATCTCTGGTTGGGAGGCAAATTGCATCAAAAATAGCTATCAGCCATCACTGTACTTCAGTTGAGAGGGCAGTTATCCATGTTTTGCAAGGCAGATTGCTGTCCTCTCGTCAATTTATAAAAGGAAAGGCAGAGACTGCAACCAGACGACAAAGTCACAAAGAAGCCCTCACATATCTGTCAGACAGGGTGCCCTACACCACCTCTAGTTTCAGGGCAGTTTGGGTGGTTCTGGCAACAGTAACAGTACCCCTTGCTTTGGTCAGGGAGGGTTAACATCCCAGCCCTTTGATTCCTGGAACTAGTCTGCATTTTCTTCAAGCCGGGCTGAAGTGTGAGGGCACCCTCATTACCCCACTGCCCATTTCCAAGCTCTCCCTTTAAAATTGCGATAGAGTCTTTGGGCAGTGACATTTGGGCACTCCTTAAAGGGNTCTTAAAGGGGCTATTGCCTGTCAACACACTCACGTTTCTCTAAAAATTCTTTTAAGAACAACTTTTGCTTACCTGCCTTTAAAAAGAAAGACCGCAGCGCAAGGTAGCTATGTGATAATGCCTGCTGTTAATATTTGCCTGAAGTTAGGCCCTTGCTTGGTTGTTTAAATTGAGACTTTTGAGCTTAAAAAATTATACATTTATACATAAATTATATATACACAAAAAATACATATACCCTTATTTATAAAATCAGTAGAAAGAAGGACATGTAGAAGAGAAGAGGAAAGGAAGAAATAATATTTATGAAGCAAAGGAGATCATGNACTTATTTATAAAATCAGTAGGGAAAGAAGAACATGTAGAAGAGAAGAGGAAAGGAAGGAATAATATTTATGAAGCAAAGGAGATCATGTTTGCATACTGAGTGCATAGGGGAAGTGTATTTCTGGGACGTGCTACGTACAACTGGGCCCAGGCTGTGTAAGCAGAGGCAGAGTGGAGAATGAATAATGTCACAAATTCCCTCTCCCTGTGGAACAAACAGAAAATGTAGAGTTTTAAAGACAGAATGTTTGTGGTTCCGTCTCTGGCAGACAGACAGCCACAACACGACGCTTCCAGAGCCGGTGGAGAGCACAGCTGGGTGGGGTTGGGGGAGGAAAGGGCAAGAGGGAAGGGTGGAGTGAAAGGCTAAGGCAGATTTGACTTGGAGAGCGTCAAAACCGGACCTGTGTGGTTTTCCAGAAGGCAGTCTTGGCCACTGTGCCAAACAAGATGTGTAGAGTCATCCAGTATTGACATCCAACTCCCTTATGTGGCTTTAACAATTCCAGGCTGCATGTGTGCCTGAGTCGGTGGTCTGTGCGTATGGAGGCAGCGGGGATGGGGACAGAGGAAGCGTATCTGGCTGTGCATGGATTCTTGTGAAGTGCACAGGCTGGAGAGCAGGGAGGAGCGGCACGCGTGAGTTTGTACGCTTGCACATGAGAGAACATGTGCACATTTGTAAAAAGATGACCGCCGTGATTCTAACCCCCTTTTGCGGCTTACGTGAATTTTTGTCACCTGCAAATATTTAAAGAAAAATACATGCCTATGGGTGACCCCCGCTTTGGGTCTTGGTGCCCAGCGCGCAAAGCTGGCAGAGCTGGTGGCACAGAGAGACATGAAATGGAAGGGAGTGTGCCCTGTTTCAGGTGGATGCGTATACAAGGGAATGCTCCTGGCACAGTGAAAGGCAGGGGGTAAAGCGATCCTGGCGAATACAGTCTTTAGAAGAGTGCAAGAGGAGGGTGCCATCCCTGTAAACGAAGCCTTTGTACTGCTTAGAGCACCACCTTTCCAAAATGAAAGCGCCTTCTGCACCATTTGAATGTGCTCCTGGATCATTCTGTGCACAGTGAAGTAATTTGAGCATGGAAACCCGGGTGCATTTGCGCAGATAGACTGCTGAGTCTCTATTGTTCCACCAGACAATCCTCTCTGTAATGGATATTTGGGCGAGACATGCCCTATACCCCATGACATGTGTACGAGGACGAGCGTGGGCATATCACTAGGGCAACATGTCCAGCTGGGAGTATAGACTTATAGCAAGTAGGTATTACTGGTCTGTGTAAGAACTAAGAACAGTCTTATCCATGGAAACAACGTCGTAACTCTGCAGTTACACGCAGGGAGTCATAGGGGCGAGCAAAGCCACGGCAACGCACGTTTTGGGAAGCCTGTCTAGTTTTGTGGGGCTCTGCGCAGGATTCTGCGTGACTGCTTCCGGACAGCAAGGCAGTCGTGTGAGTGCACTGATGAGCTGTGGCTGTGAACAGACGCGTGGGGGACCTAGCAGTGGTCTGTGGCTTTGTCCGCAGTTCTTTTGGGTAGACCTGCGTATACGGTGATAGGGCAGCCGTAGCGCTAATGTGCGAGGAGAATGCAGCTGGGGAGATGGGCAGCGTCAGTAACACAAACGTGTGCGAGCGTGTGTACGACAGAGTGGCATCTGCTGAGATGTGCGAACACAGACGGCGTACGGCAGAGCGGGTACACATATACATGGAGATGCCATGTACAAATGTGGGGGCACATGCCTGTTGGGGGTACCTAGTGCATCTGAGGGAATGAGGGGTGTATACGGCATGATATATTTGTCGGGGAGTGGATGTGGGCTAGTTCATCTGATACATGATGCAAGAAGGAGATACCTGGGGATGGTGGGGGCAGAGGGGGTTACGCTAAAGGAGATATGTCTAACGATAGCCATAGTTCAATGCGCTGGACTATGGTCTCTTCTCTCCCCTCCCCTCCCCTTCCCTCCCACTCTTCTCCTCATTACCCAGGTTATCTTGTTTGGGTTAAGAGGCCAATTTCAACAGACTATAATTGAAGAGTGAAGAGAATCTGATAAGATAAGGAAGGGACATCATTCCTCAAGGGATCAATAGAGGTTTCATGTTCCTCCTTCCCCTGCTGTGTCCCTAACACGCTAACACTCTGTGTCCATGGGCCTGGTTTATTTGCTCTGCTTGTCTGCAAGCCTGGGAAGGAAGCGTGGGAGTAGGGGGGGCTGTAGCCCTCGCCTGGCACACGGACAGAGCAGGGGAGGGGGCATAAGGAAGGGACAGTGGGGACACTGGTGACAATACGGTCCCCTCTGGGAGCCAAGAGGAGGCAGGGAGGTGACAAGCCTGATGCCCTCCTGGCCGTGGCAAGGGCACGGGCTCACAGGGGAGGTGTTCACCTTTGGCCTTTTATCTCGGCGTTGTGCTCTGCAAGGGAAGGATATTGATAATTTGTCTAGATTTAGGCTTGCTTTTCCTAGTGTCCCCGTGCAGACAAGCTCAAAGCTTTTTATAAGCACTCATGGGGCGACCTCTCAGGGCCCCTCAGGGTGAGGGAGGTATAATTACCCCTACCACAAGGAGGGCTGGTAGCCGCTCCTGATTAGGTTTGTGCTAGGATCCGGCCCCAGTATCTCACAAGCCCTTCGCAGCATTTTTTTTTGGACCAAACCAGCATGAGAGGATGCCCTTAAGAAACACGGAGCTCCCTCAGCACTGAACACAGGTCCCTTCACGGCAGGGCTGCCAGGGCTCCCATGCTGCATGGGCAGAGTTTGCTCCGCTCCTGCCTCACGCCCCTTGGCAGGAAGATGCGTGTCTCACACAAGCCATGTGAGATCCATACAAACCCATGGAGCAGGGATCAGAGCTGCCTGGCGCGCACAGGCAGCCGGGGCAGCGTAAAGAAGTCCCTCTGGGAGGCCCAGCCTCTCGCATCAGGCGAGCGCTGCGGGTGCTCCCCTGCCCCTGCGGCCGGCGTAGGGATGCTCGGGCACGGGGAGACGAGCTGGGAGGTCAGCACAGTGCAGGATCCAATCCAGATCCCATACAACGGGGCTGGGCAAGTTTCTGGAGAGCCTGAGACCCAGAGGGGTCTGGGGCTGAGATATCTTCTTCCAGCTGATTTCTCTTTTATTTTTAACACCCAGAGAAACAGACGCTGAGAGCAAGTCAGTCATGCAGTGAGCATGTGGCAGAGTTGGGAATACAACCCAGATCCCCTGACTCCCAACCTCAGGCTTTAACCACTAGACCATGCTTCCCTCTAAGCCACCTTGAACTTTCCTCAGTGAGGATGGGGGCTACTAAGCCTCTGTGGGCTGCAGTTTACCAAGCTGTCAGGAGTGTGCTCACTGGACCGCCTCACCAGAGACAGCCTTCCTCACGCACGCTAAAAAAGTTGAAAAGAAATTCATTTCATGGCCGGTGGTTGCTTAAAAAAGGCGATTCCAGCATATGTATGTGATAAATGTTAACTGTGCATTAATCGCATTAAAGAGGACCCTATAAACTTTTCATTTCTAATTAAATTCTGGCCGGTGATTCTGGCGAAGCCAGCACACTCCGGGCCTTTGTTTATGTGGAAAATTAAAATGCAAATACAATGGAATTTATTTCCATTACTAGAGTGATATGCTGGGCTCCTCTGTTTAACAGCCTCCAATTATTTTCAAACAGGTCTCTCTCTCTCTCTCTCTCTCCCCCCCTCTCTCCCTTCCTCACTCCCTCATTTTTTTCCTCCCCCTATTACCCTGATGCTGCTACCCCAGTGTGAGGGGTGGGAGCTCCTAAAGCAGTGGGTGGGCTAAGGATGGTGTCATCCGTTCAAGGTCAAATGCAGGCAGGAATACAGAGGAGGAAGGGGGGAAAAGAGTGGGAGAGCACAAACAAGGCGGCAGGGGAAGGAACACGGTTGGAGCTAATGCAAGGAGGAGTAAGGAGTTCCCTGTTAGCAACCTCACTGAAAAACACAAGCTAAACTCACTGGCTTCCTAAATCCCAGCCATATAGGTGACCTGACTGGGAGAGGTCACCGGTCTTTCCCTGATGGGATATTTTGGGGAGAGGGGGCAGCTGAGAGCTCTCTCTGGAAGTTTTCTGGATCTTTCACAGCCTTTTCCATAGACTTTGTCTGGATGTGACTGCTGCTGGGCCAGGTCGTGATGGCTGAGGAAGCACAGAACGGGCCCAACGCCAGACACATTGCCTGTGCAGGGCAAATAAATCTGTGCGGCAATGACACGTAATCATCAGCTGAAAAATAACTGAACTCTCTTGTTCATTTCCAAGGGACCAAATGTGGCTACACTGTCTTAGGGCATTAGCGCACGATATCCACACCGGTCAGAAGCCATTGCACAAACCCAGAGATTCATTGTGCATTTAAAATTTCTTTACACGTATATTTACTGCTAAATGCTGCTGACATAGAGTCCCATTCTTCTTATGTATTAAAGAGACCCAGGTCAGTTCAGACACGGGAACATCGTCAAGCAGTCACACACAGATCAGAGGCATCTGCTACCTGACACGGATGTCCTTCTGTGCGTTAATATAGAAAGTCACACAAGACGACCCTTGCAAAGGCGAGTGTGCACTTCACTGTAGACGTATGTAGTCATTTACAGATCCCTTCACAGACTCAGTCAAATCTATTCAAAACTGCACAGTATAGTCTTGCAGGTACTTGTGAAGAAACCTGGGGTACGGAGACATCCAGAAACGTAACTGAAAAGTCTTAGCAAAACCCCTGAGTGCACCAGGAGGCGCACACACACGTAAACACATTCACGTAGCCTTAGAAATATGCTGACACACACACACAAGGTTATTCCCAATTAAGTGGCCACAGACCTTGAAGCATGCAGCTGAGAACCAGCCAGACATGCCACCCCGCGTGTCACACACGCGCGAGCAGCGTACCCTCAGCACGCCCTGCTGGCAGGGAGAGCTCGGGAGCCAAAGGGGTATTCTTTTAGTGCATGTGAGCATCTTAAGGAATCACCTAGTGTAAATGATCCTGCCCCAGCCGAGACAGGGAAACAGGAGAAGGACACATTCACTTACAACACTGAAAAGAGGCCATTACCCAGTCAAACAACCCAATCCTTGACATCATTATTCAATACACAGGAGCCCTGAAATGCACACTAACTCAATCACAGAGACACACGATTACAAAATAATACTGATGGAATCAATGAGACAGACATGCGGTCATACAAAGCGCACCCACCCCGGTGTTAATACACAATAACAGCCGCCCACCAAGGGAATACAAAACAGCCGTTCACCACCACAATGGCAAAACACGGCCTGCGTTCTCACAGGAGACTCGAAAACTCTGGCGACAAAGCCCACCCTGGCCAGAGGGGGCTTAGAGCAAAACTTAGGGTGTGGGCCAAATCTGGCTGTGGTCAGCCTAGCGACTAACAAATAGCAAAAGCCTTGGCGAGGAGGTTCGTGTCCTAGAGAGGCTGGTGGGCCCCCAGGGCACTCAGGACCATGCAGGGCTGCACCCACAGCCATCGAAATAGACTGGTCTGGCGAAGTGACACCTTTGCTCCATGACCAAAAGTATCGTGCGGTCACACGAGCAGGGGTGCCTGACGTTCAGGACTCACTGTAACGCAAGCCAGCGTAAGGGAAGCAAAACCTACTGAATATCAGAAATGCAACACATCCCCGCTGTGAATGGATGCGAACGCTGTTCAGCATCCAAAGCCCCAGAACCATCCCACAGACGTGTCTCCGCAAAACAGCCCAGTCCTCTTCCCAAACCACAGCGGCACACCCACATCTGTCGCAGCACTAGTGTCTTTCCCCTTCAGAGAGGAAAAACCCGAAGCGCCCACAAAAACCATACTCATAACGCCGCAAATGATCGACCCTCCTTGCGCCCGGCAGACTGTGCCAGCGCGTGCTAACCCCAGCGCTTAACGTCAGGCCCAGACGGCCGGCTCCTGCAAATCCTCCGTGGTCTGCTTGGGAGGGAGACAGGGCAACCGGACTCCAAGTCCTTTCCCCGGCACAGCAGGCGTCAGCTCGTACCAGGTGGTGTGCACAGGAATATGCCGTTACCGAAAACGCCAGCAAGGCTGGGGGAAGACTGCTTGTCGGTTGTGTGTGCCGCCGTGCGTTGTGTGTACAGGAATTCCCCTTCCTCTACCGAGTGCCGCTGCTTGTAGCCATTAAAAAGCCCAGGTCCTCATGCTGGGTGTTCAGTGAGTATTGATTCAGTCTGCAAGCAATTTTAATATTTCTTCAGGGACTTTCCAGCAACAGCACAAGTCATTAATTCACCCTCCCAAATTGCTTATTCAATAGCAGGAACATGGCTCCTGAATAAAGTCCCAGAATTTATGTGACTCACATGAGTCAGGAGGTCAAACAACTGTTATGGAGCGAAGTTAAAAATCCAAATAAAATATTGACACTTTTTTGGGGAGTGGGAGGAGGGGAAAGGGGGAAGGGAAAGAAAAGGTATTTAAAATAGGGTTTTGTTGCAATGCCCCCAGGATAAAGAACGGAGAGAGATTGAAGACAAGTTGGAGTTTGTAAAATCAATGGGATTTATTGCATATCCGCTTGGCATTTAATAACTCCTTCCTTTCCACCTCCCCCTTGCTCTGTATGTACATGGGGGAGATAAACTCTTCCACAAAACTACAAATAGCCAGCCACAAAGTACAGAGACGGACAGCCAAACACCAACACGCGAAGGCAGGCACGTGCAGGGATGAATGGTACTGTAAGGCAGCGGCGTAGCATCAGAAGATCCTCTCAGGACCCAGGGTCTTGACTGAGCTAGACAAAGCCCATCACATATGGCATTACATATGCCCATCTAGTAGCAGACAGTCTATGTCCACAGTCCTTGTAAGAAACCAGATGGGAGGGGAAACTGAGGCACAGAGCGAATTAAAAGAGCCTGCTCAGTCGCAGAGCCCACCAGCAGGGTGGCTGGATCAGGGTCCAGGTCCCCTGATGCCCAGGTAGTGCTTTTGCTGCGGAAGGACAGTGCCTTTTACGGGAATGAAAGCACACACGGGGACCGGGATCAGACCGCGAGAAGGCATCCATCTCACAGGAGGGACACACAAACCACGCAAGAAGAAATGCATCCACAGACCCCAGGCAAGCCCATCCGTATGCGGAGAGATGCACACAGCGATACAAATACATACGTGCTTTTAGTGAGCTCATTGCTATTCAGAAAGCACCGCAGCCAGATTACACGCAGAAGTAGAAACATACCTGCGGACAGACGTACGTGCAAATGACTGTGCGTACAAATGCACAGGCGCATACATGCACACACTGATAACATCAACACAGCCCCGTACAGCTGCACGTCCACACCAAAAAAGTCAGGCGATCTGAGGTATTGCTACAAACCGAGATTTTACTTACAGTGGTATCTGTACATAAACGGGTGCCCACACACACTCAGTTGCATTCTATACAAGCATATTAATATATAGGATTGTCTCCTTGTTATACGAGGCTGGTAACTGTTTCAGTGAAATTATGCTAATTTTCTAGCAGTCAAAGATCTGAGACTGTAGTGGCCGTCCAACAACGTTTATTCATTAGCACTAACTCCATAAAAAATAAGCACACAAAAATATAGCCTAACCATCTGATCAAACAGTACTTGATGACTTGGGATATTTAAGTGGGCTTCCTTTGCTTTGTTTGTTTTTTTTTTTTCTGTTGGTCTGGTTGACTTTTTAGCAAAGATTTAGGGCAGGTGCTTTCTCTGAGTTGAGATTTTCCGAAAGGCAATTTTTCAAGGGCTTTTTTGCATTGTGATAAAAATAATTCTTCACAACATTTTCCTCCTAAGACATCTTTTGACCAAATACACAGTGTGGTATTAGAATTAAGCAAGGCAATGAAAAGTTTGAAATTTCCATAATGATGCTTTAAAAAGATTAATATTTTTGCATCAAAAATATGCTTCTGTGTTATTTCTAAGATTGTTTCGTTCATGATTGATTTTGCAACTGCCCTTTAAAAATGGCAAGATAGACTCTTTGGGTCACCTTATGCTCCCTCTTGTCTTCTTAGACTACAATATATTCAAGAAAAAAAAGTAAAAGTAGTACAGTTTTTTAAATACCATCGCCTGTGTTCCTCTTTACTCCTCTACCTATGAATCCTGATTGCATCCAATCTTGTCCAATCTAAGTTAGATGAAAAAATGAAATACATGCGAATGTACAGCTGGAGGTATTCCGATTCGTTAGATGAACGAGTACTTAATTCAGATTAAAGGGACCATATTTTGAAATAACGGAACTGGATAAAAATCACTAAAATTCTCTAGAATATCGTGATTTTCAGAAAGACTATGGTGTAATTTGCAATACGGTATTCCACTGCAAAAGCCTAAACTGTAAAATTTGAATAATGAAATATTTATAACTCAGGTCTTCAGGTAATCAATTGCTCCTCTTCTACGTTTACCCCAGGTAGCGCCTGGCTCAGTGTGTCAACCTCTGGGCAAGTCAGTCTTAGAGATCACTGAAGCTCAGAGGGAGAAGAGTCACCTGCGTGGGGATGCAGGGCTGAGGGAACACTTGTGCCTGTAGGAGGATCATTTAAACCGCTGCTCTTGGGATGTCCGTCAGTTTGGAGTGGCTGAGGGAGTCTCAGCTGAGACGGTTTCATTGACAGGGAATAGGCAACAGGCTTGTTTACACAGGGGCAAATGGGAAAATTAATCTGAATTAACTTTGCAAGTGCGTTGGTTAAAAGCATTAAAACATTGTTCGGATGCTCGTTCAAAATTCGAGGGTCCTAAATTGAATTTAGTTTACTTCATTTCCAAAGTGAATTAAGCTAAACTAAATTAAAGCTGCCTTAATTCTAAACAAGGGAGTCAGAGGTGTAATGTAGTTTAACTAGACCGCTTTAATTTCACACATCCAGTTAATTCAAATTAGTTATTTTGCATAGCTGCACGTAGGTAAACCCTTGCTAACTCCTGCGGACAGAGACTGCATTTGTACAGGGGCCGGGAAAAGGGAACCCAGAAGTCCAGTGTACTCTCTGTCGGCTGTCATGATTGTAATGGAACGCGATAGACATCGTATGTCGCTGAAGGCCCGGGGAAACCCGTAGCTCTGCAGTTAATCGGATGGCCACCAGATATGTGATGTAGGAATGGAGCAGACCTGCACTCACAAACTGATACAACGATGCAAACGCACACACTGGTATGGGCCTTGTACTACAGCAAGGTTCCACGTTAATTATCTATCAGCATTCAGATATTTAGATATATTTAGATATTACATAATGGATATTATAGCCCTGTTAGGGATGAGTCCTAGGTGGTTATGACTTACTATTTGTAATAACTGTGCTTGATGCTGTACAAAAACATCCATATAGCTAGCTGGTGACGGTTACAAGCCACAGATCTGAACAGCCTATTTGCCCATTAAACTCTGTTAAAAACTGTAATGGTTGAATAAATGCTTATTAATTCTTCATGGGGTCTGAATATGTAATATGTGACCCAAATGTCTAACTCCATATAGCCACAGTTATAAATGCAGACCTATAGGCAAAGATACACAAGTACGCACATTGTGTGGTAAATTAAAATGTACTAAGAGACAAACGCTAGTGCATTTGCAAACACAATATAGATACGCAAACAAACATATAGCTCCTGTGCTCTAAACATTAGACCGGATAGGGACTTAGATGGGCTGAGCAGACTGGCTACAGGTTTGTCTTTTCATTATAAAAAGATGGCTTTGTCCGATAAATCTGAAAGTCTTCTACAGAGATGGGCACCAACTTTGTGCTGGGAGCAGTCTGCGTAGCACCGTGCTCTGACGTGCTTGCCTGTGCCTGGCGGCTCTGGGCAGCATGATGCAGCAAGGAATAAATAATGCCAAGAGCAGCGAGGACTAGGACAGGAAGGGAAAGATTCAGGTTCTCTGTGGACATTTTCAACTTTTCAATGTGGTTTTCATTTTGCATCAGAACTTTAATAAATTCTACAGCTACATTTCAGTGTAGCTGGAACCTGCTGTTTCAATAACATCGAAATATATTATTATAATTTTAATTTTTTTAGCATAGTCTCTCATTCACCCTAAAAAGGTAATTTTAGAGAGAAAAAAACAAATTTTCCATTCTGATAAGGCTGAAATTCTTTGCACAATTTTGTTCATTTCTTTAAAACCCAAGGTAAAAAGAACATTAGATCTAAACTGACACATTGCCAGCACTGTTTTTGTTTTGATTTTGGGCAAACATCTTCTCCTGGTAAGGGCTCCACTATGAGCTTTTCACCAGTTCTGACAAAGGTGAGGGAGGCACGCACAGTGGCACCCCTGTACAGGGCATCATTCACTCCCTGGACACACGCAAGCACACACTGTGGTGGAGCACTCTACAGGACACGGAGATAATACCCAGCTAAATACACAGTGCTGCCAAGCCCCAGAAGTCCTGAGTCAATACCCTTCAAAACCCAGAGACTGGCATAAAATGCACACGGCTGTAAATAAGAATGTAGTTGGTTTTTTCCCCTTTGCCTCCAGCGCTGGCCCCCTGGGAGGCAGCCAGGTCCCACTCCCACCCGCCCTGTGCAGCCCCGAAAGCCAGAAATACCTTGGTATTAAATGAAAGCTGAAATAATTGCTTATCTTCAAGATCTGAGGTTTTACACAAAATAGCAGGTACGGCATAACTTGCAAGCGAGTTGAGAATGTTATCTACATTTATCTGATTCCTCCCAGTTCAAGACTCCTTTCCTAATACGCACATGTCTTCTGTTAATCAAAATGAATGTCCACAAGGAATTCAGCACAGACTCCTGAATTTTAATAAGTGGAAATGGGCTCAAAGCAAAGCTTTCAATTAAAAGTTCCCATGCTCCAGATTAAGATATTTAACCTTGGCAAGCCCATGTGTTTCTGTAGGTCTTCTTAACTCACCTGCTGGCACAGCCGCTGTTCTGACAGCCCCGGCCCGTGCTGCGTGGCAGTCACCGGCGTGCTGGCAGCTCGTGGGGCTGTACCCTACGCCAGCTCCATGCTGCTGCAGCAGTGCTGCTAGCAGGACCCAAGCTGGCCAGTCCGTAGGTAACAGAAGATGTCGCTTCCAACTGCAGTCGTTGCAGTGTAGGTGTACTCTTAGAAAATGCTTAATTCCTAGGAACTCAAAAATTTCTGGGTATTTTCATGGCAGAAATCTCTTGCTAGCGAGGGGACCTAGCCGCTGGCAGTGCTCCTCCCCTGCTCTCTTCCTGTGGCTTGTCATTTTTTGAAGCTTTTGGTCTTTTGTTGCAGAGACTATGAGTTTGTTGGGGGGGAGTGGTAGGTCTGTAGCTGCTGGGACGGATACTGTCATGGGTGCTGTGAGTTGAACATCCGCGCCGTGGTTGCTGTGATACTAGAATTGGGATTTGATGACCCAGGTGGATCCTCCCAGGCCTGTGTTTCTATGCCCAAGACCAGCAGAACCCTTTTTGTCCTTTAATATTTCCCTAATTCACCTTAAACCTGGGATGTCTAACATCTACACCCAGGATCGAGTTTGCCTCCAATATTTTGTTAACTGTATGACATCTTCTAGATGTTTGGATTTTAATGAATTTCCAGCTTTCCTGACTGCAAAGAAAGCCTTCCAAACGTGAACTGAGTGTAATAAAAGTAGAAACACCTGCCTGAGGACATTTCTGTGCTGCAGTCACTGCTTGACTGCAGCTCATGTAGATATACTTTAGCCGGCTTTACGCGCGCCAGCCTGGGTCCCGGCGGCTCTGTAGCCACAGCGTCGCAGAACTCAGCAACTATTCAAGCACACCTTCTGTTTCCCAGGTGGGTTTTGCACCCTCACGCAAATCCGCTTGGGCGAATGGGAAAATGTTTCGCAAAGCCTAATGCAGCAGTTTATTCTGGGAGGTCAGGCTAGGCAACTTGCACGCAGGGGCTGACAGCAGACGTCAGCACCAGTGGCGTGAAGGTGCGCGTTACCGCTCAGCGGGGTGAGTTGGCAGGCCAAGCCCTGCCTGGCAGATCCCCCTCCCAGAAGGCAGGCTTCTTCACCTGTCTTTCCTTGCACCCCTCTTCCTTACGGCTGGACTTGTGCCGTGTAGCACAGCAG
Organism: Himantopus leucocephalus; assembly: GCA_003993805.1. Taxonomy (NCBI): domain Eukaryota; kingdom Metazoa; phylum Chordata; class Aves; order Charadriiformes; family Recurvirostridae; genus Himantopus; species Himantopus leucocephalus. The sequence goes on along the minus strand of RSEF01000006.1, from coordinate 18,028,182 downwards.
AACTGCAATGGGCAGAGATCTGCTAGAAGCTGAACGTTAATGCTCTGCTCAAATTAAATGAAATAAAACCATATGGTGTCATCACGGGTCACTGATTTAAAACAACAAAAAAATCCTAGCTCCTCTCTAAGCCCTTCAGATAGTAAAACTGCTGCTGTGAATTCTGCCTCTTCTCAGAGCGCAGCCAAGAAATGCAGTGAGAGGAAAGGGCAGGATTGGGCTTTCTCCCGTGTTTGGAGTGAGCAGGCTAACCTGGAACAAAGCGGCACTTTTTTCCCCCGTGTCTTCAGGCACAATCTCAGTGTAGCTCCAGTGATGCTGATGGACCTACACATATTAACAGCAGATAAGGAGTCAAATCTTCTCAGGGAAGGCTGGGATTGTGTTTTGAGGTATGTAAAGCATCTCCATTTTGAGCTCCCACCTATTTGGAAGCTTCAGGAAAATAGATAATCCCTCTTCAGGCACCTTTTAGGACTATCAATCTATCTATCTAATCGATCGAATTAATCTGTCACACTTGTGCTTATATACGCAAGTAGTACGCGATCACCCTTCTTCCCTCTCCCTTTCCAAAAGGTAGGGAGAAGGAAATGTAATTTTCATGACAGGAGAGTGTCTGAATGTGTGAATATTGCTCGTGGCCCCTGAATATGGCAGGGTTTGAAGGCATTCTGCTGTCTTGGCAGGGAGCACCAGAGCCTCGGGCCAGCTAGCGAGGAAGCTGAGTCTGCCGCTCCTGCCAATGTCAGCTGTTGTTCTGAGGGTTGCAAGTGTTGCAGTAGGTTTTGAGAGCCGTAGGAGAAGCTACTGCCCCCTCCCCCCCGCTCCCCGATGGAAATGATGTTGTGGCTTTGAGGGGGCAACTGCAGCTCTGATCTTCCCAACTACATCTGCTGCTGCAAATTCAAATGCGCCCACCACAGCCAGTGCAGCTGAAATACAGCTCCTGTTGCCTTTGCCCACCTCCCTCCCTTCACGTACAGCCACTGTCAGCAGGGTACGTGTCACTTCTGCTTCAAGCAGGGGAACGAAGCCAACACCGTGCTACAGCTCGCTGAAGCACTTACTTGGCCCCTGTTATTAGAGAGCCTGAGCCCTTCCCTCCTCCTTCCAGCTGTCCTCACTGTGCCCCAGGTGGCGCGGCAACGCTCCTATCTTCACACTTCAGGCAGGAAACAGAGCACAGAGAGAAATGCCATTTGTCCAAAGGCTTGATGAGAGGTCCACGACAGAGCAAGGAACTGAAGCCCTTTCCCTAAGTCGGATTAGGCTCTAACTATCAGACTTTCTGTCTCCCTTCCTTCACCCCCCAAATCCCTTGGTTGTTTTTCCTCCCCACGCTATGAAGCTTGCTTTCCATTTTGAACTTTGTGCACACAAGACTCCCCCCCCGCCCCCGCCTTTATTTTGCGGGGCTGTGAATTCAGCTGCGTCTGCACCCATGCACAGGAACACAAAACTCTCTCCTGTTTGAACCAAAGCCTCGCTCAGAGCTCTTTACGCCTGTGCAGCACCAATCTGCAGGTGGGATGTTGGTGGCTCCACGGGGGCTGTCACCAAGGGGCCCAACGCTGCCTCCTGCCATCCCGTGCTCTCCCTCAGGCATGCTCTGGCGCCGGCATCGCTGGGATGGTCACGAGCACTCTGGTAGGAAGCAATCCGATGCGGAGAAGGCATCGCCGTCTCACTTAGCCCCGCACCAAGTCCCCCGCAGGCTGCCTTGTCGCCACCGCCGGCGCAGCCCGTGGCTCAGCAGTTCGGCCCTGCGCTAATTAAGCAGCGCGGCACAGCAGGGTGTGTGTTCCTTGGCCATCACAGCCGCCCTTGGACACACTGCAGAGAAAAGGCTGAAGCTTCGCAATGTTAGCCTTCCAAGAACCGCTTTAATTGCCCAGTAATGCACACCCTGGGGTCTTGTAATGTGCTTCTAATATGGAGCATTTAAAACATGAATACTCCAAAACAATTACAAGGAGTTTGGTGCTCTGCTGAGTGTATCCTTCCGCTCTGAAAAATAATCCATGACAAAGGAATACGATCAAAGCAAGGATACCAGCGCTTTCTGAAATCTGTCAGGGTCCCCTTGGGGCAGCAGGACACACCGCGCTTTCCCTTAGTGCAACTTCACTCTGTTCTTCCAGGATTATAAGAATTGCTAGACTGGGACTCCAGACGATCCACGGAATGAATCACAGAACGGTCAGGGTTGGAAGGGACCTCTGGAGATCATCTAGTCCAGCCCCCTGCCAGACCTACTTCATCTCCCTCTGAGCAGCCCCAGTATGATTTTTGAGTTGAGATACTGTCTAAAGGCTCTGCCAGCAACAGTAAGAGAGGAGAAACCAGAGAGTGTGTCAGGCTGTAGGAGAGTTTGAATAGCAATGTCAGAGAAGCGAGGGACATTTCCTATGATCTGTCATTCTTTTACCAAATCATTTCCGGACAGGTTTAGAAGTGATTTTTTACTTACTTACTTACAAGGAGTGAAAGAAAGTTCTGCTTCTCAGAAAGGACTATGGCTCAGCTAATTTTAACTTCCTACAGTCTTGACCAAATGTGATTAGAGCTTGTTACAACTGTCATACTAGGAGAGATGATTTTTGTCTGTCTGTCTGTATTCAGAATCAGCAAAAGGAATTGCATTAAAACTTCTGGAAATGACAAAATATTAATCAAACATTGGAAATTCCTGATCTAACGCTGAACACTTAAGAACGTCAAAGGCATTTGGAAACAGGCAGTTGGTTTCAGCTGGAGCAGTATTAACTCTAGAAAGAGTTACTACAATCCAACTGTGGTAACTCATGAATTCCAGGAATGGATGTGTAATTCAGAGTATGATATGATGTACTGTAATGACATTATATGCCATTACTTAAGATAATATTGCATATTAAATTCAGATTGTAGAATGAAGTTCAGTTGCTTTACTGCAATCAAAGATCTATAAATGTCCTGTTGCTGAAACTTCACAAGGTTATGTATTAAATCCCTCTATATTCTTTGAAACTCAAAGTAGACAACTTGTGCAGAAACCTCCCACTGGAAAATGAAAAATGGGAATTTACAGTAAGTACCAGTTTATGCCCCTTATTAAACACAAATGCTGTTATTGGAGTCACTGACTGTGATGGAATTAGAGCAGGGATGAAATTAGTCCAAAGTGACAATTTCTTTTGGAGAGAAGACAGACGTTTGATATCCGCATTTACTTCCAGAAATCAGCGCTGCTGACTGGTGTGCCAGGGTTTGTGTCCCTGCTGCTTTTGGGAAGGGCCGAGGAAGCATTCTGCAAAAAGGCTCGTCTTTTCCCAGTGTCTAGAGGCAAGAACAAGCCATCAAAGGCAGCAAGAGGTGATCCAGGTTTTGTTCCCTCTTAGACAGCAGTAATCCAGAAATCCTAGGTTTGAGGCAGCAGAGCTGGCTTACCGTGTATTTCAGTCTCCGGTCAGGGTGAGAAGCTTTCAGCAATCCCAAAGTTCAAAGCAAGCGTTATAATGCTGCATCTGTTGCTACAGGACCAGGTCAGCTCTGTTCATCTTTCATCTGCTGTTTCATTAGGTGGTCCCGTGTAGGACAGACTCACTCGAAGCCTCGTAAAGCAGCAGCAGTGATGCCTGGCCGTCCTGCTGTTCATCACTGTCCCTGAGTGAACCGACCCAGGGGGATGCCCTGCCGTATTCTGTACTGAGCGTTCCGGTCCTGAAATTTCTCCTCTTTCCTCACAACACTGGAGTTCAGTTGTGACGGTAGGGCAAAGGAGCACTGCTGGGGAGAACCTCTTCATGACCTGTCTCTCCTTTTAGCCATAGGAAATACCTTTTAGCTGAGACCTCATTAGATTCACTGCGCATCTGACGCCGAGAATTATTTGACCCAAGCCACTGGAGGCTGCGCAACCAGGACTGCTCCCCTTTGCTTACTATTTCCAGACACTTTCCCTTCACATAAAACCAGTTTCATTCTTAGGAGGGGAGCGCTTTTGAACAGAGCCTTTCACCTCTGGGTCAGTAGCTGAAATCTGGCCCTGGTTGGTAGTGACCGAAAATCATTACCAGCTGACGGCTACTGGGTGAAATGAGCTGGTGAGTCCCATTCCAGTTCCTAATGGACACATCTCAGTAAACACAGTCACAACTGGCACTAACTGGCATTCTCAGCTGAGAGACCACAAACTGAATGGGGAAGGAAACGGAATCTTCCTCTTTGTCCCCTGCCTGGGTTTTTGAAGCATTATGGACAGGCATTTTATACCACCATGGTTTCACAGGCTGTTCTCACTCTAAATGGCTTTTCAAAACTTTGCAATTTTCATGCAGCATGATTCAGCACAGCCTGATCGGCCGTGTCACTGCAATTAGACTCATCTTACTGTTCTCCTCAGTAGAAGCTGAGCTGTCTGATCCCACCTTCCAGTACGAATGGCAAAGCTGATGTCATATCTCAGTATGAATGGAACTGTCTGATGTCACCTCAGTGCTAACAGGACATTTTATGATATGTCATCTAAGGCTGCAGGGGAAATCTTCTAATCCATTCACTATGCTACACTACAATAGAACATAACACAGTATAATGTGTAGGTTAACTTAGACACCCTCAGGCAGATTTTGGATAGACGGATGGATGGATGGATGGATAGATACATTTATACAAAGTATACATACATTATATCACTCTATTGATTTTTAAAAAGTTCCAGGTCTGCCTGGCTATAATGAGATTTTTGAACTTTGTGTTGCGATCAATGAGGGGAATATTATTGGCCTGGAGAATTGATATACCCGCTCTCTGTGGCTTGTTCTGCTCCCGGACTGCCCCTGCCCCCAAGGTGTACGATTCCATCAGACACTTAACCTCTTTTACAGTGTCATCAGGCTAAAAGGAATCTAATAGTGACACGGGACTTGTGCTCAGCACTCTGGCACTATTGCTTTCCTGTCACAAATAATTTATAGCTTTCTATTTCCATCCCTTTGCCTGCACCCCTTCCCCTCTTTCTGTTTCTCTGGGCTGGGGGAAATCAATAAACGCACACAACCAGAGTGGCACTTCAGGGGATTTTAGGGGGAATGTGAAAGAAGAGAAAAGAAAAGAAAAAACCAGAAAAGAAGAAAAAAGTTATATTATTTGCCCTAGCACAGACTTCTCAGATCGGCTCCTCAGCTAATGCAAATCGGCATGACCTCAGAATCTGGCCCCAAGGCCACCTTCTCTGTAGGTCCTCAGCAGCTGTAGATTAGGGCCCCTGGTACCACTGACCGATATGGGGCAAAGATCTGGTTCTCTACGCCCAGCTAGAACTTGACATTCCCTGTCCCCAGCTATGTCCCAGGCAGCCTCTCTGCCACTCCGGCTACTGCCCAGGCTTCATCATGTGTGCATCAGAGTTCCCTAACGTGCTGAGGTGAGATGCTCTGAAATACCTTTCTTTTCCCAAGAAGGTTTCACTCATAGGAGTTGTGCTTTTTCAAAACATGCCCTTTCGACACCTCTGCCTATCTCTACGCATGCCCTACTGCCCACTAGCCAAGCATTTGCTCTTTGAAGTTTTGCCCATTTATTCTTTAGAATGAATCTTTAAGGGAAGCTCTTGGGTGGGCAGGGAGAAGGTGTTACTTGCTTTCCCTTTCTAGAGAGATTTTCTGGGAGAATTCAAAGCTAATATAATGCAGGGCTGAGAGTTCCAGAAACTCAGGCTGAAGAGCATCTGCAGCCTTCACCCTAACTGGAGAGGCTCGTTTTGATCTCAGCAAGGAATTTGGTCTCCATGGCCTCCACAGGTCATGGCTTATTTGCCAAGTTCCTTGGTGACACAGTTGTTCCTGAGTCAGAGACACCCAGCATCCGCCAGTAGGCAGGGACGCTGCCCGTCAAGTACGAGGTGCTAGTGATTTTCTTTCACCACTGACCTCAGTTGGATTTAAACCAGTGACCTAGAGGTGAAAGATTTCATGTAACAAGAAACGGAGCACTGGCACAGTTCAGTTTATTTTCATTCTGAGCTGCATTATGAGCTTCGTAGCGTTCACTGAGACATCTTTTTGGGTGCCCATGCTGTGTTCAGTCACCACCTGATAAACACCAATTTTTGCTCTCTTTGCTGGAGCTTCTTTTTCCTGGTGATCTGTATCCCATCAGCACTTCCTACAGATGCCTTCTGCTCCCATCTTCTTATTTATGAAGGGCAAGGGCTTTGGGCAAGCCTTCCATCAGTTCGAAGCATTCAGTTCTATGCCAGAAAGGTATTTTTTAGGTACACAACAAAATTAAATCTACACCGTTTGTAAATCCAGCAGTGGCTCTGTTAGCTGCAAAGACTGCCTTGTGATGCCGCTGGCAGATGAACAAATGTCAGTGCAGTTGCTAACGCACAGGAGATCCTCACTCGTTCGCTGAGCACCCGAGTTATGCAGTGAATACCCAAGTTGGGGGAGAAGACGACAGAGCAGAGCAAGGACAATTCTCTGGGAACTGGACCAGCAAAGCAGTAGAATCAGGATCACAAAAAGGCAAAGGAAGCCCCTCTGCTGCACCCGGCGCTCAGACCAGGCTGCAGGTTCTGACAGCCGGGATCCTGGGTATGCAAAGGCCCAGAAAAGTTGCAGTTGAGTTCTGAACGTATTTTGCTCTTTTCCAGGATCATCAGAACCAAAGTTCAGCAACCTTTTCACCCAACACCAGATGGGAGCGGGACGGGTGTGACTGCACCAGGACATACTATCGGTAAGAAGACTGGCATGAGGGGTGATGACAGGAGAGGTGGAAAGGAGGATGAAGCTTACTTGAGGGAACAGTCTGACAAGCAGATGCTGAGCAGAGCAAAAGGGAGGAGGGCGTGGGGGAACAGAAACCTCCATGGAAATGAGAGGTTTCTGTTCTTCGTTTCCCTCGTTGCATTGCAGAGAAGGGAATCATGGCAGAGAAACCAGGCCAAGGCAGGGGTTTGCACAAAGTGATTCTGCCTTAACATCCATTTCACGTTCCTGCTCTCTCCTTCGCCTCCCCAGAGAGAAGTATTTACCGCTATCCTGTCTAAGCACCAGTCTTCACCTTTTTTCTCCTTCTTACTCTGACTATCCTTTCTCCTTTCTCTCCCAATTTCTCTTCTCTCCCTTTAGTGGAACTGGTCCATTTCTTAGAGCTAGTAATACACAGACCAGGGTAAGATATTCCTGATGCCTCACAACTGAGTTCTTTATTGTTCTAGCTCTGCAGGCAGGTATTCCATGAGTGTATTTCACTGAGAAAATGCCTTTTCTGCTGGGGGAGATGGGTTTATCGAGGTACACAGAAGATGGAGGCTGTAATAAAGTGACCAAGTATCTCCTAGTCTGTTGTGTTTAAAAGTGCTGTGGTAGATGTGTGATGAGATACTTTTCACTGACGTCTCTGTGGGCTGTGTGGTCTGCTGTTGCTAGCATAGCTTTATCCAGTAACAATTCTGAGCAGGAAAAAAGCATGCAGTATTCTGGGATACTGTGAAATACAGTGGCTAATTCATGGCCGAAGACACTGTCTTAGATACTGTCGGTTACTGAGAATCAGCTGCTATACAAGGATTTACTGGAAAGTGTTGGTCTACATGAGACAGAGCTGGCAGATATAATCCTGCACACGAACGGTGTTCAGGAGCACAATGAAATTAGTCGGCCAGTATGGAAGAGCATTTCTGGATGCCCTTTTAATCTGGCCTTGCTCACTGCACTGGGAATCACTGACCACAACAGATGGAGTTGGCGGATATTATTCGTTCTTGGAAAAGTAGTGCAATGTCTAGGGAATGTGTTGGCTGAGCTGGGATATTGGTTGTGAGTGCTGCTTCTGGAGTCTCTCATTGTTCTGGGATGTACTGGGAAGTGTGGGCCTACATCAGGTAGCATTGACAGGTTCTGCTCCATCCTGGAAGGCTTGTTTTGGTGGTATTGCCTGCTTCAGGTCAGTGCTTTATGAGCTGAATGATGGGTAGTGGCCTATAAGAGAATTGGGATATTCTCCCCGTTACTGGGACATGCTGGGACATAAGAGGCATGCCTACTGGATGCGTAGCTCTACTTTTTCTGCACTCTAGAGCCTTGATTATCATGAAGTGATCATTTCTAATCTGGATGACTTGTCATTTCTGATATATTGGAAACTCATGAGCAATCTTGGACAGCCCTGAGTGGCAGGAGGAGTCTGCCTGGTGACATCGGTCAGTGCAAAAGGAAGACGCTAGATTTTTATTAATCAGGGTTGGAGTATGTATCCCCAACTCACCATTTGTTCTAGTAGAGAACTGAATTTATTGGCCCAACACTGAAGTGCTTCCAACCTGTGCTAAGAAGGTAATTTTTCAATGAGTGTTTTTGGGTGGACGTATGCACTCCTGGTGGAAAAATGCTGAGAGGAAATGATCTGACAGAATTTGGACAGCCTAGGAAGTCACTAGAGAATGTGGCCTGTGCAGCGTCGCACTCAGTTACCATGGCATGCGCTGGGAAGCCTGCACTGAACTGGGATATAAGAACAAGGTTTAGCTTCTTGATGGAATACACTTGCTTGTTAGTAATGGCCCTGTACTGAAAGGCTATGGAGCTGTGGTATAGGAACAGACTGGCAAAGCTGGGATGCAGCAGCGTTAGCAGTAGAGCGAGTATGAGTCCTTCAGTGTGAGGGACTGGGAGTCTGCTTAGTGTCTAGGCTTTCCTGTGAGACTGGTGGCATGCGTAGCTTTCAGCTGGGGGGTCCCTGAGTGCTGTGCTGCTCTCCTCATGGCCCTTTTTCCCTTTTCCTTTTGTCCAGTGCCCAGCACAGCATCCCCTCCCGTCTCCAGTGCCTCCAATGATCCAGTGGGCTCTTACTCCATTAACGGGATCCTGGGGATTCCTCGGTCGAATGGCGAGAAGAGGAAACGTGATGAAGGTAGGGGGAGGGGAGAAGCTCATCCTCCCTTTTATATTCTTTGTCCCCACGTACAGGCTCCAATTTCAGGCCAAGGTTTGCAGCTGCTCCAGGGGCTAGATCAGTTTTAGCAACAGAGACCAGTTCCCCGCCACTGCCCTGCTGGCTTGGAATGCTCTTCTTCCGAGGCCCTTTCATGACAGGCTGCGTCTCCAGACATCTGCTCGGCAGGCAGAGAGCCGTCTCCATTGCTGGAGCTGATCCCAAGTTCATTCACTGCTGGAAACGGCTGGAACTGAACTCCCCAGGTGCCAGCAGGTGCCCGGACTTTGAACTGTGGGTAAACACGGTTTCCCCGACTCACTCGTTTTCAAACAAAATGCCATCTCGGAGAAGCACCAGCAATGTGGGGGTTATCTTTCATTCCCCTTGCAAACAAGTTCCTGCCCTGTGACGTGCCATGAGCTCCTTTAGCTTGTGATCGTAAGGGCCCAGTTTTCAATGGGTGGCATTTACCACAGCAGAACTGCCACGCTTGCAACAGCCTGAAAGCAGCACAGGAGGTCTTCTGAGTACTGTGGCCCTAAGGCTGTTATCTATGCCTTTCGCTAGAGCTTTAAGGAATTAGGATTAAGCTATCTCCTTTTCCTTCCTACCTGCTGGGAAGGACTTAGGGCAAAGTGAATCCTCAAATGAGCCAAAAGCTGGAGCCTCAGGTCTAGCTAGACTGAGTCAGGAGGGGCGGGTAAGGTCTTGGTGCTTTTACGGTGGCTTTGTAAACTTTTTTTCTTAAACCTTGCTCTTTTAATTTGATGCATTCAAAAATTGAGGGCCAGGAGGTGAACTTTTCTAAGAGTAGTGCCTGACCAGTTTGTCGGGTTCAGCCCTGCCTTCTGTGTGTTGTTTTCCACTGTTGCCTGTTGCGTGGGGGGACCTTTTCGCAGTACAGGTGGCTCAGCGTGCGGCGTGTGCTGTAACTGCAAGGCTGTGCGGTGCAAGAGAATACCGGGTTTCTCTGTGATACGTGGTGAGAAGAGAAAGCTCTCCTGAGAGAGATACTGCGTTTTGGGGTTTTACTAATGATTTTCTCAGCATTGAGTCTGGTGAGGTTCACATCTGTAAGTTTTTGATCCGAATAAACACAATAATCCCAAGCAAAGTAGGCAGTCATTGTCACCCCTTTCTCCCTAACACAAAGTAAAACTAGAAGCAAGGACCCAAGCCAGCTCCTATTAAAACAAATGGGAAGATTTTTGCTGATGTCATTGGAAATTGGATCAGGCCCCAGAGGAAGATCCATTTCCCAGCTAGATGGCAGTAGGGCCCAGCTAAGAGACAAGTGTAGCAATGGAAGGGCTGAGTCAATGCCTCAAAGTCAAAAAATGTCAGGAATAAGAGACTGCAAACATTGCAAACCCCTCCAGCATTTCCCATCGTTACATATACAGGAGATAGTGACATTTAAAACTGAGTGACAAGTTTCTCTAATGGCTGTGCAAGTCTCTTGGCAGTTATTTTGGGTTTTTGTGAACCCCTGTTCTCATACAGTCCAGCGTGGCGACCACCAGCTCTCAACATGGTGCCTCCATATCTCATTTTGAAATGAAGCAGTTCAACCTGGCATCAGCAGCTATTCTTTCCAAATACGTAGAAAGACCATCCCACTTTAGGTACAGCCACACAGTCACTTCCAGACCCAGAACCTGAGCAGTTTTGGAGCAGTACAGTTAAACGCAGAAGCAACCAAGCAGACATCTAAGACTGTGACACTTCACAATGATATATTGACAGTAAGAACAACTCTCTGTGTCTGTCCTTAATTCATCCCAGATTTGATTTATGAAGGGCAAGCAACACTCCGCAACTCCCCGCAGTTGGCCAAGAGCCCACATATCCCACTAGGAATCAAAAAGGTACCAGGCAGTCCTGGAGATGTTGCCTGCCTTTAGCTTTCAGAGCTTTAGGTGGCAGTTACATGACACCGCTGCAACTGCCTTAGAGAACAGCCTTCATCCTGCCATCCCAGATACCTGCTGCAGGGAAATGTCACGTTCCTGTCCCAGAGAAATCTCGCATGGGACACCCTGCCAGCTGCTGAACACCCCTAGCCAAGCCTTGAGTTATCTGGGCTAACGCTGGCCTTAAGAAATGCTGAAAGACATCATCACTTTGCAGGGTTGGGTCCTAGGGCTAGACGGGGAGGTTTGGCACAGCCAGTGACCTCCACTCACTCCCGGGCAATCTCCCCTGTAGCTCTGAGGGCTCCGATTGTTCCTAGCTGTAATGGGGATTAGGAAATCCAGGCAAGACGTCCAGTACAGGTATTTCTTTCATGCTCATGTTAGATGTGTATGCCTTCTCAGAATTTCCAGGAGCTTCTGAGCGCTGTTTTGTTGCAGTTTCTTAACTGCAGCGTTTATTCTCGTGTTGAAAAGTCCTTTTGAGCTCCCAATGCTCATCTACTTTCCCAGTATTTTGGGGGTGGCTCTTCTCTAAAGGAGGCAGAAGAAGCAGCACTGCTCTCTCTTTCTTTCCGCTCTGTTGGACCAGCTCTGCTTCAAGGATTCCTCTGTGAGGAATGCAGTTCTGCAGAAAGGGGGGAAGTACCAAGCTGCTCCTGAATCCCCGGTTCTGAAAACCTCGTTAGCAACCTCTGTGATGGCTGGGGGGAACAGGGTGGGAGAAAGACAGAGGAGCCTCTATGTGAGCACACCCCCTCCCCCAGGTCCTCCTCGCTGCAGCTGGTGCCTGCATTAGACAGTAGCACAGATGATTAAGAAGAGGAGAGATAATTATGTGTCAAGATGATGTAGCAGAACTCCAGAGTTGGACAGAAGGAGCCAGACGGATGCATGAGGTGGGCTCAGCGATGGACGCTGACAGCCAGGTGTGTCCCTCACAGGGAGTTAGAGGGAAGAGGGGAAATCCCAACCTACCAAACGTGCTGCTTCCAACTGCGAGGGTGGCCTGGGAAGACTACGGCATTGAGAGAGAGCTAGCAGGGAGGTACCTCCGAGTGTCTACTAGTCACAACAAGGAACTGTCAGATCGCAAGTCTTTCCTCAAAAATCAGTGTGTCTGCCTCAGGTGCGTGCCTAGGAAGGATGGTCGGGATTTGCCCTGTTAAGACCATGTATTCCTTTTGTTTCAGTTTTTGACCAGTGATAGTAAACCCTCTGACTTAGCTGGTCTCCTACGTTTTTTTAAATAATTTGGCTAAAAAAGTTCATCACCACTTGTGCAGCACAGTGTGCCACTTCTTGCGGTCTTGCACAGCCAATATTGCTGTAATTTCCCTCTGACCTGCCCCACCGCTTACACCCACCATCTTCCAGATGCAGAAGTGGCCCTACAGCATGTAACGACTTTCCCAAGACCACTGAGGGTCTTGCAGTATCAAGCTGCAGCTGGACACAGGAATTCCTGGCTCTTCACGATCCTAATGTTGTCCTATGCTATGATGGCAGGCCAAGCTCAGCAGGGTCATTGTCAGACTAAGGAGCAGCAATAAGAAGTCCAGAAGGGTAAAGGGGAAAAATAATATGCAAATATTTCTGTTGTTCCATAACCCACTCCTTGATAGCCAAAATCATGAGAATTGGGGTGACCCAGAAGCGCTAACAAAAAATTAGTATCACTCATACTGTAGTCTTTAGCACTGTATAAGGAGAAAAAGGGAGAGCTGGGAAGAAAGGGAAGGATGGATAGATAGACAGACAATTAGATAATACGAAAACAATATTTCAAACTGTTCCCTCCGTACCACAGCATCTCCAGCTGGCTAAAACTTTTGGGATCTTTACGAAACCACTCTTACTAGAGACAGCTCTTTCTCTCCATAGCAGGCCACAAACAGACTTCCTCTATAGACCCAAATTCTCATTTGGGATTCGTGTTCCAGTGAGGCTGGTGCTGTAACAATCCCAGCATTATTAATCTTGGTCCCTGACAATATCTGTAGTATTTGACAGCATTACTGGCAATAATATCTGCAGTGCCGACAATGGCAGAGATAATATCCCCCAGTATTATCGGCATTAGCAGGGATCGTATCTGCAGCCTGTTATTGGTGGGAGCAGACGTAATGCGTCCAGTATTATTAGTATCAGTAGTAATAAAACCCACACGCTTGTTAGTATGATCAGTGCTAATATCAGCAGTATGTTTGTGGGAGAGGAGGGGACGGAGTGATTTCTACTGTAAATGGCAATAATACTCGGGCTGTTTGCAGTAAAGGAATCCCCAGCGGAGATGAGGGAGCAACCCTCAGAGGGCAGAAATTCCTCCTTTCCTTTCTTCACCTGTCATTTTGATGATCAGAGTGATTTACATTGAAGAAAGCAATGCAGGGCTGTGTTAGTGCAGGGGGACACTAAAGGGTCACCAACATTTTGGCAGGTCTGGTGGTGTTTTCCAGCAAGTGTTAGCTCTACCAGTACAGGTGGTTCACTGTACTCTTCAAAAAGGGGTTGAGCTGTGCAGAGCAGGGTGCTGCCTACTAGCAGCAGGGGCGCTTGCACCGTGAGTCCTGTAGCTGCAGGACGGGCAGCGTCACTGCGCTTCTCTTTGGTGCTGCACGCATCATTTTCTGACTGTTATTACCACGACACACTCTGCTGAGAAGCGTTGCTTCTGTTACAGGTGTTTTTCTCTTCCCTCACTCCAAGTGGGAGGACTCTGACTGCAGGGCAGGGTTTTGACAGTGTTCAGCTTGGGGGTTTTCCTACCCTGCAGCGATCTCATTTGCCTACTGGGAAAGTGGAAATGGCTCCTTCAGATGGAGTGGGAGGCAGGGGGATCTGCAACAGTCCCACTCCTGAAAGTTGTTTTTTTTAAGATCCTGCCCCAGGACATAGACTGTCCTGAAGAAAATTCTGAACTCAATTGTTTAAGTGGAAAGTAGTGCAGAGAGGTATGTAAAGTGTTTAAGAAGGTCTGAGTTTTTGAGCAGATATACAGCAGTGGAGTGTGCCACTGCAAGTATGATCCCATTTGTGTTGTTCAGAGCGGCAATGATAATATAATTTGGAAGACGCGGTTGTGACATTTCAGGTGACTTTGTGTCGTTGTCAGTGGCATCTATATGTGTTTGCAGGCAGCGTGGCTGTGGTTATCATGTTGTAGCTGTATCACTATAGGTTGTGGGTTTGTGACACTAATGATGAGATGAACTGTATCACTGCTTGCTATGCTGCCCCATTACGCTCGAGGCCGTTACACTCCTCACGGAAGCGGCTGTGAATTATTTCTGGTGGTATGTCTGCATCATTGCATGCAGTGAGGTTGTTTCAACGTGGTAATTGTTGGTACACTGGTGCAGGCGGAACTGTACTGTCGTCGCAATTCATATAGCTGTAACTGCTGTTGATGTAACGTGTTGACTGACAAGAGACTGTCACCGGGCCATGAGAGTGAAGTTGATCTGGCTATGTCACTGCCGCACTGCGTTGAGAATTGTGTGTTTTCACAAAGTGTGACCATATTGTTCCACAGCGCACTGGGGTTGTTTCAGGACATACAGTGTGCTTATGCTGTCATCTGCAGTATGATGATGCTTTACCAGTGCTCTAGTGGTACTGGTGCAGAGAGGTCCAGCCCTTAGCTGTCCTGGAGGGAGATCCGTTCGTTTTCCTATGCTGCCTGCATACGTTTGCAAAGAGTACGAGTGAGCCATTCCACTTGACTGTGTCACGGCACCCGATGCATGTTCATCTCTGGGCATATTAGGTATATTTCTGTTCTCCCAAAACAGTTGCGTTGTTCAAGACAACAGAGTGTGTTTGGACCCCTGCAGGTGACACCACAGCACTGCTGTCTGTGGTGTGGCCGCATTGTCTCATGCTGTGATTTCTTGTCACCGCAGCTGATGTGTTTGCGTCATTCTATATGATTGCTTTATTGCAGGTCAGCAATAGTCTTAATGACACTGGAGACACATGCAGTTACATTGCCTCGGGTGCTAACCCACGTCCCAGCCATCACACGCAGTTGTGGGGTGTGCATCCAGCAGTTCATGGCTGTGCACGTGGAGTGAGCAGTTTCTGGAGAGTTTCACACTCTCACAGTGTCTTCCTCCTACTTTCCCCGGGACAGTGTTGTTTCATACAGTGTGGCTGAGTTTCCAGTGGCCACCAGCTTGCAGCGATGGTGTATCGCTGCAATCAGCAGTGGTCGCAGGGGGCACGTCCAGGCTCATTGTGTCTATACGCACACGTGTAGGTAACACTCCCATTCCAGATGGAAATGTAAATTGAAGAGGGAGTTTATTTTCAGCAGCCACCCACTTCTCCCTCCTGAGGGTCTTTGGCTGGTGAGACTCCTGGGAGGACAGGAGAAAGGCGCCTGCTACCCATCCTGCACCACTCTAAATAAACTGCAGGAGGATGGTCAGAAAAGGGAGAGTATGTGTGGAAAAAGGCAGGGGGGAGACTGGATAAAGGAGATGACAGTGCATAAGCAGCACAGCACTGTCAGAAATGTGTACCACGAATCTGGAGGTCAGTCTGTAAGTGAGAGGGACAGCGTATATGTGTGTGTGTGTGTGTGTGTCTGCACACAGCCTGAGGGTTTGGGGGGTACGCATTGCTCAGGAGGACTTCAGGTAAGGGAGAGTTAACAGCTTACATCACAGAAAGCAGTTTGGACAGAATGCTCTGCTTCTAAAGCTTACAGTGCTGCTTAGTTTGGCAGGGTTTGGTACTATCTGAAGACAAGCTGGTCTGGCTTCAGCTGTATTTGTGTGCGTCTCTGCTGGTGTATTTGTGTCTCTAGGAACGCACGCCTGTTTGTTTTTTGTATTTCTGTGTTAGGATCACTGGTTTCCACTTATCTGTGCTTATGTACCGGGGTGAGTGGCAGGTTGGACCCGTATTTTTGTGCATGCCTATGGAGACCTGGAAAATGTGTATGTTAAGCTGTGTATAATATTGCCTAGTAGGAGTACGCATACTGTGGATCATATGGATGTCTGGGCACGTACGGCTCAGCATTAGTGCTATGTATTTCTATGAACGCCAGGTATTTGTATTCACATTTTAAGCATATACGTGAATGTTGTATATTTGTATGTATATTCTGTGTGTATGTGTTGTTACATACTTGGAGTATCACTGTATCTTTGTGGTTGCTGGATATGGATATGTAGCCTGTTAGTGCTGTGCACTTCTGTATATAGTTTGTACAGATGTGTATTTGCATTGGGGTTATATATTTGTGTGTATGTTGTATATATATATCAGCTGTTCTTGCCTGTGTGAAGGTTGTTTATTTATGTAAATAGTTTGTATTTGTTTACATGATTTAATTTTGTATACGTGAATTTAAGGAAATTCCTCTGAGTTCCAGGTTTTCGTTTAGTTAGTGTATGTACATTTTTGTAAGTTCTTTGTTTATATAGAAATTACATTTAATTGACATGCACCTGCATTAGTACTTCCTTGTGTCCCAGTTTGCCTTCTTGTGTCTTTAAATGTTATTGGCTATGTTTTGTGAGTCTTACTTATGCGTAGAGCTTTTCTTTAAGTTTATTTGTGTGAGTGCTGCGAATGTGTGCTTGTCTGACTGTTTGTTTATGGTTATTTAGTTTGTGGTTAGATCTTTTCCTTCCACTTTTTGCCTCATTCCTGGGAGGGGTTGTTGCAGCTGATGTGTCAGCAGGAGTGAGACAGCTACAACTCCTCCCAGCGCCTCTGTCTGCTCCCTGTGTCCGCCTGTGCAGAGGCTGCTCCCCAGCTTTGCTGGTGCCTGTCTCTCCCTGGATCTTCTTGCTCACTCCAGATGAGTTGTACCCAGGTTCTGCCTGCATTCAGGGAGGGGACTGCTACATTTTTTCCCTGGATGTAAACAGTATGGGGGTCAGAGGGAGCGCGGTGCCTGGATCCATGAGGATCTCAGGTTAATGCACAGTGGATGACAGAATAAACTGCAAAAGGGGTCAGCAATAGCTGGCAATGCGGAGGCAAATGGTATTTCAGAGGGTTGTTGGTGACACGGCAATGGGACATGAGACTGGTAGATCGGGGTGCCATGACAGTGGGAGGTAGGGATGACACTGTTCTGGGGTCAAGTGACACGGCAATGAGACATAAGGGCAATACTGCTATGCAATCCAGGTGACATGGCACTGAGGCACAACAGGGATCAAGGTGACATGCGGATGACGCAGGCTGATCTGTCAGAACAGGGAGGGCTGGGAAACCTCCATCGAGAATCAGTTGAATAAGGCAAAGGAGAACTGGAGGAGCAGGGTGAAGAAGATCTGAGGCAACTCAACAGACCTGTACAGCGGCTGCAGGAGCTGGGTCACCAGCAGTGTGGGACACGCAGTGTCTCCACGAGGAGATCAGTTGCATGCTGGTGTGAAGGGCTGGGGCAAGTCTCTTAGCAGTGGCTCTTTGCATCACAGTGGTGGAGAACAGGGATAACACAGTGATGACATCAGGTGATGGACATATCCTGTGATGTAGCCATGGACCATAGGGACCGTGTGGGCAGGGGCACTATTCCCAGTTGCTGGAAAAACAAAAGAACCTAACGGGCAGTAAAACAAAAACAAAGGAGACTTGGAAGCACCTGACAGCCCTAATTCATCACAGCCCAAGATTTTTTTTCCCCCCTCATGTTCCCATTATATTTGTTTGTAAAAGTGGAAATCAATTTTGAAGGTAATTTTCTGGAAAGAATGGAAGGGAGGTGGGAGGGCCGGATAAGGCAGAGATGGCAAGACGAAAAAAAAATTTAGGCCAGGCACAGCCCAGGGGCAGCTCTTGGCAAGGTGAAAGAAAATTGCATATTCAATCTCCATCCATGAATCTCCCTTGCTGCTGCCCGCCTCCTGCTCGAAAACAATGAAGGCTTTCTCCCCTACGCTGCACAACGCCTGAGTATCAGCGCTCACTTTAACTTCAGGGTCATTAATTCACCTGATTATTGCAGGAGAGGAGAGGGTTGCAGAGGCATCCGTTCTAAAGAGCCCTCCCTTAGCTCATCCTTTGATTAGTTTGGGGTGGGGGGAGTTGAGATAATGTGTTGTCTTGGACTCAGTTTAAAACGGGAGGGGTTGAAGAGGGGGTGGAAGGAGGTAGAGGTGGAAAGGGAAAGATGTGGCCCGGGTTGTTGTGGAAGGGAGGGTCGGAAAGCAGTCATTCTTGCATCCCTCTGCTGTGGTGTTACTGCAAATTAAAAGTAGCGTGTTCCACTCCGTAGCTATCTTTCAGGGAGGGGAGGGGCATGGGTATATATCGGCATGGGGATGGGGGGGGATCTTATCATTGCTTCTTCAGCAGCCCAGCATAGTGTCACCCTGTGAGGTGACATTTGAATTTACAATTCCGCTGAGAAAAGCCATTAATTCACAAATTAACATTTCTCCCTCTCTCTCTCTCTAGCTCTCTCTCTCTCTTCCTCTCTCTCTCTCTCTATCTCACATGGATGTGCAAGCAATTGAAAAGACAAAGGAAATAGCCTTAAGGAAGAGACTTTACTGCTACTCTGTCTGTGCAGAGATTGCTACTACTGCTTCTAGATAGATAAACCAATTACCTGAGCTGCTCTGTTCATGGCAGCCTGCTATTACCCCCTTTTGTAGAGCTGACTCCATTGCTGGATTACACTGTGTGTATCTCATTAATGTAAACCAGCACGATACTGGGCACCGTCCCTGACCCTTCTTGCCAGACCCCATTGCCCTGCAGTGGAAGAGGGAACTGGGAGAGGAGTCAAGAGCAGAGGTGATGGTAGGCACAATGTACTTCCTAATGCATAGGGACCAGACCACACAGAGAACCTGCTTAGAATACCTGCGCTGAGCTTAGAGGAGACGGGGCTTCCCTTCTACAGAGGAGATGGCGTGACATTAACCCTGATCTCTTCCATGTCTTGGCGCGCGCTGAGTGCTGCACAAGAGGCCTCATGGATGGGCACCAGGTATGGGCAGCACCTTGCAGCTCCATTCTCAGCATTACCCTGAGTTTCCTCCAGGTGTAAAAATGTGTGTGGTAGGCAGACGCAGAGATGTGAGTACAAAAGCTACATATAGATAGCTATAGGCACATGTAGCTGACTGCACCCAGGAGATAACTGACTCAGAGGTACGCAACAAACCTCAGAATAAGACGCAAAAATAAGCACCTCTAGCTTATGGACTGAGAGGGCCAGATGTCTCTGTAGTGCAACTCCACTAAAGCCAGTCAGTGATGCCCGTGGAGATGTTCTCGTCAAAGGCAAACACTGGGCACTACTTCCACACAGCCCCCAGTCCTCTTCTGATTCCCTTTTGTTGCTCTCTCCTGCCGTGCTCTTTCTCACGTACTTATTTCTGCTGTCACTGCTGCTATGGGTGCTTGGACAGCACATGTGTACAGTATACACACACACACACACACACGTAGGCACTCAGTCGCACGCTGATGCCACCCCAGGCACACGTCTGTGACACTAGCAGCCTGCCTGTGCATATTCACACCCCTGCAGGCACAGCTTCTCGCCACCTGCCCTGGTGAGGTCCCTTGCAGTGGCTCCAAGCCTGCCTGCCGGGGTACACGCTGCCGGGAAGCTTTGTGAGCGCCTTGTGGTGCTCTCTGCAGGCAGCCTTGTAGGAACACGCCTGGCTGCCCCTGCGCCCTTTAGCCTGGTCACACAGCTATGTGTGTTTGGGCAGAAAATGTCCTGGCAGTGTGGTTTACATAAAGACTCGCACATTAAGTCTTTGCTCACTTAGCATTCTACCTATATGGAATTGGACAGAAATCTTCACCGTCAGGTTTTTCACCCCAGAAGGGTTTGACAGGCCCCGTTCAAGCCATTCTCCTAACTCTCGTGAAAGGCAGAAGCTTGCAGGGGGCAGTTCTCCATGTAAAAGAAAAATGGGTCAGAACTGCTGTTTCTGGAAGCCTGGTCTCCATGTGCTCAGCGCATGGAGTATGTGCCTTTCTTCCGCATTGCCTTGGCTCCTTAAATCTTCCTAAAAGCTTATCCTCTTAACAAGAGCATCTGCCTCTCTGACATTCCCTGCGCCCCACACCGAGCACAGCACATGGCCGGGGAGCAGCATCCCGCAGCCGGCGCTGGAAGACGGATCACGATCAGCAGAGGAATCGGCAGGCAGTGCCAGTAATTCAAACCATCCTGACCGTTCAGTGAACCCGAACCTGCTGACCTTGACAGCACTAGACAGCAGCGGCCTCAGGAATCCCAACCTTTAGAGAGGCGTCGGCAAAGGACGGCTCCTGCTCTCTCCTTCTTTTTCTCTGTCTCTTTCCGATCACATCCCAGCAGCCAAGGGAGCCCAACAGTCAATCCCCTGTGCACCAATTAGCTCCTAATTTGGCTATCTCTGCAATCCCAAGTCTACGTCAATGTAATGTTAAGCATCGCTTGCCGTTCATAGATGGAAATCATTCCTATAGAGGGGTGTCTTCTTGCGCTAAAGGAAAACACTAAGCACCTTGTTCTCAGTCAGGGCCAGAGAGAAACCCCTCCTCCTCCCAAAATGGGGGCTGCTGCTGTTTGGAAGGAAAGCGGGAGTTCTTTGCTTCTCTAAGTGATAGCATAAGATCCTCCAGCCTTGTTTCACTGGATCCCAGGGGGAAGCAACATCATCTCACCAAGTGATCAGCTCGCCAGAATCTTGGCTGGACAGACGAGGGGCAAGGAGGTGACTGGAGTGGAGGGGAGAGAGAGAAAAAAACCAGCGTGCTTAATTTTGCCACAAGAACTTGCATTAACGAAAAATGCTGTTTGTGAACATTTTAAGACCCTTTCAGGGAATACTGGATTTCCTTCAGCTACCTCTGTGGCTGCCAAGCAAGACCTGAAATGACCAGCACTTTGTGTTGGCCTGCAGAGGCTGGGCTCTAAGACCTTGCATATGGGGACAACTCTGTTAACAGTAGATGGCCTGAAAGAAGCAGTTACAGGTATCTGTCTGTCGAGACACAGCAGACACGCCTGTCTTCTGTCTGTCTCCATTGATAATTCTTTGAAGGTGATTTTTCCATGCATTGATCAGATAAAATAAAGGACACTTTGAATAGGTGTCAAATGCAATTCGTGACCATTTTAAGGCCCTTTAAAATGTCAGAGTTTTGTCAAGGAGCCTAAAAAGAATGTCTAGGTCCACATTTCTCCTTTGCTTTTCCTTCATCCATCCAAGCATCCTACTGATTACATCCCATCGGGTCCAAGGTGCAAAGTCCTCTTCCCACACAGGTCAACAGCTACAGGAGAACACGCAGGAGCACGGTGCCAGAACAGGAGCTAGCTCATGGGTATCGCTGTTTCCATTTTGATGTGGAGTAGGTCAGGATTTCTTTCACTGGCTCTGCCTGTTTTGGGAGCTTATAGGTGTTATTCTGCTTTTAAGCTAGGGGACCTGCATAGGAACAGCTTTGTAGGTATCTGTGTGTGAAACATCCATCAAGTCTTGAGTGCCTTCTAGTCCTCTCTTAGATGCCTTAAAAAGGCTGTTATACAGGACAGGTACACTTCCATGCTTGGTTTCCCAAAGAAGCTGTTGCTTTCTTGCTTTGGCTTTTGGCGTCTAGTGTGGGAAGAGGTAGGCCTTGAACAGAAGAGTTGACCTTGCGAGCAGATCAGAATTATCCTAGGGTTTGGGACAACTTTACTAAATCCCAGTGAATTAAAAAAATACCCCACTAGCTAATCCTCAAAGATACTTATAGCTCTTGCGTGTACAGCCCTCTCTTGTTTGTGAAACTGATTGCTACCCATGACCGGGCCCCCTCTTGTTTCAGGACTACCTCTTATAGTTTGGAACATATCTCCAACATACATCTTACAGAGGTCATATCAGTATAGGATCCTTCATATATCAGTAGGGGCCTTTACATGAGTTCATGCAGAAAGAGTCCAAATTACTCTGCTAATGCTTTACAGTTATTATAGGAATGAACGTTCAAAAAAAGAGTTTGCATGGTGACAGTCCAAGCAGATTGCAGCATATCGCAAGCCTGTAGCTCTTTCATTGCATGGCATTTTGCAATTACCCATCCTGTATAATACATTGTTTATTAACCTTCCCATTCTAAAGATCTCATTTACTACTGAAATGTGGCTGACTCTGGGGTGGACCATGGCAGATGTTGAACAATACAGAGCATCAACAGTGAAATTTTGCTGTGCCATGTCCAAATGAAACCACAGGAGAATTAAGATATGCTGTGGGTAATCACTCAGGCTGGATTTTGTTCAGGACAGCCAGGTTAATGTCTGCACTCTTGCAAAAAATGCCATGGGAATTTTAATGACTCTGAGTGATTGGAGCCTTTGTTTTATGGCACGTCAAAAATGGCAGCTCTAAAAACACTCTGCTTGAGCACTGGTTTAGTGCTGACTCAGAAGGGCTTCCAATAACATGATTCACTAGCATCTGGCTCAGGGGCAGGCACAGTCTTCTTTCACTCGCGAGGCTAAGGTAAAAGTGTGGATGAGGGGAAAATAAGGTGGAATGAAGGGAAGGGAGAGCCTAGAGCAAGGGAAAGGGAAGGAAAGGATGTATTAAGAGGCATGTTAGGGGGGGACCAAGCCAATGGAACCCAGTGGGCTAAAGAGGAATTCCTATTTTCTACACTGTGCATTAGAGGTGTCCATGGCCTGATCCAGATCTGCTGCGCTCTAGTGCTGGTGGCCTCTCAGGTGCCAGTGTGCTCCACTGGAATGTCAGGGATCTCCCAGAAACTGGGAGATGGGGCTGGATGGGGACAGCCCAGCTCTGCGCTCCCTCCCTTGTCTCTAGCGGTCCTGATAGCAGTGTTGATTTGCATGTCAGGCAAAGCACTGCTTGAGAAAAAAACCAACCCTCCGAGTGTGGCAGTGTCAGCGCTCGCTGTTGTTCGACAGTGTAAAATTAAATTAATAAAGCCCCCAACACAGGAAAACATAACAGGAAATTAATGGCCTTTACTGTCGCTCTGATGCAGTCATTTGCAACCCTGCTTTCCGCACCAAAGACTTCATAAATGCAAGCAGTTTCTCTAAACAAGCATAGTTAGGGCTGCATGCGATGTAATTTTTTGCGTTGCTTCTGTCCTTTGGAGCTAACAAAAGCCACCCTTTTTTATGTGCTCACCAAGGGGGATCCTGCCAAGAAGTAGCTCCCCAACAAATGGGCTTAGGAAGGTGAGAGGAGGGAGCTAAGTCATGCCAAGGATGCTAAGAACATCTTCTGCCCTGGCAGAGGGAACAGCATAGCTCGCGGCACCCCACTTCCCTGCGGCGGCAGCTCTCCCTGAGGGCACTGCACTAAAGGCAACGTGGTGGACACCACAACAGCATAAATCAGGATATCCATTCTGATAACTTTCAGGATGTGTAAATCAGCATAACCACTGAATGCAAGAGACTTACAGATTTACACTAACTAGAGGACCCGGCCCACTGTGTGATAGTGCTGCTTGCTACTCTGCCAACATAGACAAAGCAAGTGTACTGGGTCCTGGAGGCAGCTGCATTTCTATCTGGCTAACGGTCAAGCCTAATAGTGCTAGTAAGAGATACCGGACCTACACTCTGTCCCTCGTTACAACGGTATAAACCCCTAGTGCCTCCTCTGAGGTAAGGGAATTGTTGTGGATTTGCAACAACCTGACTGAGAGCAGAATAAGTCCACTCATCTCCAGCATACCCAAAGGTCACAAAGCGGCAACGACTGCTCAGACAGGAGCCACCGGCTTTGGCTGCCCAGGCTAACACGCCTCATCTGCACACCCGCACACATGTAGTACATGTTGTACACACATCTGAGGCAGTTGTTCGCAGCCTAACACCTGGAAAGGCCTTTACTGCTGCACTCAGTAAGGCTCAACGTGCTGATTATTACTATCTAACGCACAAACCTAAGTCTGGACGGACTTAGGGTCCCAGATGCTCTGGGCTGAATTTGCAATCATACACTTAGATCCTGTAGTAAATACATATGATTTTCATACGCATACACACACTCACTTCCTTAAATGCACATTTGCATGCTCCCATGATAATCCAAGACAGATCCGAGTACACAGTTCATTACACATTTGCACACACAATTCATTTCATTTACATTCTCATTGAGCATTGCCATTTTGCTCATGTAAGCCCCGCATTAAAGCTGCGCTGCCCATCCCTGCTCCGTCTGAGTTACTCTGTCACACGCAACCCCTGCGTTAAAAGCACCGCAGCCCCCCAGCTGTCAGGCACCGGCACACATCTCACTCTTCCTCGGTCAGGCACGCTCGCTTCCCTGCATGAGCAGCCTTCCTTGCTCACCGATTCCTCATTTGAGCTATGCGCTCATTTCAAAACAGAAAATCCCTTTGTTTCTGAGGCTTTCTGCTCTGAGCCCGAGCGTGTAAGTAACAAATACACACCGTTTACGTGTCACTGACACAAATTACAGAGACACATGGACCAGCACAGCACCATCAATTAGCACACTCAGATTCAGGCTTGTGGATTCCCTTGAGGCAAACGGACACAGGAATCTGAACAACCGCAGAGTTCACAAAGGCTGATACACTTCCTCGAGGTGATATTCCTCCAGCACTCGTCTCCCACTGTCCCTGTTTCTGCAGGATACTGTACATAACCTGAACTCGTATCGTATCTTCTTTCACTATCACAGTGTAGATCCCTGATAACATTCCTCCTCTATGCACTGCTGGACCTTGCCAGCCCCTTCCACGCTCTGTCACCTCTATCCTGCACTCACTTGGGATCCTTTCCACCTGGATTTGAGGTTCATCTTTCTCCCCACCAGTTCTGTTATCACAATCAAAGCCCTGACAATTCTTGCAGCACTACTATGTGCTGAAATACAGGACTGACCCATCTAGAGACGACGCCTTCTCTCGCATTGCCCAAAAGGCTGCAAAAATTCTTCTGGAAGGAAATGTAAACCAAATTTTACAGCCTTCCTTTTCCAAACCCTACTAAGGCGAGAAAGTTACACAGGTGAAAAGATTGCCAGATTAGGGCTGCCGGTCCTTGCCCTTGTCCCTGCTGCGGGGAGTACAGTATTAGTTTAATAATCATCGTGGATGCAAACAGAGTCTCTAGAAACATCATGACAGCCGGACTGGATCAGCTCGTGCAGACCAGGACACCGCTACCAGACGCTTCTGTCCATGTGCAAATGTGTGATCCGCTGCCTCGGCCCAGGCTTTGTCCCTGACCTCTCCCGTGGTTGGGGGTCAGCCCAGACACAGATGCAGGAGGTCCGCTGTTCCCCGCGGGAGCTCGATGCCAGGGTTTGAAGCCTGGGTCTGGTAGCGCTGGGCTCCTTCCCGGACCCGCGCCGAATGCGACGCGAGGGTCTGCGCAGGGCTGGCTGCCGTGAATGACAAGCGCTGGCTATCGATCGCGTTCTGAACTCGGCCCAGCCGATAGAAGGTAATTAATGACTCCATTTGCCTCAGTACCGAGGAGAACAATTGAGTTTGAAACTGCAACAACTGGCAGTGCGGGGAAAGGCCCCCCGGGACGTCCAGGAAAGCTGTCTGACAGGCCCGGGCTGCACGGGGACACGGGAACACATCAGAGGGGGAAAAAAGAGAAGGGAAATAGGATAAAGGGAAAGAGCAGCCTTAACACAAAGGGTGGCTTGGGACAGGGCAGCACACCTAGTCGCGAGTGCCTGGAGAGCGGGACAGGGCTCCTCTGGGCTAAGCAGCCCAGCGGGGACGGTGACAAAGGCAGGCTGCGGGAGAGGACGGGGTCGCCTGGCTGGCGCGGAGGGGTGGCATTTCAGCAGCCGGCTCAGCACCGCTGCGTTAGACGGATGCGTTTTCCCTGGGAGGCGTTGACAATTAGATGGGTTCTGCTGTGTCACCTGGCTGGCAGTTCTCATGCCAGTCACATTCGCTTTTACGATGACTGTGGGTTTTATCGGCAGTGCTGCGAGGCCCCAGCTGAGATCGGGGCCCCACGAGGCAGCGGGCAGACATGTCGGGGAGGCGGCAGTAGCCCCTGCTCCGAAAGAGAACAGTATCTCCATGTTTGTGTGCTAGCTGCACAGCTTCTCGTGACTCTCCTACATGTTTCTGTGCCACAAAGGTCTTCCTGCGTCAGCAATACTTCTGAATTATTTGTTGAGATGTCCCACCTTGAGCAAGGGTGCTCTCTGTCACCCGTAGCCAGGGAAATAACTGTGTTACGCTGCTTTGTGCTACTTGTACATGACGGTGTCTTTGTGGCTTCCAGACCTGGGAACATCTCCTTGTTTTGGAGCTATTTAATGGACATATTCCATGTCAGATGTAGTTAAGGTTGTTCCTGTGTCCTCTGGCACAGCATTTCCTTGTTATCTGTCAGGGTACTTCTGCGACACCCGTGGAGCATTTCTGTGTCTTGTGTCGGAGGTTTGTGCTGAACATTGGCCGTGTACGCTCCCTCGGCAGCCCCTCGGGAGGAGAGATGTTTCCTGTCACATGTGCAAGGCCAGTCCTGATCACGCTGACAGCAACTGTGTGCTCTTGTGAGGGACACAGTGGCCGAGGCCATGGTTCACCTCTCAAGCTGTTTGTTAAGATCCTTCTGATTTAAGAGAGAGGTGTCCCTGTGTCACAGTACCACAGAGTTTCCCTTGCCAGTAAAAAGGGAACTGGGAAAGGTGATGATGCTTCCTGATGGTGCAGCTCGCGCAGTTACCCAGGTGGCATCCCCAGACTCATCCTGCAGCTGAAGGCTTGCTTCACCACAGCACGCCTTCCAAGAGCTGCTGTCTTGGCAAATCCCCATGCCTTAAGCTTCTACTCCTAGCACTGTTCTTCATCGGCTGAAGAGACTGTTGCCCACAACAGTGCCATTCCTCGTGGCATCTGCTAGTCTGTCCCAACCCAAATTTTCCCCATGAGCTCTCCCTTCGCTTTCACCCACAGCCCTGTGATGGACCCCATCTCTTCTCCAAAGTCCTCTCTGCTCCTCGCTGCCACCTTTGCTCATACCCGTGCAGTTGTCAGCTCCCATACTTGTGTATTGCGGTATTTGAGGCTTCTCCTGATAGTCCAGCTCACAGAGTCACATGCTTAGATGAGAATTGCAACTTTGATCTAAAACCAGATATAAGTGTCTGTTCCTTGCAGTTTCAGGGAAAAAATTAAAATGCATCTTCTATAGGTTTTGACACCAGGAAACAAACACAGGGAATTTCCAATCCTTTGGTTTTGAAGAAAATAGAATGATCCATGACTGTGAATGTCCCAGTGTTAGCAACACAAGACACAGAAATCTGTCTTTCAGGATCATCTCTGTGGAACTTTCTCCACTTCATAAGTAAAATCCATATGCACAGCTCATATTACGGCTCTGTGAAGTTTGGGATCTGTGTGCCCTACCGTTACTAAGTCCAGTGCTGTGTCCACCTCGAGGTAGCCTACAGGCCTCTGTCAAAAGTTTCTTTTCTTTCGTAGACGTTAAAGCCTAGGCCTGGGCAGAGTGCCCCCAGCCTGCAGAACTCCCACCTAAACTAAAGCATTGCCTTTCTCTTACAACTTTTCTACCTCTCCCTACCTATTTGCTTGCGTTGATCATTCTGATTTCCTATCTAACCCTGTTCCTTCCCTTTCTCCTCCCTTCATGCTTTCCTTTCATTTCCCAGTGACTATACAGGTCCTTTCTTATCAGCTGCTCCTGAGTTTCCCAAATACACATATGCACTTACATGCGCGCGCACACACACGCGCTGACACAAATAAATAAATAAATAAAAAGGTCAGTGAGCAGAGCAGCAATAACCCCTAAAACAGTACTATCAGAGGGACATGATTGATCAATTGAATTCCATAGCGGCTGAAAAATGTGGGATTAAGTAGTGTATTATACGCACAATGAGTTGAGGCATGATGTTCATTTCAAGTTCATTTCGCCAGCCCTCTGCCACCAGATCAGGCAATCAATAGGGGCAGCAGATATCATATATCACCTCTCTCCGTGCTAGGGAGAGAGCACCATAATCTCTCGCAAATTTAGAGTGACAGATTTGTCAAGATCTGAAGGGCCCCTGAATAAATGAAGGAAAAGAGACTCTTACAGCGACTTGGGAAAGCTGTGGTTTCAGCTTCTTCACACAAAGGCATGGCCTGTGCACACACGGGAGACACGCGTGCACAGGGCTCTGCGGGCAGACAGGAATTGTAAATGCATGTGCATGTTTGCACTAACCTGTGTAGCCACCCAGGGCAACTCACTAAGGCTAAAATCCAGTTTAATGACAATCAATGGAAGTTGTGCCGTATACATGAACACCCGTCCACTCACACCAAACACCACGCACAGTGTAGGGCTGCCACCCTTGAAAATCAAATATAGCCTAAACCAGCCACCACAGACAGACGGCTGCTCAGGCACGTATGGTGATGCAGAATCGAAAGAATACCAGATTAATGTTCTACTGCAAAAATACCCATGTGTATTAGCATCATGGTGTGCACAGTCATGCACGCTGATGGACACATGTGGAAAAATCCTGAAAGGCAAACAGCTTCACAGGCTGCAGACAGGTTGAGACAAGTGCTGGTACAGAAACACATTTTTTTTTTTCCAAGCCTGGACCCAGGAGTTCTGTGCCAGCTTTCTGCTGGGAGGACCAGGGAGAAGTGCCCACTGGAACTGGGAGCATCAGCCTCCAGCCACCCTTGTCCTCCTGAAAGCTGCCCTCTGCGGTACCAGCCCAGTCCATCTAAAACACAAAAACTCCACAGTGTGCAGTCCACCAAGCCTGGTCCTTGCTTTGTTTTCTCTTAGTCAAATCTGCCATGAAGTCCAGCTTTCAGGAACTTGAGAATTTTCCCTTGTGCGAAAAAGCACAAGGAGAGGAGAAAATGCCAGGGATCAGTGCCAGTAAAGAGCCTTGTGCTGGTTAGGGGTGGAAAAAAAAGAGAGAAGGGGCCGCTCGAGGGAAGGCTGCTGGCTGGGACAAATCAATATGTAATATTTTCTATGGTCTTGCGAGTGGTACTGTACTACGTTACTGTATATAATGTACTATTGATTATATCATATCATATAATCACCTATAAACGGATATATCTCATAGCCAGAAGGCAGCAGGCTCAGTTATAACTCTGAGCCACCAGTTGGGCATTATCTGTGCCAGGAAAATACCCATCTTGGCACCATCCACAAGCTAAAAGATGAAGCAGCGGAGTGGCATGGTTCTGGCTGTTGCTCAGCGAATCCCACTCCAGGCTCCTGGGAGCATCCTCTGCCCATGAGCACACTTGCAATCGCACGGAGGAGGGAAAAGGTCTATACAGATCCCCCATTCACTTTCTTGACAGGCAGCAAGTTTCTGACATTCACAGCCTGGAAGCCACCAAGAAAGGCTGAAGTATGAGGAATAATAGTGAAAAAGCAGGAAGGTAATCACAGCATAAGAGGGAGAATCTGATTTTAGGTTAGACGGGATGATGAGACAGTGTGTCTGATGAAGCACAGTAGGCAGAGATTCGGCATGGAGGGTGTGGAGGTATATCAGCATGGATGAGACAGGGGATTATAACCAGTGTCACCAAAGTTAGGCTGAGAGGTGACAGCAGAAAGATACTCAGCACAGTTGGAGAAGATTATAATGAGCAGACTTGCCTCAGATGAGATGAGGGATTGTGACAAAGGGAGATTCACTTCAGCTGGGACAGGAGGTTATAACAGACAGACTCACCTTGGATGTGACAGATGCTAATAGCAGGAGACTCACTCACTTCAGATAAAAAGGGGTTATAACCGAGATAAATGCACCTCATTTGAGTTGGGGGATAACAGGAAGGAAAAAAAACCCAACACAACAGGTGGGTGATAAGATGGTTTATCACAGGGGAAGATTCACTTTGGATGGGGCAGGGCATCTATAATGGACTCACCTCGCAGGGGATGAGGGGGCTGTAAGAGACATTGGGTGGCACAACAGAAATAGAGATACCTGGAACGTGGCAGGAGGCACTGCAGTGAGATTGGACTGTGTCAGAGGGCTGTTGCGGGTACAGAGATACACTTCTAGTGATACTTCTATCAGAAAAAGGCTTTTTTCCTAGTAAGAACAAAGGAATACCAGGAAGGCCAATTCCCACTGAGTAAGACTAGGTTTTGTAATGCAATGATTCATTTTGGATAGGAAGGGGGACTGACACAGGCAAAGATTTGTCCCATTTGGGAGGGAGTTTTATAACAGAGATAGGCGTTGTGATAAATCAAGAATGGGACGGAGATCATAACAGCAACCAACACACAATCCACAGGGAGAGACTTGTCTCTGGTGAAACGTGGGGTCAGAAACAGGATCATTCCTGTTATCTGAGGGGGATGAAAGACTCATCTGGGGTATGACAGGACAAGATCAGATGAGAAGGAAATTATAACAGAGATATAACTTCTACTGGGACCAGGGAGCCACAACAGAGACTGACTCCCTTCCAAGCTGTAAGAGAGCCCTTGCTTAATTCCAGGCTTCCTCAGTCCTCTCCAGTACAGGTCCATCCCCAGCACGCTGGTTTCCCTGCGAGTTGCCTCTCCAGTAG
The DNA here is from genome assembly GCA_003993805.1 of Himantopus leucocephalus. Classification (NCBI taxonomy): domain Eukaryota; kingdom Metazoa; phylum Chordata; class Aves; order Charadriiformes; family Recurvirostridae; genus Himantopus; species Himantopus leucocephalus. Next base: position 17,997,790 of record RSEF01000006.1, on the reverse strand, counting down.
CCTTCTAGCGATGCTAATCGCTGTGCTTTGCTCCCATTTTATGCTCAGCAATGGAGATTTGGCAATTTTTAACACTGAAAATCAGCAGAACCGAAACTCATCTCTGAGCCGAGCACCATTCTCCACAGCCTCGCTCACTCGGGGCAGGAGAGTCCCGTGGAGCCGCAGGAGCAGCCTGGCTGCTCCAGCAGTCAGGAGGGGGCTTTCCTTGGGTCCCCACAGTGTCCCCTTCCCACAGGAATGGCACAGCTCCCTGGGTGGAGGCAGAGGGTCCTGCTCTTTCCCGTTCTGTCCTTGTCCTGCATCCCTTGCTGATCTGAGCCAGGGTGGTGCTAACTCCCTGTTTTCTCTGTCTGTGCCCTGCAGATGTATCCGAGGGCTCAGTTCCCAACGGAGATTCCCAGAGCAGCGTGGACAGTTTGCGGAAGCACCTTCGTGGCGACACTTTCACCCAGCAGCAGCTGGAAGCTTTAGATCGAGTTTTTGAGCGTCCTTCTTACCCTGACGTCTTTCAAACATCAGAGCACATCAAATCTGAGCAGGTGAGGGCCCGGCCTGGTAATGGGGACCCACAGGCGCCCGTAGGGTGATGGCAGGGAGATTCCCTCACCGAAGTCACTCTCCCCCTCTTCACCCCTTGTTCTCACGCTGACCTGTTATTGGATATGCATCACATTTACATTTTACAGCACTTTTCTAGTTGTAAACACATCACTGTGCCGATGCACGTGTATACACAAGCTCGACCTCCTCTCGTGAACTTGCCGTACGCATGCTCACTGTGCCCTCCCTAAATCCCCATGCCCGCCTTTCCCTCTGCACACACGCCCGCAGGTATGTGGGCATGTCCTTGCCATGAACACGCAAACACTGCCATGCATGTTCACCGGCACACAGCACTGCATGGGAGCTCCGGCACTCTTAGATCACACCGGTGGCGAGCGAGCCACAGGGTCGGGCTTTAGCAGAGCATGTCCCTTCGTAGCCCAACGCTGAGACTTGACTCCCATCTCCAACCTAGTTTTCCGCACTTCTGCGGCTCTGCCCCCCTTTCCCTTACTCCCCCGGCCTTTTATCCCAAAAGCTGTTTGTCTTAATAAAATGAAAATCAAAAGTCTTTTTAAACCGCCCCAAGCCATAAACCAACAAAGGAAGAGAAGGAGAGGCTGGCTGTGGACTCCCTTCATCCCAGAGTCCCTGGGTTTATTACAATGAATAACCTTTATTTACTTTCATTAGACTATTAAGCACCAGCACAGTCATTTTTCCCCCTGAAACTCTGAGCAGGGCCCATAAAGCAAATCCGAAGCCTAATTGAGTTCATTTTAATTTCTCTCCGATCACAGCGAATTACTCTGGTGATAAATCAGGGGGCAGGCTCACCCCCAGTAGAAGGCCTAATTTGCAGCTAATTACAAAACTGATTTCTACAGGAAGATCAATACGAGAAGGAATTGGAAATGACTAGGCAGTCCTAGCCGAGCAGGGGCAGGGGCGGGGAGGGGGCAGCGTGCGGGGAGCCCGCTGGAGGAGGGGGAGATGTGGGGAGGGGGTTGGGGAAGCGCATGGAAAAAAACGGAGCAGAAAGAGCAGAAAATCAGTTTTAATTTAACGTAATATTAATCAGAGCAACTTTTCCTGCTGTTTTGTAGCCCTCCCGGTTTCTCCAGCTCCCGCGTCTGGTCCGGAGGCTGCCACAATAAAAAGGCAATTACCAGAGCCTTTCGGACAGGACACCCTTTCAGATTCAATGGCTCTCCCCCTCCCACCCTTCTGTTAGCCATGTGGCTCCCCCCTCCCCAATTTCATACCCCAATGCACAGAGTGACAGAGGCAGGGGATGAGGCTTCTTTGTTTGTTTTTAAAGAGCTAGGACAGAGGTAACAGCAGAGAAGAGGCAGACAACTCAGCAGAGAGCCTGGCTACCGTGGGCCAACACTGGCTGCTTCCTACAGCTTGCCTGTCCCTGTCATGTCATTGCAGTCCTCTGCCCCAGCTGTCCTTGTCACCAGGGCAAACACCTCCTGCCTCCACTCAGCCAAGAGGAGGGGATGTGGGTTTCCCCTTTCTTCTCCCCTGGGCTGGCAGAGGCAGCCATCCCCATGCCCACAGCGCTGAAGGAAGGCTCAGTCATACCCCAGATAACGGGCCAGATCCCTCACCCCTCTTCCCCTTCGCAGCAGCCCACAGGCGGGTGGGAGAGTTCATCCTAGGAACCCCACCCCCCCGCAACCCTCTTGTCACTTCATCTTCTCCGTTTCCTCCTCCTCCTCCTCTTCCATCTGTGCAGGGGTTTGCAGCTCTCCTCTTCCTCCCCCCCATCTGTACACCCTTCCCTTTCTGCCGGCGCATCAATAGCGAGCTGTCTTTCTCCTCTCTTCCCCAGGGTAATGAGTACTCCCTCCCAGCTCTGACCCCTGGTCTCGATGAAGTCAAATCAAGTCTATCCACCTCTGCTAACCCAGACCTGGGGACAAATGTGTCAGGACCCCAGACGTACCCTGTGGTGACCGGTAAGCTGCCTGACCAAACAGCAGAACCAAGCTTTTTATTTATTTCCCTCATCACCATTAGCTTCTGCTTTTTCTGCTAATGCAAGATATCCCTCATGGAAAGAGACAGAAAGACTGTGGAGGACATAAGGGCTCCAGAGAAGCTTGAAATTCAGAGCACTGGCGGCTTTGGGTACACCTAGAGGTGCCCAGGTGTGACTCAAGGACAGAGAAACCCAGGCGTGAGTCAGGAACTTGTGTGCCCAGATGGGGCTTAGGGATGGATGTTGGTGGAGGACAGGTATGTGCGAATATGCACTGTGATATTTCCTCTGTGTCTGAGAACGAGAGGATTGTTGCTTACCCACGATCCGCACTTGGTTTCTCGGGGACAAATAATAATTTAAGTTTTATTCAGCCCTGGCATTTGGAAGGGGCATTTGCAAACTAAATACTGAGGTCTGCTGAACTGTGACTGCTAAACCCCCTCTTCCTTAAGCCCGTGAGTCTCTGACGGCAGCTGGCAAAAGAAATTCCTTCACAGCCTTTCCCCTTCCCTCACGTATGGGCATATTAAACTCAGGTGCAAGTGGGAGAGTAGGAAATAAGAACAAGGGCAAGACAGTGGAGGAATTGGGATGCACAGAAGTAGGAGGCAATTTCTGCAGCAGCTGCTCCACAGAAGCTTCCTCTTTGCTGGTGGCATGTGGAGGACCTGAGTGGGACAGGGCTGTCCTGGAGCCACAGGACACGCTATCCTGATCCTAGTGTTACACTGCCTGCCCCGTGCATGTCTAGAGCCATAAGGAGATATTCTGGTGCCACAGCCCGTCCTCTCCGGCTTTAGTTGCCACTGCTCCCTGCCCACGCAGCTGCCACAGATTTGCACATCTCCTGGGTAGCTAGAGCAGCCCACAGGGCCCAGGTGATTCACCCCTGGTTAGTATAGCCTGCCTTGCCCTACAACTGCTGCGGCCCCTCTAGAAACCTTGCGGTGTAAGCTGAGAAATAACTTGTGACAAAGAGGTGTAAGTCCTGTTAGCAAGGGAAGGAGCTGTTGCCTCTTGGCCAAAAAGCTGTCCTCTGATGGCACAGAATCAAGAGCACCGGAGCTTGTATCTCCATGTTTTCTTGCAGAAGCCCCAGCTAATAGCCCCTGAGGTCAAAGCAGCTCATGGCTGAGGCAGGCAGTCATTGCCTGTTCAGCAAAGGCATATTGTTGCATGCAACTTTTGGCTATCAGGAACTTTGGGACTGGGCAGGATTAGTGACAGTTACCCCAAATACAGAGGAGAACCAGTGTGAGGTCTGCTAAATGTCATGGAGAACCATGGGGAGGTGAACTGCATATTTAGGGAGTGTCCAGAAAGCGTGACAGACCCAGACTTTTTTCATGGCTTTTACTGCTATTAGGCTTGATCCAGGGTCCTTGTAGCCATGCAGTTTCTTAGCCAACCATAAAATAATGGCTCAGCTATGGCAAAATTGTTCCAGCTTTCTTTGTATTTGCATACATGGACAAAACTCAGCTGGTGTCCATCTACCATTTAGAAAATCTCTTACAGGAAACGCTTTCCTGTCTTTGTGGGGCAAAGTCAGTAGGAGAGCAGTACTGTCCTTCCTTCGTGGAAGGCAAATCCCCACAGCTGGATGTAAAGGTGAGATGCCTAAAATCAGAGTTGAAGGTTGAACGGGGCCATTAAAATAATTCTTTCCAGTCCTTCTGCCTAAGTGAAGATGGTGCATTCCAGCCTGTTAATATGGGAGCAGAATCCTGAAGGCTGGGCACACTGCACAAGCTTTGGACATGACTCGCACAAGGGGACAGCAGGAGACAGATTTGGCCTCACAGAAGAGGCTGTGGGCTGAGGCAGAAAATCTTCGTGTCCCCCCAACCCTGTGCCATCCCCACTGTGTTGCCCTGCAACACTCTCAGCTCAGCTCAAGAACATCCCCATCTGATCCATCTGGATCTAAGAGTGAGAAAAGTTCATTTCAGACCCAGCTTGACATTCCCAGGTGGCAACTTAACACTAACATCTCAATCTGTATGCGACATTTCAATCAGCGCAGAGTAACAAAAGCAGAACTATTAGCGTTGGGAGCTGTTCACTGGTGGTAATGATGGGGAAACTCAGAAACTGGAAACGAAAAGGGAAAAAAAGCCCTCAACACCCTGAAAGGCAGCAGGGGAAGAGGGGCGGAGAATTTTTCCTCTGCACTTAGGCCAGGATCCAATGTTTGGATTAATGGTGCCATTACCCAAGAAAGGACTTCAGATAATGCTCATTCTTAAAATGTTTTTGCTGGCAATTAAATGGTTGCAGTTATTGATCTTCATTGATCTGATGTCCTCAATTTGCATAATCTATTAAAGATGAATGATTCATGATATGTTTGCTATGGGGCTGGGCAATGCTTTCAGGAAGGACCAGAGAGGTGAGGAACTCAGGGCTGCCTGCTGATCTACCCCGGCCAGGAAATTAAGGGAGAGGCTGGGAGCATGCAGATTTCTTTGGTATCACCCAGATCCCTCTTCCCCAGAGGGGATACTGGAGTAATAGCAAGTACTGAATTACTAGCTGCCTGTTTTGCTGCTATGGTGTCATCTTTGAAATGCCGCTTTGCTCTTGTCCCAGGGCAGTCTGTGAACCTGGGTGATACCTGAAACAAATGCGAAACAAATCCACCCATGCAGAGTACAAACTCTGTGTGCAGTCACTTCAGGATGTAAGACTGAGCTTCAGGCTACAGGAAAGTCTCCCCAGCTCAGTCTTCCCAGCCAGAAAAAAAGTATCACTAGCTCTTTCCAAACCAAGGCTGCCTGGCATTGGATTCTTGCCCTTTCTGAAGATTTCAGAGAAAGGCCTTCTCCTCTCTCTGGCTCATGACTAGCTTGGCTCAGCAAGCTCTCTCGCTCACACTGTTCTGAGAATACACACCTCCAAAAGCCATCAAAACCTCAACAATATGGAACTACCTAAAATCTTGGAATGTAGTGAGATAGTTAAGTACAGATGTTGCTGAAGTCCCTCTATCTGTCTGTGAGCTTCCTGGAACTGAAGAGCTAAAAATGCTGCAAAATGGGCAGCCACCTCCCCAACATGGAGGAAGGCCTCCCCCAAAGTCCTGGGCATCTATTCAAAGACACAGCTTAGCACCACAGTTACAGCACAGCCTTGCCTAGTACTGCCGATATCAAACACTACCTTTCAGACAATTAATCTATCTAATGCATCTTTGATGGTCCATTTATTACTCACATGTCCTAAAGCAAGTAAACAAAAACATTTGCTCACTATGGAGCAGACAGGTCACCCTTATTTCTCCCCATTAAGTACCTCCAAGGAATTTCCATGAATGAGCTGACTCTTTGGGGCTAGCTGTGCACGAGGCTAAGAAACATGCTTCTGCTGTCCTTCATACAGAACAGACAGTGTAGAAAGTTTCAGCTTCCTTATGAAGTATCACAGAGAGAAAGCTCTTAAGAGCTGCCTGAGAACACCACCTCACCTCTTCCTTCGCACGCAGGCCAGTGGGCCAGCTACATTTTGCCTTGATGTTGCATGGCCGTCATAGCTAGATTGGCGTAGAGCCTTGACAGTTTCTTGGACAATATCTTTGGACACCAATCAGATTTCCTAGAAGCAAAGATCCAAGCTTGAACATACCAAGATAAGACGAGTACATGCGGTTGAACAGCAAGACAAGAATTCTGTTGTTCAGAGACATTCTACTTTTATTTCTATTGAAGGCAAGCAGCCCAGGCAGACGAGTATAAATCTGTACAGGGCTAAGTAAACACAGAAAACCTCAATAGCTTTCTTTAATTCAGTAGTGTCCACAGGTCTTTGATTTTGGAAGGTACTCAGTAGCTAACACCCGAGAGGTGAGCGGAGGAGAACCTCAAGACCTGTTGCACTAGCAACAGCAGTACTTTAAAAGCACAAGGTTGTTCACAGAAGGCTTGAATCCTTTGAGAACAAAGGTTAAGATCCTTCTTTAAGTGCCATCAGAAGCCACATCTTTTGGAATAGGCATGCATGAAAGAAGTGGTGTATCTTCAAACCAGGTTCTGGGGACTTAGATTAATAGTTTGGGAGCAGAGTCCTTTCCAACTTAATTATCTAGCCCAGAAGTTACCCAACAGAGAGGCAGCACTATGGGAAATAAAACACAATGGACTTTTCATGTATGACTTGAAACTTGCTTATTAACAGACTACTAAGGGGGAGGATTTACCTACTAGATGGATCGTAAAATTACAGCAAAGGTAAAGAAAAACTTCCCTTAATTGAACCTGGCAGTTTTAACTAAATAGACCTTGTTTGCCAGCCCACTGCAATCAGTGAGATCTACAAAGAAAAGTAAAGGTAAAAGACAAGCCCAAGAAAAGAGGGGCAAAAAAAGCACTTCAGCAACTTCTACCATGAACTGAAATGGGAGTATGTGTCATCTCCTCTTCCTTTGAGGAGGTTTCTGAGTGCTTCTGTGTTATGGTTAGCACCTAGTAACAGGAATAGGTAACTTTTAAAATCATCATCACCCAGCAAAACAGCTACTAGGTCCTGTATAGAAAACATTTCCTTCTCTCTGGGAAAAAAAAAAATTCCCTAAGGCAACAAGTATCATCCAGGGTGAGAAATCCTGACAACAACTCACGATGTGTCAAACAAGGGCACCAAAAAAGCACAAATCCCATCGATCTCACTTTACTCCAGACCTCCCCTCTCTGGCATGGGGTCAGAGTTCTTTTCATTTAAGTTGATTTTTTAAACTCATACATGAATGTATGCAAAAAAAAATAATGTACAATTACTGACATTAAGGCTACTACTTGCTATGTCTGAAGGACATACAAAAATAGTACTTAAACAGCATCTTATTTCTATGAAAGTTTTCAAGACAGTTGTGATGCTAAGCACGGAGAAATCACTGGCTAGACACCTGGATCCAAAGTTTTTCTGAAATGATAAACAATCTTTTGAGCACTTTAGCCCCCTGCAAGGTGAAAAGATATTATTTCCTTCGTTTCAGCTTAGTGAGTGAACTGAAGAGAATTTTGTTCAGTCCAATAACCGGGTCATTCAAAACTAAGAAACAAACTAGTATTTGAAAAAGCAGGAACATTTGTTTTCCTCTGTCAGTGAGTGAATTAAACTTGGTGTGAAAGGATGAAATCTATTAGTTCTAAAATCGGGTTCTAAAATCAGTTCAATTTCCTCCTTATATATATCCTTTCCTTCATTTAATAAGACATTTTTAATGCAAACCTGCTTAGAAAAGCTTGTTTTTTCTGTTCTAGTATATATAGGAAGTCAGGGAACTTGTGGTCATTTTATTTAATTAGCATGAATAATTACAAATACTGTTTTTAATTTAATTCTAATTTCCATCCAAATATAACTTGACACAGATCACAAGTAAAAAGTTAATAATCTAATAAAATAATAACATGGACTCATCGTTCACTATTTTCTCATATAATAATATGTAAAGACAAATTATATTAAACAACATAATTGCTTAAATAAATGTGCACAGATGCAGTTCATCTACTTAGCAAAAATTGAAATAGCTACGTTTAGTGTAAATTTTGTATTTGTCAAAATACTTGTTACCGCCTATAAAAAAAGTCAACCTTTTAGAAAACAGCCTCATAGTGCAAATGTAAAACAAGTTGATCCAGCTTGCTGTTTGAAATGATGATTAAAACTGACCATTACATTCCGTTGTACTTATATCATTACGCTGAGAGGGGGAGCATTTCCTTCCCCTTTTCCTTGTTTGTACTGGTGGAAGTTTCCCGTCTTGCTCCGATCTGCTTTAGCCTTTGCCACCAGTGAGCCACGGCCCTGGTCAGGGCTTGTCTGAGCCAAAACCTCTTTAATGAACTGCGAGGGGCCCCAGGCTGGCTCTGGTGACAGCAAATCCTACAGAGGCAGACCTGCACTCTGCGGCGCAGCATCACAGCTGCAGCCACCAGCAGTCGGGCAGCCTGTTGGGCGCATCTCCGGATGCCCCAACGCCCTGAAAATCGAATGTGATAATCATTCACGTGGCTGCTACAAGGTTGTTACTATCCTGCCTCATCAAAATTAAGGAGGTATTTTCTGTAAGCAAGCCTCTCCTCTAATTTAAGATGAGGAACTGGCAAAAGTAGAAGTCCACAGGACCTCCAAATTTCATCAACTGTTTCCCATCCCTAAGAAGAGATAATATCTTCTTATCTAGTCAAGGAATTTGGAAAGGCAAAAGGTGTTACTACTCTTTTCCAGGACCAAATGGCTGAGGGTGATAGATGGTCAGAAGAATGATCCCTGGAACAGACAGGAATAGCGGGGAGGAGAGGAATCACTTTTTCCATGCATCCAATGGAAGTTTCACTGACAGTAACTTTATGATGCTGAAGAAGGTGGCTTACGGGCTTGAAAGGCACGCTGAAGTGAGGAACCCAGGAATGGATGGGCCTGAAAGAAATAATGTCTTCACCTTCCTTGAATTAGCATTTAAGGGAACAACAGGAGTGAATGCAATGTCGTGTAATGACAATAGCAGTGAATTGGCATTCCCAGTCCGATTTCCCTCAGCAAGGGGACAGCACTGCAGGCTGCCACACTCTATGCTGCCGGACAAAAAGGGACTTTTTTAGAGAAAATAATTATATCGTCTTCCCGACAATTCAGTTTTTGCCTTTTCTTTTGAGGCTAAATGAAGGATCCAATAAGTATGGCTATGATGAAAATTTTTGTGATATAGATATTTGCCCACTGACAGCAAAGACTGTGCTTTATATCTGAGTTAAGCAACACCTGTCAGCAGGTGTTAATAACTTTTGATCCCCATCAGCTATACTGGATTTACCCAGGCCAGGAGCTAGTACAATGGAAATTGCCCACTGCAGTCAGTCAGAGACATGGAGAGCTTACGGAAATCTTTGGCCCTTCTTTGCAGGTTTAGGATTGCCATGGGCTACCCAGGAAGATCTGTCCTATCTTATGATCAGTACAACATCATTGTGATGAAACCTTGGAGATACTTAAAATGAGGACTGTGTGAAAAACTAACGTGTTCTAATTATGTTTCCCAGCATGTATTTCAAAAGCATCTTGTTTAAGAGAGAACATTCAAGTCCCAGCCCACCAAGGAATAAGCATACGCTACACTTTAAGGCAGAAGGTAATTGCCCAACCTCCTGCTGGTTGTTCCAGCCCAACCTTCCACGGGCTGGAACTCCGGAAGGGGCACAAGAATACGAACTCCACTGAACTCTGTTTGCCACGTGCACAAGTTGCACAAGTCTTTGTTTGCCCCCAAGGCTTTAAAGCGTGTCTTCTTTCATCAGCTCCATCTGCAAACAAGTGTACTTAGAGCCACACGAAGTTAACTTCAGTGGGGTTCTCAAGTGATTAAGACTAACAGTACTCAACTAGCGTCAAAGAGTAACTCCAGATCGCAGGTCTACTGGAAGGTCCATGTTTTATTCTGTACAAAGACTATAAAACTTTTTGTCTCCAAAGTAACAGAAAGAGTTAGCAGGTCAATTTACTTTGAGAGCAGCAGGTAATTAGATCAGACACAAAAATCTGGATTTATAAAATTCAGTTTTATAAAAAATGGGGCAAATAGATTGCAAAACTTGACATCAGTGACGTCACAAGTTTTGAGTCTCAGGGGAAAGGAATCCAAGGTCGTTTCTTTAAACATGTATTTCAACAACCCATAAGTAAAGTATCGGGCTAAGAACGTGGATGGATCTGTGTAGAAACAGAAAATAAACCTGACCATACAGGGCTCACTCTCCAGTCAGGAATACAAAGAGAAGACAAGAAAGGTACAACAAGAAGTTGCAGATTAGTTGTGGCACACTTTTCAGTTGTTCTAGCAAAGGTCTGTTATGATCACAGAGAAGGGAAGAAAAATAGGATGATCCTTATCTTCAGTGCAACTTGTATAAAGCTCTTGCAAAAGAAAAGCTAGAAAACTAAGAAATGTAAGAAAAAGTGGTTCTTGTGACATGACAGAAAGCAAAAGTGAAAGATCTGCTGTGTCAGTCCAGTTTGGTCTTTTGCATGACTTCTAGAATTTCTGAGGCAGGATTCTCACGGGGGATAAAGCAATGTGACGCCACTGGCTGTCGTGTAAACTCATCAGTTTATGAATGCTGAGGATCCAGTCCCATTCTGTTTGCCACAATGAAACCTTTCTAAGGAATGGAGAACGCAGATACAGAAAAAGATGTTTCAATGGTGGGTACAAGCATAGGATTCAAAACACCTGAGACAAGATTCAGCTTTGGCACAGGGCTCCTGCATGAACTTGGGTACACCTTCTCTGGGCTGAGTTCCTCACAGATAAAAGAGTGACGCTTAAGGGATGCTGCAAGGATATGTGTTCTAAAGAGTGAGGCACTGGGGTCATATAAATATTTGATAGAGACCCCAGGAAAAGACGAAGAACACTAAACACTGTCAGGATGGTGAGCAGTGTTGTTAAGTGGGTGCGTACAAGCCGTCCCTCTCACAGGGACATGCCATCTTGATACTCTTTGTTTACTGAAAAGAAAAGGAGTTCTGGATGCAGGTAGCTTATCCTCCAGGAAGCCAGCAATGACAAACAAGCAGCCTATCTAGTCCTGCAAACCCCTCCGCTTCCCTTCCCTTCAGCAGCAGAGAGCACGATAAAAGCTGAGACGAGTCTCTGTAGGAACCCAAAGCTGTGAATCTTCCTCTCACCCTGTCTGGCCAAAATCCCTTCATTCGCAGGGGGAATTTAGGCCAGAGATCACCGGTTCTAGCTCTCCGCCAGAATAACAGAGGAGAGGGTTAGAAAGGAAGAAAAACAGCCATAACTCAGCAAGTACAGTCAGAAGGAGAGGAGCAGGAGATGCAGAAAATATGTAGTCCTCTGCTGTGTTTCTAGCTATATCCCCACCCTGCTGACCCTTTCAGATTTCCCCCACCGTGACACTGGGTGGTGTTTTGTTGTTGCTTATAAACAAGGATATCGTTTGCCATTTAGAAGAAGAAAGGAGCCTGGGAATGGAATAGATTTCTGCTGTCTTGGGGAGTTGCAAGCTTGTTCCTCCCCCTATTTGATTACAGGTCGGTATTCCAGCCTTAGGAATAAGACACGGACAGACACCTTGGGGTTCCCTGATGCAGCCTTACCGAGGGACACCCCCCAAGACACAGACAAGACAGCACGGCACTGCTCCGCAGCTTGCTGGTGCTAGCAGGACTTGGGATAGGAAAGGGCAAGTTCTTCATCAAAAATACGAAAGAATCAGAGAACGGAGAAAATCAGAAGTGAAAACAAAAAAGGTGCAGCTGACGTTTGAGGTGGTTAAAATGAAAAATGGAACTGTGCCATTCACAGGTGGATAAATAGATCAATCAATTGATCTCGTCTGCACTGACACACTTTGCAGCTATAATTCACTGCTGGGGCAATTATTCCAGCGTAGCAGTGGCAGGAGTTTTATCGGAGACAGAATTCAGGTGCTTTTAGTCAGGGGAGAGTTGGACAACAAAGGAGTAAAAATTGGTAAATGCCAACCACCGGTAAAGATACATGGGATGTAAGTTATGCCTATGCAGTTGCAGAGCACAGAGGGAAAGATAGACAGATAGATAAATAGACACATAAAAGTCTGAGTTTTGGTTGTGCAATCATTCACTGTCTGACCTTATCCTCGCCTCCTCTCCACTACTCTCAGAGAGAAGAGCGGGTAGCATTATTGTGTCCCAGTCTCTCTGCCATGTTACTGTTGACTTCTTTATCCCCCTGCACTGAGAAAGCGGTGCTGCCTCTGGAAGGTGTGAGGAATTTTTCTTCGTAAGCCTCGATGTGTTCAAGAGAGGGCTGGGCTCATCTCCGCTGCGAGTCTGACAGGGGCTTTAACAGCCTCACAACACCGGGACAAATAGCTCCTGGTCCCTTAACCCTTCTCAGCTTTGCAAGGCAAGGCCTAGCACTGTTGTTCCCATCGCAAGGGCTTTAGACGGTCTTTCAGGCTGAAATCCTCTCCGTGGTGGCTGGGCAGAGCGGAAATCCAGGGGCTGGATCAGATTGGCCTAATGCTACAGCAGCTTAAGCGGTCTGTTTTACCAGAGATTATGGTTTCACTTACACAGAGTGCCTGAAAAATGCTGCGGTTTAGGAAGGATTATAGCTGAAAATTCCATGCTTTAAAAGAGAAATAAAGCAGGGGAGGGACTAGGAAACCCAACGTGCCTGGGGGCTGCGCAAACAGGATTAACCTCTGCCCATAGCACCTCTTGCTTCTGCCCACCCGTGCTTCCTCTGTCCGTCTTCTTCTCTGCCCTCTCTTCCCCAGCGGCTCCCCACACCCGATCTCTCTTGCACAGCACGGAGAGCTGAAAAAGGAGCCCGGAAAATTCCCAGGACCAAAGTGTCCCAAGCTTATTTAAGTATGACTGTCAAATGGCTTCCTTGAAAAAGTACCTCTTCACTTTCAGCCCCTGAAAGCCAGGGGAGCTTTCGGCCCTCTGCCTGCAGATAGATCTATTCATCCAAATTATCTAGTGTTAACATGATTTGGATAAAGGCTTCAGCACTCCCAAACTGCTGGTGGTGACTCTGCCTGTCTGGCCTGAAGGCAAATCTGTGCAGTCCTTACCATCTGATGACAGAGGATGCAGGAGGAAAATAGCTTTGCGGGTTCTCCATCTACTGAGCCTGGCACTGGCATGTGGAGGCTCACTGGTAGGACTGTAGGGTAGTATATAGTTGTAAAAAGCAGAAGCTGGGCACTGATGTGCTGCCTGCTTTTGGTGATTTTAATTAACTGTGCAACAAGAACCAGATACTCCAGCTTCTATTCCCCATATCCTCCACAAAAGGTCATTGCCAAAAAGAGCTTCCAGTAGTAAAGAGGGAGAAGAAAGGACAATCCTAACTTAATATACCAGAGACTTCACATACGTAAACTAAATAAAGAGGAACTGTACACCTTTTGACCAGGACTGATCCCTCCCAATCAACTGAACCATGAACATATGTCTTTGCCGCAAAGGAGTCTCAGTGATCAGAGACCTGTGCTGGCCATCCAGGTTAGAGGTACTTGGAGGAGAACACAGATGGCAAACTATCCTTTTTGCCAGGTAGCAAACCTTTAGGAAACAAATGCCTCAGGATAAACAGCATTCACAGATAGAAACTGCCCAGCCCTTTATTGTCTAGGTGAGCATTGCAGCCTCACAATAAGGTGCCTAGAGTTAATTAAGCCAGTTCTACATTAATGAAGTCAGATTTATGACCTAATTATATGTCACATTTATATTTCTCTGTATAAATCAAAACCACCAGAACTAACTTATTTCATAGGCCATTGGCAACACTTGCCATCACGGCAGAGAGATGGCTTTCATTTATTGGCTTTAATTTGTTTACCTGAGGGTGGATGGTTTGCTAGATGATTTGGATCGGATCTGATCACATCATCCATACTTCTCTTTCAGGTGTTCAAATACAGGACTCTATTACTGCTGACCCAACAACACTGGGTGTCCTGGAGTACCCATGCTTTAGGTCACAGAGTTCTCCAATCCAAAACCTCTTACTTGGCAGCCAAGTTAGGAGCAGTTGCAAATCTGCACATCAGAAATGGAGGTCCAATGCAAGCAATTGAAAATGAGACCTTTTATAAGCCCCCCACGTCTCCTCTCCTCCATTATGTCTCTCTGTCAAGGTATCTGCCTGGCAATGCTATACTCGGGGAACAACCAGAGTCAGTACTGACTGTTCTTATGGTTAAAGCTCCAAAGTGTGCCACTGTGAATAAGATCAATTGATTGATCTGTCTGTCTATACACCTATTAATTATACGGTCCCATTTTTATTTTAACTGCCTCAAACTTCAGCTACACCTTTTTTGTCAAAGCCTTTAGGGAGTTTGGCTTGAGAAGCTTTGACCATTACAGCGAGCATCCTGTTTAATAGATGCTCACAACCACGCTGCTCTCCTGGGGAAGGTTACCTTGAGTTTGAGGAGACAAAGTGGTATAATTCCCTGGGCCAAACTGTGTAAGCGTAGCATCTTCACGTGCCCTCAGCCAGCAAGAGAAAGCCGCAGGAAAGGGAGCACAGAAGCTTCAGAGCATTCTTCTTCCCAACCCCACGCTTCTTCCTGTCCTCCCTCTCCTGCATGTTCCCTCCCTCACCTCTCCTCTTCCCGCATCCCATTCCTCCCATCTGCCACTGCACTCCATTCTCCTCATCTCCCGCTGCCCCTGCAGAGGCATCCCTGCAGTCAGAGCTAGCCCCCGGGTGCGTTTACTGCTGTTGTCTCAGCACTGGCTCCTCTGATCTACTCCTAACCTTTTTATTTTTATTTTTGTTTTTAAATTAATTTCCCTGTAGATTTTAACCACTCCATTTTCATTTACCCATTTTGTTCTTCCTCTCCTCCCTTCCCCACCCTCCTTTTCCTCCCCCTGTTCCCTTTGTCTGTCTGTGTCCATCCCTTACCCTACCACAGAAAACCTCTCCTCTCCCCTCAGTATAAAGCAAGAGCCTCATGGAGCCTCTCTCACCCCTTTCACCCCCACCACGCCGGTCGGCTCTGGGCAGGCTGATCTTCAGCCCTTCCACATGGCCCTTTCAGACGATGCGTCCACGCCTTGCTACAGTGCCTTCCTTCATCATGGTGCCCACTTTGGGCAGTCCAGCAGCCAGCCTCTGATAGCAGGTAACCGGCCTTGGCCACAAACTGAGTGGGGATGCTGCAGGCAAGGGGTTCAGTTTCGTCCGACGGGGAGACCAGTAAATGCTGCAAGCTCTTTGAGTGCAAGTGGGAACCAGAGCAACCGCGTTCCAATTCTGTGTATGCAGCACGTGTCCTCAGCTCCGTGGACGGTCACAAAAAGATTTCGTGCCTGTCCTTCCTTTTTTAGAATAAAGTGGGAAAAGATGCTGTAACTACTAGAAGTGACTGGGTGTCCCAGTTGGATGGGTCTGGGACGTAGTATAGAAACACTCGTACAGCAAAATCCTGCGCTGCCTCAGTAGCCATCATGCCCCCGAGTACCGCAGGCCCGGCGAGGGTACGCGTGCTAGCCTAAGGTGGGTGGTGGCAGCCTGAATAACCTAGCCCAGCTCCAGGACTGCTAGGGTCATTCAGCACGGGCTGTACGAACTACTAAGTTAGATAAATCCGTAGGCAGTTGGTGGGCACTGCCACAGCGACGCTGTGAGCAATATTGGAGTTACCTGGTTTGGGAGTGTCACTGTGAGCTGGTACCTCCACACAGCAGACCAAGTAGTTAAGAAACAGGGCATCATGTCTGAACGTCAGGACCAGGAAGGGTGGTTGAGAGACTATAATGTCTTACAGCCAAAGGAGTACAGACCTGAGGTAGGTGGCCTTTAAAGGAAGGACAGAAGTAAAGAAGTAGGTTGCAGAAGGTGGCAGCGCTTAGGAGCAGCAGGCTGGAGGGGAGGATGGAGAGAAAAGGCAAGTTTCAGGTAGGTACTAGGGGAAACTCCTGTGCAAGGTGACTGAAGCAACACTGCTGCAGAAGCTCAGGGGTGGCTTGGATGAAATAGTGGGTATCATTTTAGGTGACCGCTGAGGCTGTTGTCACTCCACTGTCAAAGAACATAATTTGGGCTTTTTGAGAACATACAAAGTGTTAGTGCAGACCACAGTTCCTAATGCTCAAGAAACACAGCTTACCTCTGCCTCCTTCATGTTCCTATATTATTTTTCTCCTTTGACCTAACATCCTCCCTTTGTCCCGTCAGGTGAGATTTGCATTTCTAAACCTCCCTGTAGGAAAGCAGCAAGTAAGAGCAGAGAAGACTTTTGTGTTCATAACGCTACCTTGGTCCAGACTTACTGCAGCCAACAAGAGCCTCTGAGCTCTGGATACTTCCTGAGCCAAGGAGTCTCCTGACAGACTTTCTCCAACAATATAGTTCTCTGGGGATGCAGTCATATATGACCACCCTCTAGCCTAGAAGGCACTGTGTTTCGGGAGAGGCACCCGCCTTAGCACCCTTATGGAGAGTGAGACATGGGGGAAAGTGTTCAAAAGCTCCAACAATGTCACAGTGATGAAGGTGCTGCTCCTCGTTCAGAAGGCTCTTGGAGAAGGGAGAATGGCTGGAGGCAGAAGCATGTTAGGAGCAGGATAGGTGCTAGCTTTGCCATAGCCCTGGAGTACAAGAATTTAATAATCCTGTCTGCCTGTTGGTAATGAGAGGAGGTAACGGAAGGGGCCTGCTTGTATGTAACAGCATTTTAAGAGTCTCTCTGTGGGACTCTTACACATGTTGCTGATACTGTCTTTGTTTGTTATCTTCTTTTTCAAGATTGGGATTTTGACAGATGATCACTTGCCAATGAATTTTGCATACTGAGTTTTGAACATCAGCCTCTGTGTGCTCCTGTCTGACTAAAAACACAGGGGCGTATGTGCATAGATTGAGTAGCAGAGTGAGTGTGTACGTGTTCCCACCTGAATGGAAGTGTCAAAATGAATTAATTTTGCCTGCTGCTACATAATGTTCTCTCTAACTTTTCAGTGACACTGTTTTCTCACTCATCACCTGTTGTTATTTCTCAGGCTAGCCAATAAATGAAACCAAAAACATGAATTTTAAGCATAAAACTCTCTTGCCTTAAAAGAATGTGAGGAAAAAAAAAAAGAACTACATCTAGTAGGTGTTAATCATACAGATTGACCCATTAAAACAGCTACAAATCACTAAAGGAACGATGGTGATAAAAGAGTAGAAGAGTGTCAAATATAAATCCCTGAGGCATTATATACATTTTTTTATCAATGTTGGGGAGTGGCTGGAAAATGGCTCAGCTGTTGTCTGGTAGCTCTGCGCCATTAACTAAGAGGAGGTGAGCTAGGTGATCAGCCACTGATCAGAAACCTCTTCAGGGAGAAAGAATGAACTTGCATTTCTTTTTTCTTGAGCAAATCACCTCAGTAATCTTTAGTCAAGATCTATGAAAGCGATGGTTTAGCCTACCTCATCCCAGAGAAACTTCCTCCCTTCAGGTTAATGCTCCATGTTGATTAGTTTTTGCTTTGCTGTGTAACTGTTACTTATTCCTGATTCCCCAGCCAAGGTCCATGCTTGTTCCAGGGTCTGCTGTATCAGCTATCATTCTGCCACTACTAGAGCTAAAGCAACTCTTATTTTTCTTTCATTGGCATATCCCAGCACAGTTCTGGTGACTCCAGTGGTGTTAATGGGCTGTAGTTAACCTGTCACTTCTAAAGGCGAACCAGACTCCAGCCCTCCAGTTAGAACAGACAGGAGAGACAAAATTTAACAAAAGAACAACAAATGGCACAAGCTTCTTGGTGAGCTACAGCTCACCTAGGGGATGTGAAAGGCTTTGGATGCCTGGAACAGGCTGAGATCTCAGTAGGCAGCACTGGAGGTTGAGCTGTAAATCTCCCAGCAGCTGTGGGGGAAAGATTATCTTAATTTATTTAGCCTTTTTTTTTTTTTTTTTTTTTTTTTTTTGTTTNTTTTTTTGGTTTTGGCTTGAAACTCCCAGCAGCTTCTGAGATGATTTTAGTTCATTTAAATGCAATAAGCACTAACAGCAAATGCCCTTCTGGCTGGCCCATTTTCAGGCTAACCAGTCCAAATGAGGAAATGCCTCTGGCATCAACCAAGAAGCCTCCAGCTGCACTTCCTAAGAGATGAAAAATAAACTACAATCATCCACCCAGTCCACACCCCTCTCTACTTCTTTGGTGGAGTAAAGCTATGACAGCTTTAAGTATTACTAACAAAAACTTGCACCTGTGATAAAAATGAAGTGGGACTCAAACTAATTCGCATGATCCCATTATTATGTATATTACACCAGCACCTGGAAGGAGTCCAACTGGTATTGATCTCATGCTAAGCACTGTGCAAATGTACTAAAAGTGTGCCCTTGCACCAAAGAGTTTGCAGCATAAAAAGAAGCACAGAGAGGTGAAGTGACTTGCCCAAAATCATTAGCAGGTGAACGGCAGAGGTGGGAAGAGAGACAGGCACAGAAAACTCTTGGATCGCTTTCCAATGCCTCGCACATTGATCATGCCCTAAAGCAACATCACCACAGTTTTGGAACTGCATCCACTGCGTATAGACAGGACCTCAGCTACTCTGCCAATGAATACGCTGCCATTCTCGGTGCAGCTCGGGGCCATTTTGATTTAGTTAAAATAGATCCAAAACCTACAATGAAACAAAACAAATTCTTTTGAGCCTCACAAAGCTAAGTTTTAACATCCATCCTTAGATCGTGAGATCAAAAGTGCCACAATCTTCCCCCAAAATTTTCAGTGGGTGGACAGCACTTATCTAAGAGAAGGCTGCACAGCACTTGCCTATCAAGCTGCTAGTCACGTGACACTGGGACAAAAGGTGATATCAAATCGATATTGAAAGGTCTTATCCCTATTGATCACTTGTTCTGATTCTTTTTCTTTCCAGGTCGTGATATGGCAAGCACCACCTTGCCTGGCTACCCACCCCATGTTCCCCCAACTGGACAAGGCAGCTACCCAACCTCAACTCTTGCAGGAATGGTTCCTGGTAAGTCAGCCTCCAGACTCCAGTAACGGTGCACACATATATACTAGCATTGTAAGAGCTCTCACAGTTGGCTTTGCTGGTATTAAGGTCTATTCTTTTCATAAAGAAATCATCAGGTGCCTATAACCAATGTAGCTAACAACTCATTCTGTAATGTGTCTCCCCCTAGTAACTGATTCACTGCTGCTATGGGCAACTAGCTATCTATAACCTGTGGCAATTAATAGGTAATTAATTAACCTTAGTATTCATTAACTAATGTAATTATTTTCCAATGACCCGTGCAGATTATTATGTACTGCTTGTGGCTCAGGACATTCAGCTATCCACTAACTTTGGGTAACAACTTACCTTCTATCTAAAGCCAGGACATCAAAATGAAAACCATCAATGGTAATTTAATACCAGCAGTTTTTGGAGACCTACTATCCACAGCCTAAACTAGCTAAGAACTCAGCAATGATTAACAGCATTTCAGGAGAAACTAACTATTCACTTTCAACAACCAGCTACTTACCCACCTCCTGTTTGTAAGACAGTGCTTCCAAACCAAGAAACTATCTACCTAATCCTACATCCAAAGGCAAGCTGTTTCTTTGCCACCCAACGCCTTTGGAGAAATACCTTCTCTTGGCAAATGGATTCTCCCAGTGTTTAGGGAGAAGAGATGACCATTCACCCTAGGGCAACTGAGGACTTTATTTCTCCAGGCTCTGTTCTGCACTCCTCTGGTGACAGTTATCCCCAGTAGGTAAATGAAGACGCAGGATTTTGGTTTCTCAGTCATGGTAGCTTAGAACTCAGAACTTCATCTGCTGCTGATTTCTGTTACCGCTCTGGGTTGTGCCTCGCGATGGCTAACAAGCAGGTACATGGTCCATTCTACAACCTCTGCTACTGGAGGGATGACTCCAGAACTGAAGCAGCAGAGAGCTGAGGACAGAAAGCTCTTAAATCACTGTGATATAATTTGCGAAGGCTTATGAGTGAAAAGCCTAAGTTAACCCTTATCCAAATCTCAGAACAGCTAGCTAAACGAACTTACACTGCAGTGACCGCAGTGAAAACATCACTGGCAGGAAATGTTTGCAGGACAGGACAGAGTCTTAACATCTTTAAATGACAAATCACTACTTATATACCATGAAGTACTGGCTAATACTTATAGTCGCATTCCAGAGCTAACAAGCTACCTACTGCTTATGATCCTAAGGCACAACAAAAACTCGGGCTGTGCTGTGATTGACCTCCAGATCAGGAAAAGATAGTGGATTGGTCCCTCCTCACCCCCACCTTAGTCCCTTGGTACAGCTGACCAGCTTGCTGAACTTTTGGGGTGGTGTTGAGTTGGGAAATTTTAGGGCATATCCTTCTACACTAAATTTTTCAGGGAGGTGGTTTGGCGCCAGAATCAGAGAAGCACTAAGACAATATACATCAGTTAAAAACCCACACACAGTAACAGCAGGTAGACTCAATTGCCAACATTTAAGTCAGTTATAGGTCAAAACTTATAGGTCATGGCATATAGAAATGATTAATAACACCAAAATAGCTGGCTCTTTGAATAGGTACTTCTTAAAAACAGGCTCTTTTCAACGTCTAACTGTTCTCAACTTCTCAACTGTTGGGTGAGTGTTATGTAAGTTTAACATCCTCATCGCAAGGATGATACTGACATTTAAACTGGGACAAAAATTTTAAGACCACTAATCACAGGCGTCACTTGTCCAAGAACACGGTATTTCAGCTCCTTGATGTGGAGCTACTTATCCATAAGACGGCACTGTCCCCAAAACCACACAAATACCCCCCAAAAGAAAAGGAACAGGATGATAAAGAAAAAAGTTGAGTTACTCTTCGAGGAAAAAAAGGCTATTCAAGTCAAATGGATAGCTTTATATTAAATCTGCTGTCAACATTCAATTAGAGGAAGTTTTCCTGGTGGCCTGCTTGGGCATCCTGCAGTACTTACTGCATCTTCCCACAGCGCATCAAGTTCTGGCTGTTTCATTCATACCCCACTGGTCAGACCCAGCCTGGCAGCCCTTCTATTCCTGTCTTCTAATGTGGCTGAAGCTAACAAGCTGGAGACAAAGAGGCTTCCTGGGAAGCCTCTGGCTTTAATGGGTCACACCGCAGATCTCTGCAGCCACTACTCCCTGTCGGGGGCCAAAAGCGAATGCCTGGGGAAGGGTGTAAGAGCAGAGCAAGCATGTATCGGTATTTTCCCAAAAGACCTTCCAGCCTCCAAAAAGTTGCAGCTCAGAGGCTTCCTAAGCCAGACTTAGTATCTTTCTGTTTAATATTAAACACCCTCAATAGGTTTCCCCTCCGCAGACTTAAACAGCATCTCTTGAACCCATATAAGCCTTTAACATCTGTAGCAACCTATGGCAAGAAGTTCTGTAACTACGTATTGTGTGAAAACTACCTCCCTTATTTGTTCTGAACCTGCCACCTGCTAGGCTCACTTCATGCCTCATGGTTTCTGTATTAGAAGACTAAACGTGCCAAGATTTAAATACAGATACCAAGAAATACTGCTAGTAAAGGTTCCCAGAGCACAGATTGCACAGAATATAGGCCTCAGGAGATCGATCCTCTGTGCTCGCTTGCAACCTCTGTTAAGAGTCCAGGTTGAACAGAGAAAACAAATACGATGTCGCCAATGGTTTGTTACATGCCCCCAGGCCAAGAAAGATCAGGGGTCAGTGCTTTAACTACAGTGGAAACAAGAAGCCAGCAAGATGACCACTCAGGGAGTATCTTTCAGAAACATACTGACACGCAAACAAACCTTGTTGTCCAGATGTGAGTGAATATGAGAAAGAGGCTCTGTCTGCTCTAAATAAAGGTGCAGAGCCAAAAATAGAACTGGTCAGAAAGCAGAATTTCCAACCCATGCAAAACTCTGATTTTTTGACATTTGTTTTCATCTTGCATTGGGATGAGGAGTCAGAACCTTGAAATAGTTCAATTTGCAAACATCAGGATGAAACATTTCAATAATGTCAACATGTTCTAGATGTCAAGACATATTAAAATAATAAAAGAGTTGAAAGGAAATTAAATGAGATGAGAAAGGCAAAATGAAACAAAACAAGAAAGTTGAAACATAATACTTTGTTTCAATTTGCAATCATTTAAGAACTTTTCTTTCCAAAGCTCCATTGAAGCCGACAAGCTTGTGCAAAACATTTCCATTTCAATGAGACAGCATTTTCTAGTGAAAAACTGTTTCTGAGAAGATTGTTTGACCAGTGCTAACCAAAACTGCTCTGTTCTATCCATGACAACCTTTCACTAGGCTTCTGCTTGTATAGTCTAGAGAAGGGCTTGTCTCCAGTAGCAGTACATCCATGCAACATGGTCAGTCATCCATGCAAGTATCTCTGAGGTTTATGGGGATGATGTGCTAAGATACATATCCTGCATTTGCCCTCGCCTGTAACTTCAGGTCCCAGGCTGTAGATGTGGCTGAAAGCCAGTCATCTCTGAGCACACATTGAAAAAGCAGGGGTTAGTCACTCAAAAAAGCATTAATCAGGTATTGTGCTACACTTAACCTGTGTGTCCGAGAGGTGTTTCCTGCACAGGCAGCAGAGCACCTTTGATCCCCGTCCCAATTCTTCCTCCTTCCCAGAAAGGCCATCAAGTTTCTGCACACTGTTTTGGCAAAGCGAGCATCCGCTGAAGGGAACTGCAGTTTACACAGAGGAGCGTAGAGCCTGCAGAGGGCTGGTGATGGCAACGGCAGGGAGTCGTTAAACAGAATCCAATGTTGATGAGGAAATTACACTTGTTTCATTAGTGATCGGGGAAGGCGATAGCTCAGTTCCTCTTGGTCACAGTTGAGCTCAAAAGCTCATTATCCTGCTGCATGCATGCTTTCACTCCTCGTCAATAAACACTGTTTCCAGTGGCTGCCCTCCCTCCTCCCCAGCTCTCCATAGCTGGGGCTCTTTCTCCTCTACTTAACCCGTGCTTTAGGAACACTATAAACAGTTTAGAGTGACAACTCAGAAGAGGGTGAGAGAGAAGCCTTGAAGTATCAGAACTTCTCTCCATGCAGAGAAGTGATGCTTAGATAAGGCAGTTCAAAGCAGAAATTCTCATCCAGATAGTTTTTTTCCTTCTTTGGGAGGCAAAATCATTCTAGTATGTCCCACAGATAAGTCACTTCAGTAGAGATAAATCTGGACTGTGCATTGCTTTTTGCCTTTGTATCCTATCCCACAGCATCTTGGTCACCTTAGCAGGTTTCACATATTCCTTCCCAGCTAGCTGTCAGGATTTTCAGTGCAGGATGTTTCTAGGTATGGAAACACGCTGAGTTATTATCATTAAAACAGTATTTAGCAAGGTCTGTCGCTGAAACTAAAAACTACTGTGCCTAAAATACCTTTGGACCCTGAGTGTCCTTAAAAAACATGGCTGGACAGATTCTCCTCAAGTTTAAACCAGTCCAAATCCCTTCATTTCAACAGACTTCATTTCCACCACCTGAGAATCCGTGGTTTTGGCTTTAACTCTCTGGTGAGGGGAGATTTGCAGAGATTACAGTGTAATTAATTGACATTTCTTTTGTAATTGTATCACAGGCATCCAGTGTCTTGCATTGCCTTCTTTCCCTATTCCAAGGTATCCAGCAGGAACCCCAGGTGCTTTCCAAACACTTCTGCTGTACCAACTCCACCTCCGCCTCAGGGAGGACCAGAAGCTAATAGTCACCCTGTTCTTTCGCTGTCTTCTAAGCGCATAATGCCTTTCAGATGGCCCTAATTGTCCCCAGCCTGTTGGTACTGCATTAAATTGAGGTTATGATCAGATAATAGCATGTTTTTACTTAACAGAATCATATATTTTTAAGTTCTGGAAGATTTATTTATTCTGAATGCAGCACCATGCCTGCTCAGTTACCAAATAGAATTCCCTTAGCCCTGCACTGCCTTCTGGAAAATGAGAGTCAGCTCCTTACGCACAATAAAACTGAATATTTAAGAAGACTCTGCAACATTCAAATCTTGGATCAGAGGCTTATTAGATCACAAAGCTCACAAGTATTTTGGTTTGGGGCCATTTTACCGAATGTGAAAAATGGAGCTGTAGCTCAGTTTGTCTTTCAGATTCAGAACAGCACCTAAAGCACTGGAATTCAGTAAGTTTTCTCTGTAACTCGCTAAGCACAAAGGTGGCATTCATCATATATGAATCACTTTTCTGACTAATACCATCATACAGAGTAAGAAAGCGATTAATATGTTTTTCATTTTGTTTTATGTTTAAGCCCACCCTACTGTCAGAACATCTTCAATAACAAATGATACTCTTCTCCACAAATACATCACCACCCTCAGTACCCTACGAACAAAACTTAGCAACACGTATTGCCATCAACAGCACTGCTAGTTCCAATGAGTTTATTGTGAGTTTGTCCCATCAAACTCCCATGCCTGCTGTCTTGACACTACTGGAGAACCTTAGATTTCATTTAAAAGGAAGCTGATAGTTAATTGCAGAAAAAGCTTGCACATACAATCCTACTGCAACATGAGAATCAGAAGTCAGAAGGCAATGAAAAATAAACCAGTTTAATTATTTATTTGTTTATTGAATTTCATTATTTTAAACTAATTTCTTCATTTTGAAGAGGTCAATCTTACGGTTTTTAATTGTATGGGTAAGCAACGTTGCAGTGAACAAACACCACAGTGTCCTGAATGACACACAGTCCCAGCTGGGCAAAGAAGCTAGATCCAC
Source organism: Himantopus leucocephalus (assembly GCA_003993805.1). NCBI lineage: Eukaryota > Metazoa > Chordata > Aves > Charadriiformes > Recurvirostridae > Himantopus > Himantopus leucocephalus. Next base: position 17,972,954 of record RSEF01000006.1, on the reverse strand, counting down.
TAGTTCTCCTGCTGGCATGTGGATTCAGCACGAACACTGGCTTGACGGAATGGCAGATATAAATCTTCATTCTTAACTGTATTCCGCACCTTCCTTGCTTTCTTCCAGGGAGCGAGTTCTCAGGGAACCCCTACAGCCACCCTCAGTACACAACCTACAACGAGGCCTGGCGGTTCAGCAACCCTGCGTTACTAAGTGAGTACCTCTTTCCCACAGCACACCCCCAGCCTCGCGCTCCTTCTGTTTGTCTCTTTGTTTTCTTTTCTTTGGTTTTTTTTGTTTGTTTGTTTGTTTCTGAAGAGGGCTTTCAAGTATTGGGCCAGGTGAGAGGCCTTTTTCCTCACTCTCCAGTCCAGTGCCTAGGGGGGTATATACATCACGTGTGTTTTGTGTCTGTTCTGAAGCCAATTCCTCTTGTGTGAGACAGTTCAGAATTCCAGTTCAGCTGTCTTCTCCACGGCCTGCAGCCACGGTTTATTTCAGATGAGATCAGAAGTTAAATTCAGGTCCTTCTACTCCCTTAGGCTGCAATCAGCATCCATTCAAGGTCTGACTAAAAATCCAGATAAGGTTTCACTCCTCTCCCAAGTTAAACCCACCATCAGTTCCTGGGAATCTGGAAATCCAATAGAAGTTCTTCCTATTGGACCCATTGGAACAGTGTCCAGAGTGAGAGACAGGCTGCATCGCTAGGTTTGTAATAGCCAGCAGAGTTGCCTTGCAGGGATATATCTATCTCTAGTGACTCTAATATGCCCAGAAATAGGGTTTTTTCAGAGGGGAAAAAAGCCTCCTATAAGGCCATATCTTCTAACGCAACATTTCTTTGCAAGGGAATGGGAAGAGATTTATTATACGTAAAATAAATCAGCTATGATTATTACCTATGTATTTACTGAGGTTTAACAACTGGATAATAGATGCACATTTTATTCCAGTGTTGTTAAACCTCAGTAAATGTGATCTTAATCAATCACTATTTAACACACATTCAATAACTATCTAGAGAGCTTTCATGCCAAATGTGACCAAAATCCCAAGCAATAAAACATCGTAATTTTGTTTGATTTCTCTCCTCCTGGTTTTAAAAGCGACCCGCTATACTTTATCAGGTGTGCTCAGAACATCGGGCCCTGACACTTTCCTTGTGGCTGCACATCAGGTGTGGCGGGTTTGTGCCACAATGCTCACGGGGTTCCCTCTCAGCAACTTACTGATGGTCAGAAGAAGCAAAAGGATCTCCTTCCTGTAGAGTGGCTTCAGAGCCAGAGGCTGCGGTAGTGTCTATCCACTGAATTGCAGCTCTTGGCTGGCTTCTGCTAATTGCCTTTCCCTAATCCCATCAAGAGCTGAGTCCCCAAGTTCGTTCTTTTGGTTCCTTTCCTTTTCTTTCTTCCTTTCCTTTTCAGTTCTCCTTTGTTGCTTTTCTTCGTTTGATTGTTTTATTTTTTTACTTTATTTTATTTTTTTTTACTGTTTGTCCTTTCAACCAGTCCATTCTTCTCCTGTGTTAACTTTCAGGTTCCCCTTATTATTATAGTGCCACATCCCGGGGCTCCGCACCTCCCACTGCTGCCGCTGCCTATGACCGCCACTAGTTACCATGGAAACCACATGAAACTGCAGGGCGACAGCTTAGGCCTCCACATTGTACCTGTCTGATCACCTCCCTCCATCCCTGGGAAGGGTGAAGAGACCTTCTCCGTTCCTCCCCACAGTCCAGTTCCTTCCTCTTCACCACGAAGGACCAAGCACTCACCACTTGAGACTGACACCCCCCCGCCCTCCCCCTGCCCTCCGCCCCCACCGCTCCCCCCACGCCGGGAAGAGCCTGCGGCCAACTGGCCTCTCCTGCAGGAGCCCACCACCGCGCCTGGGCAAAGCTCAGCCACGCGAAGTCCCCTGCCAGGGGCTTACAGGACTTCAGGGGACTCGGAAGCAATGCAGCTGGCAACCTTTGCCTTACAGGACCCCCTTCTTCTGGGAGCGGTAAGGGCCGGGGGAAACAGGGGAGAACGCCGCTCATCAAACACTGTTCCCCAAAGATATGTTCTTCTGTGGTGGACTCTTCAACATGTGTGACACCCGTGATGCTCACCCTGTTTCCCAGGACAGAGGGAACAGTATGGTTAGAGCAGAGATGGCAGTACAGAGACCTGGCCCATCTGGCAATGAAGAAAAGGACCAAGTAACTATCTGCGCCCCGTGAGGGGTTCTCTGTGCACCTCATCCCCACTCTCCAGCGTGGCTTCCCCCATAGTTGGCTGCACCCCAGGCATGGTGACTTTGCAGGCCAGAGTTGGGAGGAACCTCACACATACACCCACAATTTCTGTGACACACAATCAGCTCAGACAGGAGGATGGAGCAACATTTACAAACCAACCGACGAAATGAAGAAATATATAAATAGATATATAAATATAACTGTGTTTTTATGCTTTGTCATGAAGGTCTGTAAAAAGGAAAAAAAAGAACAAATCCCCAATTTTCTAAAAAACCCAAGCAAACAAAAACAACAAAAAAACCAAAATAATAATTAAAAAACCCTACAAAAATAAAACTCCAAGTCCCATCCCTCCCCGCCACCTGAATGGCAGACGAGTTCCTCTGACGTTTGATGCTCCTCTTTCACTCTAGGGTTTTGTTTCCTTTCTGTTTTGCACTACAATGGGATGGTGGTATTGGAGAGGATTGGATGCCAGCTCCACCCCTGTCGCCTCCTCCTCCTCCCCCTTTCCCAAATCCTGTCTCTGGGGAGCAGTGCGGACAAGTCACATCTGACAAAGTTACCAAACACATCAGTCGACAAAAAAAGCACTCTGAGTCAACAAACGTTTTCCATGTCACTGGTTGGCAAACAAAGAAAACAAGCCCAGCTGCGCTCTAACTGCGCTGTGTGGTGGAAAGGAAAGTGTGGGGCTTCATGTGGGCCCATCTGATTGCCCTCTGGACAGCTGAGACTGAGATGGACAAATTCAGGATTGGCTGGGATTATTGCTTGGTTCCCTAGCCCTTAGCCGCCGCTCCTTTTACCTTAACCCCTGTACCCGTGACGACTCCAGTTCACCCACATCCCAACTTCCGCAATTTTAGATATACCCAACACCCATTCTCCAGATCCCCACAGCCGGTGACAACAGCCTCATTATCCGTGCCCAACACCTAATTTCCTAACCACTATAGCTTTGCTATATGGGCCCCCTTCGATCCCCAGTCCATCTGCTCACACACCTACTAATTTATAGGCCTCCCATTCCAATCCATACACCTGCATCCTACCAGCCAGTTCCGACATAGAGCCCCATCTTTTCATCTTCAACCCTATATTGTGCACCCTAATATTTACCCCTTATCCCAAATGCTCACCTGATGATTCTCTAGGGATTCTCTGCTCTTTTTGGTTCCCAAGTGACTGGCAAACACTGTTCTGCAAAAGGCTAACTGTCAATAGAAATGCGTATTACTCCTGTATCGTCAGCAAACTCATAAACTGTTCCTTGCACTGACACTTCCTAAAAAATACTCAAAGAAAACATGAAGGCAGCTATAGCCTGTCCCCAGGGCATCACGTCTGCCAAAATAGATCCTTGTTGTTTTAGAGAGGTTTCAGATAAAACTCGTGGGCTACTGTCCATGGACAAAGACAGGATTGAGAATCAAACCCCCGAAGGGCATAAAAGTGAACAGCGGAGCAATCTGTACAGCCAACATTATGTATAAAATCCGGAGCTCCCAGCCTCAGAGGAGATGTGGTTGTGGACTCGGTATTCTGTCTCCAAGTTTAACTTGTATGTATGAAATCCATCATCAGTAAACAGCTGTGTTGATCCCAAAGGCCCCTTTCACCTAACACGTTTAGCCCTTGCATGGCTCTAGCTGATTATAGGTCTGTGTCTTCTTTAACGGGACGCCCAAATGATAAGAGTATTTGGGGGGGAGGGGGGGGGAATGTTTACATAGAAGATATAGAGCTAAAATCTGTTCCTGTACAGAATAAAATCAAAGAGGTTACTCCTGATCTGCTAAAAGTGTTATTCCGCACGTCTTACCTCTGAGTAACCTGCTGCAAATAGCAGAGTTGTTACACTGTCACCGAGACCAGAATTCGGCCCGTTATCTCATCTTATTCTATATGAGAGAAAATTCTGAGTAATTTCTAAAAATTTACTTTCACCACTCCTTCTGTTTTCCTCCACGGACACCGGCTAGATGCTGGACCCTGTTAGTAAAGTCTCCCTTTTGGTCTCCCAGGTCAGCCTTTGCTCTACTCGTGCACCACCCAGTTTCACTCAGTAGGTGGTCAGGGCAGAGGCAGTAGTAAATCCCAGGACCAGCAAGGGGAACCTCCTGCGGAGGCTAGAGAGAAGGAGACTGTCACGCCTCACACTTGGCAACCTGCAGCCCAGGGGCCACCTCAAGAGAAGCTAGCAGCTCAGAAATGCTTATTTTTATAATGGTGTTTCGCTAAACTTGAGACACAAGCTAGGGTATGAAAGCAGGATTTGGTTGGCTCACTCATGGCTGGCTTGATTTGACCCTCGGAGGGCCAAATCCATTGTTGGTGTAACTCCACTGATCAAAGAGGATTTCCACCAGGCATTGGATTGCTCTGGAAAGTTCATAAGTACAGCATGTAGTTCGACCGCGAAAATTAAAAGGAAAGCAGAATTATGCAAAGGACTGGGCAGTCTAATCCTCTTCCACCACCATCTGTAGACCCCCATGCGAATGTACTGAATTACATTTGCCAAAGAGTTTCTTGTGTTGGTTGTTTTGATTTACAGTCGGTGGATGCATTGTAAAGCAGTATTATAGCTAAAGTCTAGTAGCTGACATGGGGATTTATGTGGTGATATTATGCAGAAGAAAACCATCAATATTCATATAGATTCCATTAGACTGGACTATGCAGGAAACGCAAAAATTCTACCAATTATTTAATATTATGTTATTTGCAAAAACAATTGCTGCTTTGTAGGAAGATAATGTGTGTAATGTGAAGGCAATTCCTCTTGTATATAAGTTCATCTCCATCTTCATCATGGTAGTTATTAAAACAGCCTCGTCTCATCCTGTAGATAAGGAACACGCTGTCTGTACTGTGCAAGTCTCGTTGTGCTCACTGAAAACAAAACGATGTGTTCAATAAAGCACAGCACAAATGCAGAACCTGAGGGAACAGCCAAACCTTGGAAGGACCCTTTCCCCAACAGGCCAACAGTTGCTTTGTTATAGGTGGATTATTTTTTTTTTAAAGTTTTACAGGAAAAAAATGAAAAAGAATTGGAGGAAGAAATCGCTATGCAAAATCCAGTGAAGTCTATGACTCACATCTCCTTCATTCTGCTGTCTCTTCCCTTTCTCCCATTTCTTTCTCACAGCCTCTTTCCATTGTATTTCTCTCTCTCTCTTTTATTATTCTTCATTCCCAATGCACTTTTCTATCCAGAGAGGGAACAGCATTACTGATATGAGAGCAGGTATCTGGGAACTCAAACTCCCCAGTTCTCCTCGTGGCTCTAGAGAATTTTGTCAACTCCAATTTCCCCCCTATGCCTCAATTCCAATCTTCTGTAAAATGGGAATAACAATAGTTCCTAGTTCACAGGGGGATTGCGCAGCTGAATTAATTAGCACCGGCTCAGTGCTTTGAGATCCTGGAAAGAAAATTCTATCAAAGTGTTAAGTATTATTCTGAATAATAATGAATGTTTCCATTACATTTCTCTCTTTTCCTTTTTCTCACAGATCATTCTTCGTTTCTTTACTTTTCTTCATTAGCTCTCCCTTCACTTCTTTCTTCTCCTATGATTCTTAGCTCTGCTGCAACGGACCAAGCAGAAATGTTGTGTGACTGGATCTCCTTCTCTCACCATTTTTTTGTGGGGGAGGAATCTCGTGAGTTCTCAAATGCCATGCTTCGCTGGAAGCAACAGGGACCATGGCATTTAAAACTGGGCAGCAATTTCAAGGTCTCTTCTCCGAAGCTCCCACGTCCTTTTGGCCCAATGGGATGTGGGGCCAGAAGGAGGGAGGTTTGCGTAGGGTGGATGCATTAAAGCTGACACCCTTGTGACCTGTAAATCTGTTGGGGAGGGTTGGTGGCAACGAGCCCTGCTGTGGAAACGGGGAGAAGTCTGCATGCTTTCTGACCCATCCGTAGCGATGATTCAAATTCAGAGTAAGACTTCAGAATTTATCACAACATGAATGTGAGGATGTTAAACAAACAACAAAAGGAAAACAAAAGAACCTGCACCTCTTTCTCCTCTTGAGTATATAATTATATATATGCACATAAACATTTTCCTAAAAGAATTTTTGGTTTGCTGAACTGTTGGAAAACCCCCACCCTTTTGTCCCTAAGGAAAAGCACCCCGCTGGGAAAAGAAATAAGAATCATGGCTGCCTGCTTTGGCACTGACAGAATGAGGGCTTCTGAGGGACCCCACAAACACCACAGTGTGCTCCTTGGCTGGGCCCAGGACGGTGGCAAACTTGCAAAGCAGGAAGGAGGGACCAAACAATGACGATTACAGAACTGACGACAAATCCAACCGTAAGCAGCTCTGCCGATGCTCTCTGGGCTAAGCTAGACATGAGAGCGTGGAGGGGAGGGGGCCAGTGCCAGGTGCAGGGTCATACCCATTCTAGGCTGCTGCAGCCACTCTTGGCTTTTCCTCATCGCTTCAGTTCTGTTTGACTCTTTTCTTTTCTCTTTTTGTGCACATGAGAAATAAAAACAATTTTTTTTTTGTATGTCATTTTTGTGGCTTCTGGCTTGTTTCTCTTTCCCTCTCCTTCTCTCTCTCTCTCCCCCCACCCCCTCAGCGCTTCTCTCTCTGGTGGATTCCCCTTGAGGTCTCCAGGATGTTATGTTAGTTGTACCTCGCACCCTTCGGGCACCATATAAACACCACTATGATTGCTAACAACCACCACGCCGCGTGATGGAAGGCACCGCACGTGCCTGCAACACCTTACAGTGCAATCCAGCCTCTGAGTCCCCACCTGCCACCACCCCGCTCCTGTTCATTGCCAGCAGGACTCCCTCTTCTGTTGATCTCACTCGATTGACTCCCAATGATCCATAACACATCAGGTGTCCCCCAGGCAGTTCAGAAAATCAAAACGCTGTTGGGTAGCCGCAACATGAGAAAGATGAGGGGTAACCCAGAGTCGCCTTCCCCTCTATGCCTGTTTCCTCATAGCCCCAACAGGGGATGAGCAACGCCTGCTCAGCGTGCCTCGAGGAGGATTTTAAGTCTTCCACAATCAGCCCTGGTGCTCGGTCAGAGTCCTCTGGGGGCTGTGCATGAGGTGTCAGTAAAGGGAGGGTGGCTGACGGCTCTCAGGTCTTACCCCCGCTTCTCTGCTACCCTGGTTTTAGTTTCACGAGAGGAACTCTGTTAGCCTGATGTTTTGTTACAGCTTGCTCTCTCTTAAATCTCTATCTGTCTTGGTCAATCGGGGGGCAAAACCAAATGCAAAGTCATTAATAACCCATTCTCCAAGCTATTCATCGTCTGCCTAACAAAGAGCTAGGCATTATATTAAGGTATGCCATAAACATAGCAAATACTGAGGTATTCACTCAATTTTTCCTCAGTCAAGCATTAATTCTCCGGGAAGTCAGATGCAGTTTAAGGTCATAGAGGCGGAGCAAAAATGTAGCAAGGAGTCAGGCTAGGCTAAATCAATTTTGCTTCTACAGTTTTTAGTCATTTAAAAATATTTTCACAACCGCTCATGAAAGCCAGTGGGCCACACTTTCTGCTGGGGTGTGTGTATCTTCGGGAAAGCCTGTGCAGAAGGGCCGTCATGAAATCAAATGCTTTCATGAAGCTTTTGCTCGTCAGAGAGTTAAAACATTTCCTTTTGTTTCAGTTTATGTTTCTCCCTTGCAGTATTAATAGAATAGGCTGAAAATCCTCCAACAGGGCATTTTCCATAAGTGAAAGTCAATTTGTTGAAATCCAAACAGTCTGTAAAAGCAATTCAATTTTCACAACACTGCAGTAAAACTGCCTGGCAACTATCTTGCAGTCGGAGACCCCGGGTTTCCAGGGTCCGCTGCCTGCGAGACAGACAGGCTCGGGATGTGATGCAGGGATAGGCTTGTGCTCGGAATCGGAACAAAACCGGATTCCAAAATTCTGAAATCTTTTATGCATGAGAATTATCTTTCTATACCGACACTCAGGTGCTAAGATTCAAACAGTGGAGACCCTGGATGTTAAACTGACTAGAATCAAAGGAAATCAGTAATGTACATCTGCTGTCACAGGTGAAAGACAGGCGAAGAATCAACAGACAGATGCACCGGAAGAAAGCAAACTGGATTTTCAAAATTCATCCTGGTAAAATAATCTTAGAAGAAAGATTTAGAAGCTAACACGATCATCTCATTTGTATCCCACTTAACACTGCCCAGAGAACTGCACCCTAACATTCCTGCGCAAGTCTCCATAACTGATAGTTGAACTAGAGCAAAACTTTTGCAACTTCCAAGAACTTGTATATCTTGCAAAAAGAAATACTTGCATGAAAGCGCTATTTCTACCATTCCAACTAGTATTATGTTCCTTTAGTAATCCTGCATAATCGATGGGAGTTCTCAGTGTGAAAATGTTGTGTGATAAAACTAAAATGAGCGCCACAGTCTGTCTGCTAATGAGGAAAATGATATTGTAAGAGATTACGCAACACTAAGTGAAGAAATCCTCTTTATAATTACTCTGACAAGAAAAATAAAGTTTGAACATTCTGAGATGATGACAACCTTCTTTAAAAATAAATATGTTCTTTAATGAGGTGTAGGCAAGGAATGATAATACAGATCTGAAGGTATTAATTGAGCTAGTGGATGAATTTACTGGACGCACAATCAGTACTGAAAAACTGTAAGGGCCTGGGGAAGGGCAAAAATGGAGGAACAGCAAACACGGCACCAATGCTTTAAAGGAAAAAATTGATCCTGAACACTATCATCTAGTAAAACTACACAATAGTATTTCTATCCAAAGGAAACTACTTTAAAATATTAAGGGAAGGATCAGCCCACTAAACAAGTAGTCATTAATGAAGATGTGCATATTAAACAGTCTGCACAAAAATTCTTGTCTGCTTTAGAAAAAAAGCTGGGAATATTCTCAGGACCGTTAACTTACACGATTGAGGAGCTGTCAGCAGTGAAGCAAAGGAAGTTTGTTAGAGTCTGTATTGCCAGCCCCTCATACTTCAAAATCATGAACCAAGTACACACAAAAATCACAAGACTGACTGGAAATGATGTAATTTGTATATAACACCAGATAACATTTTGTATATATGTATATTTATATACATGTATATAAAATAAAAACAAAAGAACTTTTATTCGACTTCTAATTTTACTGTTCTCAAGACGTCTATAGCTACGTTATTAATTGTGCCTCTTCCTCTGCGAAAGTCAGAAATTCACTTCTTTTAGTGAAAAGCAAACATCTCACTGCATCGCAGGGACCTTGTGCTCCTACTGCCTTAGGAAGCAGCTTAAATGTCACAAGACCTGGAAATGGCCCTGTAACTCCTGGCAAGGCTGACAGAGCTGGTCTGATACCAAAGCGTGTCAAAGACTTGGGTTTTTTCCTGCCTTCTGCTGTGTGACATTTTGGTGGAAGCTGCCCATCCAAAGCATGTTTGATCATATCAGGTTCAAAACTCTACATGCAAATCCATTCCATAGCAGCTGCCTGGAGAAGAACTTTTTCTACTGTTCCTTATCCCCGTAGCAGGAGCACCCCCTTGTCAACCCTGGCTGCTTCTTGCAACCCCTGCCTCCTGCCACCTCTTCCGTCCTTTCCTTCAAGATCCCTTCCAGTGCCTTGCCAGTTCTCCTGCCCCAGGCATGTTGTCCCTCGGCATTGCCCCTCACATGGAAAATGTGGATTCTCTGTAATCCCCCTACCCTCTCAGGTATAAAACCTCCCATGTTCCTTGTTGTGCACACTGGGGAGACCATCCCGCACCCCACACTCCCTGCTCAGGCACTATTGGCTTCTCCACACACTGCTTTCTCCCAGACATTCAGAGGACCTTCTCCACCCTTACTGCTTTCTGCTGCTCTCCACAGCCCCCTTTACTACTCCGAGTGGAACACCAGGTTTCAGGACAGAGGCAAATCCGTCTTTACTACCGGCAGCCTGACTTTCTGCTGCTTTGTAAGTAAATGCTGACCAGCTGACACTGAAACCGCCTGTGGCATCCATCCCCGGGAGAAAACCTGTAAGGGACTGTCTTGGCGCAATGCATGGCCATGGTCTCGCTGAGAGCTACACACTGGTCTTTGCTGAAGGATAAGCTTTCTGTTATGAAACATAACAAAAATGGCTTCACTTTTAAATTGCCGTCTTTCAAAACATATTATTTGCATCAGAATTACTCTGGCTTTGCCCCTGTGCCTGTTCAAAAGGAGACGAATCATTCTGTTTTAAAGAAACACACCAACAATGAAATATTACAAACGTAATGAGTTGCAGCCTGAGACCAATTTCAAACACACCTTGTTGAACATTTATGAAAGGAAAACCTACACAGAAAACCCAAAGCGTGTAAGACTGAACAGTGTGAAATTTCACACAGATATAGTACCTCCGTGCACCGAAGGAAGCACTTTTCCTTGACGTCGGCCTCCATCAGAATGCAGTTTTAACTACAGACCTGCATTTGGCACCTCCTTACTACACCAGCGATGGTTAGTTACAGCGCCTAGCTAATAGGGCAGCTTCCACGTATGCACTTTTCAGACTCAGTTATGAAAGTCAAATCATCATTAACAAGCAAATCAATCCAAAGCCCCTTATTTTCATGCCCCTTTCTCTAGCATCAAGACCAGCAGTTTTTAACTTATGTTTTTAAAATCTCTAGTTTATTTTTAAGGAAACTGCTCTTAATGTAACTGGGAAAAGTGAGCTTATGGACCTAGATGCACTACACTGGCAGCTATTCTTCTGCTGATTGTTTTTTGTTCTTACTGTTTGCTAATTGAAAAAGATTGCAAATCACTTCTCTAGATACGCTTCAAATCTCAGAGCATGACATAAAACCCAGGAATCCAAATTTCTACCCAGTAATGTGTCGCTAACAAACAGTTAGCTGTCTAACCCATCGGGAAAGTATATATATCCTGCCCCTCTGTTAAAGCTGAGTAGAAATAGGATAATAGCGTGCTAACGCTATCAGCTGAGACAACTTTTATCTCAAGCAGACACGGTCCACACTCAAAAGTCCCAGACTGACTCCGCACAGAATCATTCTTCTTAAATGTCATGGATTGCCTGTTCTAAATTGAAAAGTCCTAGAGAAAAAAAATAGCAGTAAAAGAATTGATGCAAGGCTGCAAAGCTGGGTACCCAAAAGTTAGCAGGTGCCAGAATACAGGAAGATCGGACAGAACTCTGCAGGCAATATGCCAGAGGGAACAGGAGAGAAATTAAATGAACTTGTCATACTTTTTGCTCTCTAACTTTGTAGAGTCTTAGTAACACCGGGTAAGATTATCACAAGAGGTTCTCATCACCATGAACAGAAACCCCTTGTACGCTTCCACTCCCTGTGCATCGCTCCCCCCTACCAGCCACCTTTGTCCAGCGATCCATTTATATCACGCAAGTGTAATACGCTAGCAGGTTAAATTTGTTAATAAACCAGGATGTGAGTATGTTATACCTACTTAGTATTCAGTTTGCTCTTTTATAAATGATTTGGTAGAGAATCAGGCCCTCCTCTCCCTCTCTAGCTGACTCTCATCTGATTCTAATTCAATTTCTCTGCCTATTGTTTATTTCACCGCTCCCCTGTGAAGTGTCAAATGCTGATGTTCCGTCAGCCTAGAACTGTCGTTTATATTTGTCATTCAGTCCTTGTTAAAAAATAAAACAGGACTGCGCCTGCCTTGGCGCGCTCTGCCTGGGAATTCCCTGTGGTAAAATTAGTCCATTTAGATGGAAAGTTTTGTGTCACTCCCCTGTCTAAATTGGCAGATCTGGCTCTTTTGCAAAAACCAATAAACTGTGAACCTTGATGCATCTGTCAATCAAACCCATCTTTCGTGAGCAAAGCCAGATGACAACAAAAGCTGGGCAGGCTCCTGCGATTGGTTCTTCTCATTTAGGCATATCAGGAGGCACCTGTCACTCCTCTGGCTCAGCATCGTGCTCAGAGGGACTCCGTTCGCGGGGAGATGCAGCCGTATTGGGGGCTGGGTTGGGGCCGGGATAGGAAAGGAGGAAGGGGGAGCTTACCCTCCTCACCTTCAATGCAATCTGCAGCTTGGCTCTTTCCTCACGGCTCCGGGGAGAGGCAAAGAACTGGCATCACCTTTTGTTTTGGACGTGCTTTTTTTCACATCTTAAGTGAAAGCTTTGATTTCTTAAACTATGCAGGTTTTCTGGTGGCTAAAAGGATGTAGCAGGAGTGGTAAATGTGACGTGCTACCTCCCCGGGGCTCTGGCAACTGAGCCACGATACCACGGAGGAGCGCGAGGACATATTCCAAACCCCTTTCCAAAGCTGCTCCGTGCTCCCTGCCTACGTGGCCACCCACAGAGGAGGAGAAGCAGAGAGGGTATTTCTGCCTCTCTGCTAGGAAAGGAGGGGATCGCAGAATGACTGAATGAGGCCTTGCATGTCAAGGGAAGCATTTTTTATAAAGGCACAAAAGAGGAAGAAAAATGGCAGCAAAGAGCAATAGCTCACACCATGGTGCACGAGAGGAGCTGGGGCACTTAGGAGCTGATGATACCTGTGGGAACAATCCCCGGAGACATCAGACTTCAGGGGACATCTCAACTTACTCAGTTTTCACTGGAAAATTCTGAACTCTGCTGGGTGCCCCTAAAAAGGGTGCCAAATTTTTATTAATCATTTCTTTTGCATTCAAAAAGAGAATTTAACCTAATTTTTCAAAGTGTAATCATTTGCATATTTGCATTAGGTTGCCATCGAACCATTCAAGAAACTTGTTCTTCCACAAAGCTGCTGCTTGATAATGGATTTATGTTGCCTCTTAAGCACCCCATCACGAACCTCATCTCAGGCACCTGTATCTTCTCTTTCTGCTTTGTTTTGCTCAGAGCAGCTCTGCCATCACGTCACTTACATTATTTGCAAGTATCGATGTAATTGTCTTAACAGTGCAGTAGCCAGCCAGTTCCCTCAAGAGCAGAATATGGAACATCACTAATTCTCACAGTTGCCTCACAAGTCTCACGGAAGTTTTGTGCTTTGGTGCAGTTACAAGATATATGATATAAGATGAAAATCTTAGCCTTCCTAAACCAGTTATGGGTCCATGTGGTCCCACCGTCCTGCTTCAATTACAGGCTCAAAAGACAAGACAAATAGCTTGGAAGCAAACAGCAAAAAAGCTCTTTATGACATTTAAGATCATGTCATTATTCTTGCAGGTGGAGGAAAGCAATTCTTGCTTACCGAGTGTTTGAAACTTGCCAAACCGGGCATACAAAGTACTGATTTTCATGTGAGAGATGAATCTGGTAAAATATTGACCAAATGATGTTAGTTAGCATTCACATACACATTTGCTGGGCTACACGTATAAGGTCAAAATACAATCTGTACATCATTGTTTGGGGTCTCGAAAAGAATGCTAAAAGATTGCTTATAGCAGGCAGGCAGCTTAGGGGGTGCTGAATGAGTACACAAAGTAGCATAGCCGCAGGCTACGGTCATGGAAAGAAACATTACAGTCCCTGCGTATTGTGATTCTGAACCATATTGCAATACCACCTAGAGACACCAAGACAATGACTCTGTGCGTTATGGACTGTACAAAGTAAGACATCATTCCTGTCCTGACCAACCTACTTATGATTGGACAAAACAGAGAGAGGAAGCGAGTCATTCAACGCTGCCCACCTGATCACTGACAGAAAAGGAGTGACACACAAATCTCACCGGCCACGCCAGCACGCTGCATCCTCCGGCCCTTTATGTAGGCATGAATAAAAGCAAAAGGGGCCACCACCAATTAGCCCTAGCAGAAGTATGCTGGGAAGCAATCACGTTCTGGGAAGAGACAAGGGGTGGATGCTCAGACCCACCTCAACTGATGGACTTTCAAAGGTTTGCCAGATTACTGAGAGAGTAAACGCAAGAAGAGATAATGAATCTTCAGCACAGGTTTTCTACCTGCTGCATCTTTTTCTGGCGGGGGAATACACACACGTAATGTAAAGAAAGTCTAAGCAAATCAGCTGGAAAATGCCGTTACAAAATAGAAGAGAAACTTTAGGATGTTACATAGTGGAAAGGAAGTGTTAACAGATTATCTCACAGAAGCACACTGACAGTCCACACAACGGCCGTAGAGCTATTAATACAGGGAGATGCTTGGCCAAGGTTCCCAAAAGCAGCTCTCCAAAATGTAACCCATACTCAGGGATCTTACCAAACACCACAACTTTCCCAGATCACCGACAGCCCAGCACTTTCCCAGTTCATGAGCCATCTGTGCTTGTTGCACATGCATTCAGGAGCGGAGTGAGATTTTCTTCCACAATTTATTCCCATCCCGGTACTCTACTTTGAGGATTCATTGGCCAGTAACCATAAGAAACTGGCCAGTATTCTGAACTGCATAATCTTTTGTTATCTGGTTTCACCTTTGTCACAATATTCCAAAGGCTCAGCCGGTCACTTGTGACCAGCTCCTCAAAAGGGTCCACATGTGAGCTAGGCATGTAAACATGTACAGATCAGTATTTTTACTAGAAGACTTCAAGGAGTGTTCGGGAAACTCAGCTGCGCATGACACACTGAGCTTTTTTGAAAATTTTTGTAACAACAGTTGATAAAGATCCCTGAAAATCTATCCATCATTTTTTCTGTGTCTAATCAGACCTGGGCTTTAATCAATGTGTTTACTTTTAACGCACCCTTCTTTGAAAATTCCTTTCTCTAAGTTCATTAGGAAAAACTTCCCCTGTTCTACCAGCTAGGACACGTATTCAGCACCTGACTTTAAGTTTTACTGTAAATCAGAAGGGACTTACATTATACCCTCTGCGCCAACTACTTCATTGTGCTCCCCCTTCTGTCTGTATCAGGTGATCGCTCTCACTAGGTTAAGGTTATTACCGTCTGCAGCAGGAATTCTCTCACTGCTTTGTGTTTGCACAGCAGGTAACGTGGGCTCCTGGCCCACACCAGAGGTCTCAAAGAGCTACCACACAATAATCTGTTAACAGCAGAATATTTTTTGGGGAAAGGCCACGAAGTACTTTTCCTGGGAAACACCCTGGTGATGTCGAACGTTTCTTCTCCTTGGAGGAAACTTCTCTGCCATTACTGACTGCCCAGAAAATCCTGCTCCGGGTCAAGGTGCCACATGAGAAGTTCCCATAAAAAAGGCAGGGAGAGAGAGTGAAAACAAAACTAAAGGGAGCTCAGAACAGTCTTTGATTCTGGAAACCTGGCACAGCCTTTAACAATATCTCCAGAATTGTCCTGTGTGTCTTTCTATGCTTATTTTTGAGTATGGATTGCCTATTTTGACTAGTTATTGTTTGTTTATTCATGTATTTTACCTCTTCATATATGTTTTGCTTGGCTGATACAGCAAAAGCAAAAAATCAATAACATTTTTATTTGCTCTGAGACCTGTTTGCCTTCACAACCTGAAACTGAGCACAGACATCACCTGCTCCCTCAGAAGAGAGGGAGACACCAGAATATTTGGGACCCATGGTGAAGGATGTGGCATGAGAAGGCAAATCCTTATGTGATGATATCGCAGAGCTGGGCTTCATCGTTTTTGTGTTAGGTGATTAGCAGGAAAGGAGGCAAGGCTTTTTGGAGCCCTTCCTTCTGAGTGAGTCACACATCTGCAAGGGTACTAGATTTGTGTTATCTCTGAACTACAAGGGCTTTGACACAGGAAAAGCAAAAGCTTTGATGCATCTCTTCCCTCACACAGCCACTCAGAACACAGAGGAGTCGAGCCTGGATTATTTGGATACATACGCACAGAACTGCACGCGTGGGTTTTGTGCAATACATATCTGTGTATTATAACAATAAGCATCAGTGCCTGCATTAAATGGCCAACCAAAAGCTTCAAAAGGCAGCTGTAATCTTACTACCGACTTTGGTTTCTGCTCCAGAACAGCAGAAGGGTTCTCATGCTCTTAATTTGCCAAAACAGACACCTCTCAGTTTGAAATTCTCATGCTGCCTACAGAGGATATATATACTGACAAAAATCATACAGCTGCAAACTTCCTTATGCTCCTTCTCCTCAGACACAAGCGTTGCAATTCAGGTCCTCTCGCTTTGTCCCATTAACCCAATTTCAAAGTGACAAAAGCGGGGTGAGTCTGTAAGCCACTGACCACGTGGTTTGCCTAGCAAAGATGGAGAATGTTTTTCCTGACACTGTTATCCCTAGACACCCAAAACCAGCCAGTGGTCTGTCTAACACGGCTTGCTTCTAAACTGATCAACCTTGCAAAAAAATGGGGGGATTCTAGTTTCGGTTAGCAGGGCCAAAATAATAACAACTATTGGTTCTGCCATCTGTCTCCATCGTATTATATTTTTCCCCCCAAAGTGAGCTTTTCTCAGCCACCTCTTACTCAAATGTGTAACAAATCACATAAGATACAGCCCAGAGTGAAGAGGCCAAAGAGAGAAGAAAACGGTCACGAGAAGGAGAGATGGAAACAGTCTGAAAACAAAAGCACTAGTTGTCACCTTTTTGTGTACATGACTCATACCTCCTCCATGGAGGATTTCACATCACTGGAATAAACACAGTGCGAAAGAGTTCCTTCATGCTACTCTCTGAGCTGCCAAAGTAGTAGACTACTACTCATAGTAGTTTCTGCTGTGGATTCCAGCATGACTCCAGCGTTTGAAAATACACAATACTGGTAACAACCAACTTGTTTATGCAATCAGTTATGGTCCTCACTGGAGCAAGGAGATTTTACCTTTCTGTCCAAGGTCGCTACCTTTTCTCAGTCCTACAGCCAGAGGGATGTTTATCTACACTGAGGTTGAGTCCCTCAGGCTCACTGGAGAGCTCCTATCTAGCTCAGTTAATGCTACAATATTGGTATGACAAGTTACTTGTGCTGTGCTAAAGACAGATCGACTCTACAAATGTCAGCGAGAATCTGTCAGTTCTGCTCATGACTGAATATCCGCTTGGCTGTATGGTTAGACCCTGAATTTTCTTTTACTAGCCATAGATAGAGCTGGTTAAAGACAAATTGCTGCACAGACTAGTGCCATCTCTAGCAATGTATCAAGCTCTCTTGCTTCCCTCCCAAGATCAGGCACTGGTGTTGTGTCGTAGAACACCTCTGTTCGGATCTTTAGGAGCAACAGAATTCCCACAGCTTCGACTGCAATCATGGGCACACAGAAGGCACTCAGAGATCTCTTATCTTCAAGCGACCACAATAATTCTCCCTTGCAAGTCTCACATGACTACAGAAAGCTCTTGTTTCTGGTCAGACTGTCCACAACTTTCTGTAAACTTCCATTCCAGATTAAACACTACATAACGAGGTAAAACATTATTATCAGCGTTATTTTCTCCACCAACTATACAAGAATCTTTACCGAGTTCTTCTGGGCTCCAGGCAGAAATTGTAGCTGAACCATTCACTCAAAGATCCTTCCAAATTCAAATCCCTTTCATGTTTTCAGGAATTTTCTGTTCTGTTTTACAGTTATGCCATTTTCTTACCTTTATCTGTACTCCATGTGGTCTGTTGCTGTGCTGCTCAGGGCATTCTTTGACCTTTGCATTGCCTGGTGTCAGGAAGACTCTTAATTGGAATTCATCAAAATGGTTCTTGAACACTCCCCAGAAGCCAAGCCAGAGGTTTCCTTAGCCGACCCAGACCCTGCAGGTCACAAGAAAAAGATGACACTTGATTAGATTACAAAGCAGCAAATTCAAAGCCGATTAAAAATTTTCTCCAACTGTTTGTGGTTTTGACCAAGTGAATTTGTAACCATAGGAGGTTATCAAAATTCAGAAAAGACTGGACGGTTTTATAGATTAAAAGAATATATATAGAGAGAGTTATTAGCATTCAACAAGCATTCTGGAAAGATACAAACATTTCTGGGATTAAGCCAACCTGTAGATTACTTGCGCTCCCAACAAACTGCAGATTCTTCCTACATCTGCCCATTGCNGGAGTTATTAGCATTCAACAAGCATTCTGGAAGGATACGAACATTTCTGGGATTAAGCCAACCTGTAGATTACTCGCGCTCCCAACAAACTGCAGATTCTTCCTACATCTGCCCATTGCACAGTTCTTCTGCTTTCTTCTTATGAATCTGTTGAGACTACTGCTAGACTGGGTAGACAGGACAAAATACGAGCCTGGCCCAGTCTTACAAATCCTATGTTCCTAAATCCACAGATTTAACATTAAAAGCAAGGAAACTAAGCCTGCAACTTTAGCCTACAATTCTAATCATAGGTGTTGCTGCAGGAGCTGCACATGGAATAATTTGCAAGTCACCTGTCTTGCCATCGTGGATAGCTACCTGTCGTATCCTTGTTAGTTCTGTACGCAACCTGCTTGGAGCTTACTTTGGTCCAGTTTGTCTCCACTATTTTACACAGATTTCAGTTTTGAATCATTGTCTTTTCAGCCATAAGAGGTTTTTCATCTCCATTTCACAATACAGAAAGATTTGTATTGTTTCACTCTCACTTTTCAATATTTAGAGATAACTTTTCTATAAAAATGTTACTGTTTCTCTCCCAAATGTTCAGTGACATAAGTAAAAATATACCCATTTACTCGATTAACGTGTCCTACGTCGTGCTCACCTGACTGGCTCCGGACAGCCTGATCATAACTATTTTTCTCAGAATCTAGATTTGCGTTCTGCATCCATCACTGTCAATCAAAAGTCTGAAGTCAAAAGAGTTACACTCATGTAAACAGTGTGTAAGTGAAACTGGAATCAGGCATTGACTTCTAAGATAGCTGTTTTCAAGTTCATTGCCACAGCTACCCCAGAGGAGACTCCTAGTGCACTGCGATCATCTTGTCTGGCCTCTGATATGAGATACCCATAGGGCTGCTTTGAATTAATTCCTGCTGCGGGTCCAACAGCCGGGGTTGAGCTAGGGCAATCTGTTTCTGAGGAACATTTGCTACCAAGTGTAAGGGTTCCAGTGCTGGAAAACACAGTGAACCCTAGCTAAAATATTTTGACAGGTGACTACCTGCACTGTTGGAAATACGCATATCATTTCTGGCTGAATTTACCTGCTATCAACTTATAGTTGCTGGAGCTTGTCAGATCTTAGTATACTATGCTGCAGAGCCTTTGCTATCAAACTGTATGTTCTCCATTTTGGTTCATATTTATAAACTGTAATACTCCTAATCTTGTTTTTATTAAGTAAAAAAATCCCCCTTTATAAATAATCTGCATTTAGGCTTCATCTCTCTGTGTGGAAGGCTCTCTTTATAAAAAGACGCTCAACTCCTATACAATAACCTTCTCATTAACAATAACGTTTCTGTTCTGTGGGATTGTAACCAACCAGGTTCTCCCTTCGCAGATACCCCCAGTTCAACCAGTCCTTTCCAAGCACCACATATATCTCCCAAGTTTTCTGATTAAGCTCTGTTTGCATGACTTCTATGCAGAAAAATCACTTATTATCACCACCATTATCAAGTTGTATATGTTAGTTCCTATACATATTTTTGTCTGCTATCTTAAACTACAACAAAGAGCGGGTCCTCACCCCAAACAATTTACACTTTAGGATCCCACATAAAAAATTGCTACACTCATGTGCTTCCTCCATAAACCCACAATCTCAAGTCACAACTGTTATTTTGGATCTGCTCATCTCTAATGGGAGAATATCTAGGTTTGATCCCCTGCACTACGGATGAATCTCAGCTTTATTTACCTGAGTAACTACAATGCAAACTTGTTACAAAAGCCTTCAGAAGGAGCTGCCTGCACCATTTCCTTGTAGTGATCATACCAAGTGACAAAAAATAAAAATGTTCGAAAATAAATCTTCCTTCTACCCACTATTCCTTTGCCCAGCTGTCTTTTCCTGTACACTTGCTCTTAGGGCAGTAACTTTAACTGGGTGTCTAATTGGCAGGAAACTTGGGGCCCTACAAAAATCTCTCTCAAATTTTCCTCTGCAGTTTGACTGCGGCAGCTCCCTGCTTCCTACATCTCCCCACCCTGCCTGCTCCATTTTAGCACTCCAGAAGTTCTAATGCTCAGATGTTCTCAGGTAGGATGCAGGCTAGAGGTTTGACCCAACGAAGGGTAAAAACAACAGCGTAAAGACAACCATAAACAAGCAGACAGTCTCCCTGATGCACCATTTTTACAACGTAAGAATCACATTTGCATTGTATCTGAATGAATAAAATAAGAGACGGACCATCGACCACCACACCACTCGTGTTTCACCACCCCCAGTTTGGGGCTTGCCACTCTTCTGTCTCTAGGCTGTTTACAACATGGGTACTCGTTTTGTCAGCTGGATTGATGAAACCTTTGGTCCCAAGACAAAGATGATGACTGAATGCTGGTAAACTGAGCCACAGCGCTCCGAGAAACAAAGGCAGGTCCCACTAGCCTGCAGCTAAAGGCTCAGGATGGCAATTTCCCAAATGCTGAGCTTTCACCTAATGCTGCTCCCAGTGAGATCAGCAGGAAAGCTACCGGTAACTCTTCCACTGATCTCGGCATTAAGTATTTTGGAACATTCCACTTGCAGCTTAGGGAAGGCTGGGGGAGGAGACAGAGGTGAAGATGACACTGATGGAGCCTATCCTTTGCACGTGCATGCAACCAGCATTTCACAGACATACCTCCCGCTGATCAAGTCTTTAGTACATCTCTTTAGGTCACTCAAAGAGTCCTAGAAGATACATAATTCTTAATATCTATTTAATCTTTATTCAAATACTTTTGTTTATTCAAAACAAATTCAAATACTTCTGTTTCATCCAAATTTGTTTCAAATTTCTTTCTGGCTTTGGTTGGTTTTAACATTCTCCATACTGTAGGACGTGTGTGTACACACCCCCCCCCCCACTTCTGCATTCAGACGTTCTGAAGCAGAGGGACTAAAATGATCATCTAGACTGCGCTGACTAGAAACGGAATCCATAAGCCACAGTCACCACATTTTAATGACAATGTAATCACAATGTAATTTTAATTATATCAGCAAGTCCCTCATTGTCCCTATCTTGGGCAACGTGAAATGATGACAATCTCAGGTTACAAGGGCACATATAGGACCAGGCGTCCCTTTCTGACCCATACTGAGGGGAAACTGGGAACCCAAATCACTGATGTTGTTTTGCAAGATGTGATTCCTTCTTGGATGTCCCTGACTAGTAGAGACAATGGCAGATACCAATGCATTGTGAGGTGCTGGACACCACTCAGTACCTACTGAAACAGTATTTGGGCATGTATCAGCATTGTGAGGGTTAACCAGATTTGTCTCTAGCTTCCCACTCACTTTGGTATAGGGAGAAGTAGAGATGCAGGTATTACATATGGAGGCTTCTGGTTGAGCCCCAGAGATACCACACAACCGCTACTGGCTTTTACTTTTGGTTTGTTGGGTTTTTTTCCCCTGTTGTTGTTGTTTGGTTTTTTCCCTTTCTTCTTTTTTTTCCCCCCCAAGCCACGGTGCAAACTGTGGAAAAGCAGCATCCTGACTCCTGTCATGAGACAAGTGGCACTCCTTTCCCCCTCTCCCCCCGTCTTCTCCCCATCCCTCTTGTGCATTATCCATCGCACCGAATAGGACTGGAGAGAGCCAAAGAGGAACAGAATTTTTCTGCTCTCTTTCATTTTATTTTTTTTAAGCAATCTCCTCCTCCACCTCCCCTTTCTTCTACTCCTCCTCTTCTTCATCCTCACACCCACCCCCACCCTGTCCATCTCCCCTCATCCCACTCACACACCACTCCCCCCCTTTACCGGTATCCAACACTGTCAACCCAAACACATGATAAATTGCCCTGTCAACAGAATTCATTCAGGGACCAATTAATTCCACAGAAATGAACCAGGAGCCATCAGTTGCTGAAAAACTCCAAGTGCAGGGAGCGAGGAAGCTAGCTTTGTGAGTGAGAGAGAGAGAGAGAGAGAGAGAGGCTTGGGAAGTTAGTCTGACAGAAATTGGTCATTTAATGCTTAAGTGCACCGTAGACAGCCCTGTCATAGCAGCCGGCATGGCAAAAACTCCCCCAGTGCTTTATTTATTAATTATGTGGAGCAGCACGGGGGTCACTTCACTGTCTTGATACAGACTCATCAACTTTACTTCTTGTCACTGGAAGAGATCCCACAGCATGTGGGATAGAGGGCCAGGCCTTATCCTGGCTCTGTCTCCTGCCACAACACAGGCTGGAAGCAAGTTTGCAAGAGCACCACCTGTGCCCTCGGTGAGAGTGGGCAGCGGTGGGCAGGGACACGAGAACAGCCAGAAGCGGGAGGCAAACCATTATCCTACTGCTGCCCAGCTCTGGAGCAGAGGTGGTGGGAGCCTGGAGATTTCATTTGCAAAGCTTCCTCATTATCCTCCTTCAAATTCTCCTTAGCCATGATGCCTGCAAAAATCTGACAGCAGTTAGGCTGCTGATGTATTATGAGTGCTGCCTATCCTGCTGATCAATAGCGTCTCATTGCTCTTGCTGTATTCCCTCAGCTGTCCACACTGACCATGGCTTCCTGACGCCTACTTGTAAGCTCTGGGAGGGCAGGACCAACTCTCTCTAGCACGCGAGTCCAGCACCAGGCAATGCCAGATTCTGATCCCTAAGAAGTGCTCCTCGAATGGCAGTAACAGAAATAATAACAACAACAACAACGATTCTATCCTTTTACAGTATCACAGAAAATAAGGCTGGAGTTGACCTTAGGAGATCATCAAGACCATAGCTCTGCCAAGGCAGGATCAACCATCATTAAAGTACCTCTAAACCTTTTTGTCTAGCCTGTTTTTAAGAACAACAATGAAGGTTATACAACCTCCCTCAGCAATCCACCCCAGTGCTCCACTACACTATTTCCCTCTCCACCCTGCCGGGGCTTTAAGATTTGGAAAACACTCACTTCCTTCACAGAAAACATCAAGCCAGGCCCTAAGATGTATCTCCACCTTTAAACAAGAGACAGAAATATGTCTCTGCCATATGGCAGAGATTTACAAAGGATGCATGGGCTGCTTTTCACGTTCTCTTGTGCGGTTGGAAAACAACGGGATGCATTCTGGTTTAATCCAATATAACACGTATTTTCCAATTGAGTCAGTAGAACCAAAACTTCATCCTCCATATAAAAGCTGAAGAACACAAAGAAATCCTGGGAGTGGTGATATTGCATGGGCACTACAGAGTTTAGGCGTCCCACTAGCAACTCTGCTGATTTGAGTGGCCTACTGAAGAAGCAGCCTCCCTTCCTCTGCACATGATTACTGGTGACCAGTGAGGAACTGCAGTGTCGGAACACTTCCAGTCCACACATTATTTACTCCGGCACCTCGAGACACAGAGCTATACTGCAAAGGTTTGGATTCCTGGTCTGGATTGTCCCAGCCTTTGGGAGTGTTCAAATATGAGGTTTAAGTGCATTTCTTCTGCAGATGTCTCTCTAAATACCCGCCTGTCCCTCCATGCTTACCAGCACACTAGGAACATACAAACTACAGCAGAAGTCCGAGTTGGTGAATCACTGCAGTCTCTCTTGGCAAAAGGTTGTTGCCTTTACTTCTCCCAACCCCACCACGGTCCGCTTTAAAGAGGCAAGAAATCCTTGCCCTGCCTATCACGGTACACAGAGGGGAGAACAGACCTCGCAGGTCAGACAGACCCTCCAGCACGTCAGATGGCACATTAGCTTTAGTTTAATGCCACAAACTACAAAATGCATCCTCCTGATTTGGAGCTACCAGTCAGATCCTTCCAAAGCTTGGAGGGCACTTTGGAGGGATATTCTAGGCTGCTCCCTTGCACCCATCCCTGTCCCAGAGGCAACCTTCCAAGATCACACCTCCACAACCACCTTACAGCAGCATCGGCCAGCTGACAAACTGGAATAACTGTGTCAGTTTCCTTAAAAGAGAGATGTTTTACACAGGCCAGGGGGAGATATCTATTCTGTCCTCAAGACCTAACATTTCTAAAGAGCATATCTTGACCAACAAAAGCCAGGAAGCAAACATCTGATACAATGACAATCAGTATTTATCCCTATCTCTATTTACGACTCCACTCTTTCAGTACTTACACAGTAATGGATAAATCTTAGTGTGTTATGGAAGATACAGCCTGATCCGGAAATTCAGTTGACAACGCACTATTTATGTCACACGGGGTCCTTACAAATCTGTTCCAAGATCAGCTGTAGTAGTGTTTCTCCATCAGGCTTTAAGTGCACTTTTTAGCATTCATTTCTTGCTAGCAACCAATTTTTCATAGAGAAATTTAGATGAAAAATGTTTTCTGTTCCTTAGCTTCACACGAGAAGAGGAAGAGAATCTTTTATTTCAGCTAATGAGCGACATACGTGGGCAAAGACAGTTTTAGCTGATCTGCAGGATGTACAGTCCGCAGTAATCTTTACCACTGACTCTTAGGACTAACTGCCTGCGGTGCGAGTATTAGCATGCATGCAGAAATAGTAACCACTCCCTTCACTTCTTGTAATCATTACAATATAGTATTAGTCAGAAAAAAAGCAGTTATTTTCCCATGGAAAAAAAATTAGAGCTTCCTGCTAGTTCTGTTCATTTCTTTCCTGTGCTTCATCTGAAAAGTGACAGGGAAAACAACAAACTTAACAAGTGAAACTTAGGTACACAATTGACATTTGTTAGCCTTTAAAAACCTCGTATTTCAGGTATTCAGAATGAGGATCATATTTCAAGCTAATTCATTCAAGTTACAGCTAATATTCCGAATGGAACATTCAATTAACATATTTTTCACTTGATTATAATGTTTTTGTAACAGGAACCATGAATGCCTGCAAACCATAAGTAGTGCTGAGGTCATTCAGATATCATAGTGATACTATAAATAACCAAAGCAACAGATAAATATTTTTAAATGTTCCTACTTGGTGCCAGAAATAAACTACACCTTCAAAGAGCAGGCACGAGAGGAGAAATCAGATACGAAACAGTTTTGATAGTGGAGGACCTAATAACAACCAGGTCAGAAAATTTACTTTTGTCTCGGGACAGACTTTCTTAGGGAGACGCTGGTCACCCTTATTGTCTAAAAACAGAGGCAATAAAGATAAAACCCATTCTGTGAGATGAAAGGATATTTTGGCCTTCCACATGCTTACCCCGAGAGACATTCCCATTACAGGAGCACCCTGTATTCTACTGTTACAGGTTTGTTCAATACTTTGCTCTCAAGGAGCTCACTCTGCAGGCTGAAGAACTCAGCAGGTCCCTGCACTGCAGCTCTGCTGCGGACATCATTCCGTGTAACCACTTCCTCTCTGAAGCACGCATTTTTCTCAAAAGCACTGTCTCCTGGCAGTGTGTGGCAACTTACCTGCCTAAGCTAGAACACAACACGCCATCAGCTCCCAGTGTGAGACTGTCAAACCACTTCACTCTCTATTGGGGACTTATTCTGTGATGCAGCTGATAATGATTGCTAAGGAGGAGTCTGGGGGGTTTCAGGGGTACAGACCACCATCATCCACAGTTATGCACATGAAGGACACAGGCCTTGCAATAAAACTAGTACTGATGAACAGGAAGAAGTGTTACGTGATTCCAGGAGATCAAGGTGGACCACTGCTGGTGCCTTTACTTGGAAGAACAGCCTGACTGAAAATCTGTAGGCTGTAAACTTAGTCAACAGCAGAGGATGAAAAGTGGGATTTGGCTGATGAACTTTCTAGTAATAGGGGCTGCTAGCTGCAAGTGTTCAACAACTCAGAAGACAGCCTTAAAATCTCAGAAGCAAAAAACCCTTGGGGACGACTGAGGGCTTCCTTCTCCTATTTAATCCTTTCACCTCCTCAGCCACATGGCTAGTAAAGTGCCATTCTAAAAATGAAAGTTACTTTCTAATGTAGTAATTTGTCTCCTGGCACTGGCATTTAAAAGAAAACACGCAAATAAAATATTACAAAGACATCACAGCTGGTAATGCTGGACTGAGTAATCCCAGCCTTGGATGTGCAGAGGGCTTAATAAGCAGAAAGTGGCATGAAGACTGCATGTAGTCTCTCCTTGTAAGACAGCCGCATCTGCCCACGATACCAAAAACAGCTCCTCTAACATGAGGATTATTGGATTCGCTCCCCAGAAGGGGAAGCTATTGGTAGCTTGAAGGACAGCAGAGAGCTCTGACCCTGCCTCGCTTACCCTTCTTAGGCCATTATTTTTCTTTTAAGCTGCTGTGCGGCACTGTCTGCTGCGCGCTGCTGGTCTCAGAGTGTGGGGGTCAGTGCTGGCGCCCCATCACTTCAACAGCGTGGTTGCAGCATCACGGCACAAAAGAGTGCACACTGCCCTCGCCTTCCTGGAAATCTCAAGTTTGTGCTATCTTATTTGATTCTTTTAGGCTGAACTGAATGTTCTTCCCACTGATACAGCTGGAACAACTCAGCACCATCCAGGCGGGTCTGCCAGTAGATGTTCTTAAGCGCACCTACATCCACATGCTCAAAACCCTGGGGAAGGCAGCATCCACGCAGGCCTGCAAGGATGGGCTCCGTTAGATGCAAAGTACCTACTGAAGCCTGTAGGGGCTGAAGGCCCACACAGTCGAGGCCTGCATGTGAGAACCTGGTGTGACAAGAAGAGAGAACCCCTACCATAAAGGTGGCAGGAGCCGCTGTCATTGTGTGAGCAGAGGAACCCTGGTTTGGCCCTGGAGCTTACAATGAGTTCTTGTTTTCCAGTAGGTAAAGCCAAGCTGCCTCCGCTTTCTGCATGATGAGAGTGTTCAAAGAGCACCTGAATAATTCAGGGAGGTTTTGATCCGAGTGCAGACGGATGCAGGCATAAACTGTTTCCAGAGCCAGCTGGGAAGCAGTATTCCTGGCACTTCTCACCTCCTGCCACTTCTCCTTGACATCTGATCCTAGGCCAGCAGCTCTCCCAGCTCTCATTGTACTGGAAGCTCAGTGACGTGTTTGGTGTCAGTGGAGACCCCACAGCGCTCTCAGCCCCCACAGTCTCTCTCTCAGTGTGTGATACTCATTTACCATTTAAGGATCATGATGGGGCATAAGAGCACACGCTGCTCCACAGGTCTCCTTTCAAGGATGGATGATTGCCCTTTGGGGAGAAAAGTTCAACATGTCCACATCACTGCTTGGCTAAAATTGCCTCTGGTCCAGAGGGAAAGGTCTCTGCTAGGGACGCTTGGGGTCTATTTTTGGGTTGGGACGGAGTCAAAGTTGGAGTATGCCTTTTGTATGCAGCCGTAAGAAAAGATGACAAGAGATTTTACTAAGCCTCTGTGGTCTCCCTGTTGCTCCCTTCCTTTTTCATGTAATTCTGCATCTTAAGTCCGGCTTTATTCAGCCTGTCAGGGTGCACCCTGACCTGAACAGGATCATCTGTGATCTACATCAGCACAACCAGGAAAAGTATCTGATCCTTTAAAGCCACAAGGTATACGCCTTTCATAGAGTATGTACAATTTCTGGTTTAACAATGACTTGATGCTACACCAATGACTTGATTTTGTCTAAATACATGAAGAACATACGTTGAAAATTAATTTATTCATGTTAACTTTAACAGACCAATTCTGGATTTACGCTATCACGAGGAAAGTGAGAATCAGAGCGAGTGTGAGCAGATGCGTTCAGCAAGACAGAGCTTTTTTTTTTTTTTAAACAGTCACTTTGCTATGACCACTCTTTAAAGTACGCTATTCTCTCTCTCTGACTAAACTATAAACTACTGTATGAGCCATGATAGTCCTTCCGATGTCGATACATCTCCCTATATTGATTTGTACGCCTGGACCTTCATTGTGCTAAGGAGCCAGTCTGCAGTTGTATCTTCCACTGGACTGTGTGCATATTCTGACCCAAAGGGATAGGGATGAACAGAAAAAAGCGGAAGTTAATATAACTATCACAGTAACTGCCTCTCTAGCAGCTTTCTAAGGACATGTTTGAATGGATCCCACCACAACAGTTTCTCAGCTCTGCACAGATAGTGCTTAGTTTGGCCTCAGACTAACACAGGACTTCCCAGGCAATCAGGACCATGCCCATTTTACAGCTGGGGAGCTGAGGCATAGGGATTAATTACTGTGTGCATGGTCACACTGCAACTCATAGCTCAGCAGAGAATCGAAGTAATGTCATTTAGATGCCACTTAATGTCACTTAGTATTTGATCCGCTAGACTGTTCTTCCCACAGCTGATCACCCTTTTGTATGTAAATCAGCCACCAGAGCTAGAGGAAAGGCACTGTAAACTTAGATATTGAGAGAGGGAAAGAATCTGCTGGGGGAAAAAAATATCTAACAAAGAGACCGATATATCTGCCAGGGTTTGCAAAGGGAAACAATATGCTGTGATTCACAATTGAATGCGCAGAGTTATGGAAATCTCCCCTTGTAATGCTGACGGCTCTGTTCCCTGGAACTTTCTGTCACCTTTCAGCCAAGCAGTGACACATGTCTGCAAGTCCAGAAATGGGCTCTTTGTCCCAAGATGAACTGAATGTCCTTCAGGACCAGGACTGTATTTTTGTTGTGTGTTGTGCATTGGCTTGTCTAGCAGGGCTCTGGTCCTTGCTCTTTCATCAGGAATACCAGAAGTGATAACTTGGAACGGGAGTGGACAGGTTGGGTAAATCCAGTCCTGCAATTCCCAAGCCTCTTTTCTGCTCCATGATTTACCCATCACGGAATGACAAGTTTCATAGCATGAGGACAAGAATTAGACTATGTGCCGAGAGGGGAAGAGAGAAAAGGTTATGAGTTAGGGGATGGAATTAAAGAAGAGAAACACAGTCCTGGAGTGCGAAGATGCAGGCAAGCAATGTTATCCGAATGTGTTGTCCCAATCAAGCCCATAAGTCTATTCAAAGGAGTACCATTATGAACACAGCGTTTGCAAACTCAGGCCATGATTAAACCGCAATGACATGTAGCAGACTATGAAGGAAAGCAGCGGGTGCTAAAATGCTTAGCTGTTTTTCTTTTGAGAAATCAAGTGTGCTTCAAAGATAACAGGCCATGAAGATTAAGCTGCCACTGCACCAAAGGAGAAAAGCAGATGGAGCCACCAGCACTGCCGCAGACGAGCACACAGAGATGTTTAAAGGCTGGAGATTTTATCAGCCCCTGCTCAAGGAGGACTGTAGGTTTCAGCTGTGGAAGGTGAAGAGAGGCAAAGAGGAAAAGAAGGGGAGGAACGTGAGGTAGAAGGATTTCATTAATTAAAAGAGATTAATTAGCACCATAAAAGCAGGCACCATGGATTACAGCAACTGTCAGCAAAGAGCAGTGACAGCGACAGCAGAGCTGGCCAGCCACTCCCGTCCTCAGCCACTGGCCATCTCCCCACCTCAAGCCGTTTGGGCAGTAAAGCGGGCCAGCTCAGAAATCACGGAGGGCTCCCAAAATGAGGGGCAACTTGGAAGATGGATCTCATCGGAGAGTGGAACGAGCTGGTGCTGGTTTTTTATACTTTCCATGTCACCTTGAGCAAATCACTGATCTTGCTATGCTCCAGTTCCTGAAATAGGGAGATATTTCTTCCAAACTGCCAATTTAAATTGTAAGACCTTTGGGGCAGAGAGTAGAGCACACCTTCTATTATATTTATAAGGGATCAGTAAGCATTAAAGGAGTGCTGCAGTAAAGAGCTAGTCAGCTGGTAACCACAGCCCAGATGCATATAGCTAAAATTAGAAAAAATGCTCATGTATTCCTTCCACCCCACAGTGTACCTTTCATACCAATAAAGTATTTCATAATTTCACTATGTCAGAGGGATTTTTAAGCTCTAAAAATCTGGAAGCAAATATTTTCAGTTTATTTTCTGATAAATGTTTATACTTCTATCGAAAACATTTTTACTTCAACATTTTCTTCTATTTGTAAAATAGAAGAATACGGAAACGCTCTAAAAATCACACCACCTTGATTTTGCCAAGGTGAAATATTTACCTTGCTCTGAAATGACTTCATTCTGTTTAGTCAAACTTCTCAAAAACTATTCTTGTTCTGGATCACAACACACTTTTTTGGTGTATGAAAATTCCTAAGAAACTCTGTATTTACAACCTTCATTATAACCACCCTCCAGTACGTCCCACTGCAGCACCACCAGTAACATATACAGTTCACATGTAAAGCATCTTTGTATTTGCTATTCAGCATCTATTAATCCTGTAAAACGCAGTTATTTGGAAGCCAAATAAGTGTGCTATGGGGTGCAGTTCAGTTACATGTATGCACAGCACTGGAAGATCTGATCTCCACTAACGGCCCCACTTGTTCCTTAAAACCACAGCAGGTACTTCCACGTATGTCAGAAACAGAGACTAGAAATCTCAGGGGGGAGCGCTCTGGAGAGACTTCTGCTCTCTTTCTTATTCTCAAAGACACAAAAGTATCCTTGTAAAAATTTCTTAGCTTCTCACTGCCTCAGTTTCTCCACATACAAACTGAAGATAATACCTAATCCAGCTTCATAATACGTTGTAGGACAAAGATGTTTGTCTGCATCTGTGGGGCAGGGAGAGGCTTGGGAGGGAAGCACAAAGCAACTGAAACAGAGTTGGTACCTCCTAGTATGGGAACAAACAGTTCCTCTCCAAAAACCTGAATGTCCCTGTCAGACTCTGAGAATCTTCAAAGACAGAAAACTAAACCCCAGCAATAAGCTGGGGTTGTTTTTCCACGCTCTCAACAGCCACGGCAAGTCACACACATCACGTGGACTCCAACATGGAGGAAAGAACGTGTGAAAACTGCTGGTCCACTGCTGTTCATCCCGCCATTTGGATTGTAACAGGCGAGGGACTCGTTCTTGGCTCCAAGGACGGGGTGCAGAACTAGAAGATGAAGCTGTAGATTTACTTTGTGACACTGGGTGAGTCACTTCTCTTTCCCCATGTCTCAGTTTCCCCAACAGCGAGAAGGAAAGGGAGATAGGTAAATGACCCACCTCCTGGGACCAGCGGAAAGGACACAGTTCGCCCTCACCTCAAGCACACACAGTCTGCCAAAAAGATAAGTCATAAGCATCTTCTGCCCCAGGCACGCTACTATCCGTGAGAGCTCCCTGCTCCTTTAAGGTGCTGGAGCCCGTGGCCCCGTAAGGCTCTGTACCTGCCTGCTATGCTCACAGCAGCCATCTCAGCACAGAGAGTCAGACTCTGGGCTGCTCCAGTCTATTTTATCACAATTTACTCGGTAACAGGTTACAAATGTGGCATCTGATGAAAATAATGAGCCTTGATGTCACTTAGCGCACGAGGCTCCCTGCGTGTGTGCAGGGAATAGCAAACAAGAGCCAGCCTGGCCTCCTCACAGGTGCCAGCACAACTGGTCCCACAGCAGCATCCTCCTGCTGCGCTCTGCCTTGGTGAGCCTCACCCACCAGCTACATTCTGGCACTGTCGAAGAGTCAGCGCGGCATTGAGGTCAAGCCCAAGGCAGCCCACAGCAGGGCCACTCTCTACTGTGACGGGTCAGTGTCCCCTGGGAACTCACCCGACAGCCTGCAGGCCAGGTCGCGAGGACCCTAGTTATGCCCCCAGGTGCATCTGTGTCCCGCTTCCAGAGGCACACCTCAGCCAAGGGCAGGGACCAGCCCATCGTGAGGAAACTGTCCCTCTTCTTGTCCTTGGCACCACTACTATGATGGGAAAAAATTTTCAATGAAAAAAAATCCCACTGAAAAGCGAGAGGAAAGTTACATAGCTCTTAAGTGACTCAGTACTCCTGGTCTTGGGGGCTGGTCAGCCCAAGCTGCATCAAAGACTTGTTAGGTGGCCCTGACCAAAGTCCCTTTGCTCTTCTGAGTCTTGGGGGTTTTGCCGCTGTATAGAGATGAAAGCACTCCTATACTCCATGGAGCAGCCATAAAGGTAAATCCGATAAAGACAGCTTGGGGCTATGGACAAAGATAAAGGACCTATTGGCTGGTGGGGAAGGGGACAAGTGAATGTGATACACAACAGAGAGAGAAGGGTCAGAGAAGATGGGATAACATGGAAAAGAGCATGAAACAAAGGCTAAAGCAGATATAGAAATGGAAAGTAAAAAAATAAAGGGGGGGGGCTGCGGGACAGATCCAGGACACAGCTCTTCATTCATACACCAAAGTTTTGCCTTTTGGGGTTTTTTAAGCTTGGATTTCCTAGATATTTTCAAAGTTTCTAATTAAAGCTAACAAAACAAAACAACCTCGCCTGTGTCTTTAGCTAGAGAAGTAGGACAAGAAACCATTCTCTTGGACTCAGTATTTTCGGAGGCTTTGGCTAGGCATCCTGACCAAATGCCTCACCTCATACTGTGTCTGGAATGGGACAGAATTAAATGCTTGAAAATCCCCTAGAGGAGTTAGCTGCTCAGAGGAAAAGGAGCCTTGTAGCCCTTAACATTTACTATTATCACTATTT
This sequence comes from Himantopus leucocephalus, assembly GCA_003993805.1. Classification (NCBI taxonomy): domain Eukaryota; kingdom Metazoa; phylum Chordata; class Aves; order Charadriiformes; family Recurvirostridae; genus Himantopus; species Himantopus leucocephalus. The sequence continues at coordinate 17,940,270 of RSEF01000006.1, read as the reverse complement.
AAGTTTTATTTCGATATATAGAAATACACCACTGCTACCTGCAGACTCCTAGTCTCTTGGGAATAGGAAACAGTATAAAAAAAAAATTAAAAAAATCACTGTTTTGGTCTTTTTCTGCACAGGAATACCAATTAAAAAAGTTACCCAAGATGCAGGAGGCTCTTACAATACTAGTGCTGGACTAAGGGGCAAGAGGGGAGGGTTACAGCCCTTATTTTGTTCCCCTCTGTGGACTCAAAATCCAGATCTTTATTCCCCATGGGTGAGAGGCTACAGTCTGCCCAAATTCCAGACCATTTGGATTATAAAGCCTCTGGGATATAATCTACTTTTTAAAAACAAAACAAAACAAAGCACAACAAAACACAACACAAAAGCTATCATGACAAGGGCTCTGATCTCATGAGAGCCTTTCATTGCTACTGTAATATAAACACTAACCCCACTCCTCTCATTAAAATCTCATCCTCTTCCCCAGAGATTCAACGCTGCTCACCGTCAGGTCACTGCACGTAGCCCATGTGGAAAGGGAAACAGCCGCAGGACAAGAGAAGGTGGATGAGGACATGCTGAGTACTTAGGTTTGTTGAGCTGGTCACAGTGACACCTAGCTTTTCTCCCCGAGCTGACAGCATAAGGCATACAAGAAATGCAAATCGTAGCTTTTGGCGTGCACTGAGTCTAACATAGAAGTCTCTGAACAGGGAGAAAACGTAAGGTATGAAATGGCTTTTTTAATCTAGCAGAGAAAGATAACTAGAACCAGTGGCTTGGAAGTTAGAACACAGACAGTTTCAGATGAAAAATACAGTCCACAGTTTTAATTTACAGTGATTAGCTATTGGAACAAAGTGCCAACAGAAACAGTGAGTTCTGACTCTCTTAATGTCACCTCTACAACATATGCCTGACTCAGGAGGGCAGAGTAGACGATTTCAGGATTCCTTCTATGCATACATCTATTCTTTCTGTTACCTGCTCTTCCACTGCTGTCAGGTCCCTCAAGTTGTCATCTTTCCTGATTTTGATCAGCATACCTACCTCTGTCACACCTACAAGTTCCTCTTCCCTCCGTTCATTCCTTTTTCAGGTCATTAGCAAATATATTAAGCAATGCTGGTGTTGGTACCGATTGCCTGTTTTGCCTGAATACTTCTTTCAGCGATATAAGAGATCTCACCGCATCCCTTATCAGTCTGTTTCCAAAAGGATTCTTATATTTGGAGACATTTTTTTTCTACTATCACTTCAGTGGATGGGAGTCTCTGGGATATGGCAGCCAAGGCTTTTTCTCTAAACCTCTGTCCATAGTCATTTGAGAGTTCCCCTTCTGTAAGGAAGTCTGAGCATTCCTATTTTGCGGATGTAAAAGTATGCCACAAGAGACCGATGTCCAGATGCACAAAGCCTTTAAATGCCTAATTCTCACTGATCTCAGTGCTGAGTTACCCTTATGGATAAGGGCTCAAACAACATTGCGGGGAGAGAGCTCTACTTGCAAATCCTATGTCTCAGCCAAAGAGCTTCGGAAGCACAAAAATGGGCCCCAGTCCCAGCGAGCCTTCACGCTCACCCACAGACAATATTGTAGAGCCAGGAGACAGGCACACTAAAGCCAACATCTGAAGTAGGTACCGTCCCTCTTCTCTTCGAAACACCTGCACAACCAAGGCCAGCTCAACTCTGCACCCAGAGAACAGCCTTCTCTGTCTCTACATGCTGCAACCCCTTAACCCCTGGGGCCTGCTGACTGCGACAGATAGCAAAGCTCTCTGCAGCAGAGTGTCTGCTGGAATGTTTTTTAATTATCTCTGGAAAGTATGGACTGTGTATCATCATTAACTGGACTAAACACTGACGGTCAGTGAGTCAGGTACCAGTAAACGGTGCAATTAACAGCCAGAGGAGAGAAGTGTATTCAATCTGAAAGCTTTCTTTCTCAATCCATCTCCACTCATCACCCAAAGTGCTGAGCAGCGGACTTTTACTTTCAATTACATTAATCAGGTTAATTCCAAGTTAAAGTCAACATTTTAATCAAGAGGCAGCAAACTCGCGCAGGGAAGTAGAGGGCTGAGGGGAAGAAAGGAGGGAAAAAGAAGGGCCAGAGGAAGGAGGAGGAGGAAAGGAAAGAAAAGAAGGATAGAAGGTGCCAGGAGAGAAAGCAGGATATTACAGTGACGGGCACCACTGAAAGAATTAACTGTGATAAATAAGGAATAAGCTTTTATGTTGGACCTCCAAGTTAAGGGGGATTAGTATTCACCTATTCTGTAACTTTGGGACACTGGGCTGTTGCAGGGGGAAATCTGGAACGTAAATCAGAGTGGTCTCAGGAGTGCTGTATTTTACGGCAAGGACTGTCCCCAGGAATATCTTTTCTAAAGTGTCTGTAATGACCCAAGTTGCAGACTCATCCCACTATGACTTCTGTCTCCCCAGGCATAACTCTCCCACATGTCCTGCAATGGATAAAAACATTGCATGCCTAAAAACCCTACCAAGTGCTCCAGTACCTTGAACAGAAATTCCACCTGTACCTGCAGCCGAATCAATCCCATTAACACTACTGGAAGATCCAGTAGTGCACAGATCAGATACTAATGACTGAAGAAATATGGCATTAAGTGTTTTAAAGAACCTGCTCTGATGAGCCCATTATATGTCACTGCTAGAGATTTTTAAACTAAGTGAAGGGTGAGCGATGCCCAGCTTCCATTGGATTTCAGAAGGACCTGGGAGCCTAATTTAATTTAGCTTCCCTATAGATTGAGTGATCCAGATCTGCAAAGGAAACCACAGAAAGGATGTTGGAAGGTTCATCTGGGCTGAAGGCCCTCACTCTCCCCAGGGGAAACATAATGTGTGTGGGGTAAGATGCTGATGAGACTTAAGAGTTTTGGTTCTGGCTCATCTCATCCTTTTCTTTCACAGTTACATTGGTTCACAGTTCACAGAGGAAGTTCAAGAAGGTGTAGCTCCTGTTCTACAGAGCCCTGAGTTCTGACAGAGGAGCAGTCTCACCAACTGCGGTGTTTGATGACTATCACCTGGACAGTGAAGCTACTAGTCCTTAGACTGAATCATGGAAGGCACTCACTCTGGACCTGAGCAAACTCTGTTAATCCTCAGCTCACAGAGCAATGCCAGTTTTTTTCTCTTGGAAGCTTGACCGAGATATCAGAGGGAGATTCAAAAGATGGGAAAACAGAAGCTGGAGGAAAAACTCATTTTGTGCAGGAAGGGGGCATATGTCACAACAGATGAACTACCAGGAACACCTGCCCAGGACTGTGTCCTTTGACCTGGCCAGACAGTATCTTTAACATCTCTAAAAAATACAGAAAAATTATATGTTAGGAATCTAAAACAACAAAACAGTGCAAAAGGATTGAGAAACATACAGGAGAAAGACAGATGTAAAGTGAGGAAAAGCCCACAACAGGAAGATGTCTATATGTATTACTACTAAAATTCAAGCTTAGGGGTCCTTTCAAACAGCAGCAGGCATCGCGGTTCCCTTCCCATGCTTGTGAGGTTTGATAACATAATGAGAGCCACATGCCCCAGTAGAGCAGAATGGTACCTGCCTTTGGAAGGCAGCGAGAGACAATGAAAGATTGCCATCCATTCCCAAAAGCCATCAGGAGCGGAGCTCCAGGACTTTCTCCCCAGCAGGAGCTCAGTTCCAGCACTTCTGAATTTAAATTTTAAAAAGTTCCTTGCTGTTTTGCTTGAACAGGGAAACAAATGATGCAAAAATAGAAAGACTGGAGTAAATAAAATAAGAGCAAGCAGTTAATTAGTGGGTCTGATCAAGAATGCCCCGTCGTGCTCATTCTTCCTCCAGCATTCCCCACTCCCCCTCTGTGCTCGGCGCCCTGCTCAGACCTGCACTGCAGCAGCAGAGCCGTGCCCCTGCACCGCCATCTCCCCTCACCTCTGCTCGCCAGTTCAGATCTGCTTTGCAGCACAGCTGGAGCTGAAACATCCCTCTGTGCCACCTTGACCAGCACTCCTGAATACCAGCCTCCCTAGAAAAATCTCCTCCTTTTCTCTCCCTCCTCTCCATCACAGCCAGGAAGCACAACAGGTTTCAGCAGTGGCAGGAAAACATCCCTTTCCCCTAAGATTAGGAAGGAAGTTCGGAATGTGATGACTGAGCAAATTAGTTTGGGATCCAGACAATATGGATAAGGAAAGATTCTGCCAGGCCACCGGAAACAGCAAATTCACTTTGCAGGCAACCTCCTGAACCTGAGAACCACAGCTAAAGTCCACCAGGGCCAGGAGAAGCAAGAATTTGGGCACAGGGGAGCTGGAGCCCTGGGCACACGGTTCTGCTCCCAGCTGCACCGCTGAGCTGTTTGTAAGCGTGGCTCAGTCGCTCTGCCGTATCTACCGTTGGTCTAACGCCTCTGCACAGACCTTTCCTAGGCTGCACTCCTCTCACGGAGCAGCTCCGATAGCTAGGGTTTAAGCCTTGATCAATAGTCAGTTGGCAAAACCACACCCAAAGATGCAGTAATAATGGCTAAAATGGAGTTATCGCTGTAGCTTGATTCACTTGGATTCATTAGGGAAGTATACGGCTCAGTTTTGCAACCACAGTAGAAATGCTTCACTGGTATGTTATACTGGTATTTCTACACCATTAAATCTCTGCTTGTACATATGGCTTTACCATATGCCTGTAAATAGCCCAGTTCTTGACAGCCAATTCTAGGAGCTACCAAAATGTTACTGAGCATAGGGTACCTTCCTAAAAAAAAAAACTAAAAAACCCCATATCCTGAGTGCTGAGGAACTCTCATATCCACCTCCAGACGGCAGGGCAATGCCGTCACACCGAGGTGCAGATAGGGAAGCCAAAACACAGAACAGGAAAGAGTTTTTTTCATAATGAGACTCAGCAATCCTGACCTCTTTCTACCCAGCAGTCCTATTTTTCAGCATCCTCAAAGCAGGGCTAGGCCACTCTATTTGCCACCCTAATTCACTGCCAACCATGTTGACTTTTGCATCCCACGCTATGGCCTTCCTGGGGCTCAAACCTTCATCTTTAGCCCTGCACATACACCTCCTGACTTACACACCCATCTGTCGCACTGTATGCTTTGAAATTGGGTCCACGTTGCCATGATGCCTGCTGATTGCCCTCATCCTGAGGCTCTGGGAAGCGATGTGGAGTGGAAAGCAGAGTTAGTGGTCCTGAACCCATTGGCAGAGCTCCCATTTCAATGCAGTCCAAGGAAAAACCATAAATCACAGCTCCCAGGAATGGAAAGTGTCTGGGAGGTCGTGTTCTCCTCTGAACATGCTGTGCCTTGCTGGGAGCTTCAGAGTCTCCAAAATCCTGCACTCCTCAGTAGTGCGGGAAGTTTAGCGGACAAGAAAGGAGAGTCTCCTTTTCCATTCCCCTTTCCCTGCCCAGAGGCTCTTGTCGAAGGACGGGCTATTGATTCCTCTCCCTCCAGCCTCTCCAGCAGCACGACGCCTGGGCCGGGTGGAGTCGGACTCAATCATAATTGCATTTGCATAATACATTTTACCTTTCTCTCCTCTGCTGTAGTTTTCTGAACTTGCCAAGTTGCAAGCTGACCCTGCGAGCCAAGGCGTGATTAACTGAGAAATTCACAGCAGCGCCGCTTTAATCAAAGGGGACAGAGGTTACAACAGCTCAATATTAGTGATAACCAGCCTTTGATCCACGGAGTTAGGCCAAGCCTGGCAGGCAAGCTGCGAGGAAATGCACCGTCAGGGCTTTTGTGGGGAAATAATACCTTATTAACCCCTTCGTCTAACCTGCTGGGGGTGAGCAGAGAGAATCACCAGAAAAAAAAAAAAAAAATCCCTTCCAGAGTCTTAATTACAGCCCACAAAGCTGCTCCTTTTTAAGCCTGTACCGAAAGGTGTTAGATTCGAGCAAAGAGCCAACTCCATCTCACAAGATCTACAGACTGACTTGTAATGGTGGTGACAGCTGCTAAAGGCTCCTGCTCCTACTCCGGACTGACCACCAGTACCGAGACAGGCTGACACGGAGGCAGCGCAGGCTATCGGCTTTAGCACTTCCCTGAGCATCCGTAGACACCGGCTGTGCTCCCGAGTCTGCTCCCACCGCCGTGCAGCCCTGGCCGAGTCACTCGACCCTCTGTGCCATTCCTTCCCTTTCCCTGCTTTCTGCCCGTCTTCCTTCTTTTGCCTGAGGAAAAGCCATTACTTAACATGCAGGTCCAGTAGTACCCAAAGTAATGTAGCGAACCTGGTCGAACCTTAATGTGGCTTTCTACAAATCATTAAAGATCATTGTCATAGGCAGGTTGTGCCAAAGATAACGTGAAATCTAAACAATGGGAAAAGCAACTTTTGATAAAAGATTTGTTAAAATTCAATACGTAGACCTGAAACAGAAAACAGGCTCGGGGGGAACAGAGCCCCAGTTATGGTATCCATGGAGAAACTGAAAATTCCCAATTTTTTGAAAACTTTGAATTTTGAAATTTGTTTAACCTAGGACTGGAAACGATCCACACAAAAATAAATCTGTCATGGAATAAATTTCCTGACAGAAACAAATTTGGGCCAATCAAAATGTTTATTCCAGTAACATAATAATTAAAAAATTAATGTTCTTGTTTATAGAACCATCTAAATATTATAGAATCAAACCCATTTTTGAACAAAAGTTACTTTGAAATGAAAAAACCTTTCACTTTCAAAGGAGTGAAATGGAAGGTGTGAATCGTACAGAGAGGCTTCCATCAAAATCTTTTGTGAAACAAAATCTCAGTGAAACGGACATTTCAGCAATTAGTTTCTGCTTTCAGTCTTCTGACTGAACGGTCCGCTCTGGTGGAAAAAACTCTCTGAAAACCAAACAATTCTCCTGATTATCTTTTTTTTGAGGAGACACAACTAAAATAAAATTCCATTTTCCTGAATGCTTTTTATTCACCCACTCTTACCATCTTGCCTCAAACGAAGACTTGGCTGCAGACCCAGGAGGAAGCCTCACCTTTGCCACACAAACCAAAAGGACTCAAAGTTTCCCAACCAAGATCTTTGTCCAACACTTTTTAAGCGAGGGAGCAGCCCTCCTCAAACTGGGGGCCAGCAAAAGTGAAGAAATTAGCTCACATACTCCCAAAGCAACGTGATGTGGAATCCAAGTGCCCTCCCATTGAAAAATCAGGCTTTCCAATACAGTCACGTTATAATTTTGGGTCATGATTTTACAGAATTACTTGGGTCTGTTTTTGCAGGTTTGTCTCTAGACACTTTCAGGAGTCCTCATTTTTGAAAAGCGAGGGGCTGAGGCCCAGACAACTTTCCCAGACTGCTACTGTGGCTACAGACAGCTGCCGGCGACTGTTTTGTTTAAGAGACTAACACCCAGCAGGCCCTCTGCGAAGCCACACCTCAGCTGGGGAACTCAGCTCTCATCCCATGGATCCCATTTCTACAGGGCTCAGCTCCCTCCCCTGACACTTTCTCCTCGTCCCTTCCTCACGGACCATCCTCGGCTATTCGCGTCACTTCTAATTTCCTTCTTCCTCTTCAACACATTGGTTTTGTGTCTCATTCAGCTCCGCATTAGATATCTCTAAGAACAGGGAAGGGAGCAACAGCAAATCTTATTCTGACAGAAGGAAAAGCATTTCAGCAAAGGCACGCTAGACACCAAACGCCTGCACTGCAGTTCCTAACCTCTCCCCCGCACCTTGGCAAAACGAACAGACCCTCAGTTACCAACAACACGAACCAATCCTTTCCCCTAGCACGTGCGGGATGCAGCCCACTGGTAGAGGATAACAGCAGATATCACACCAAGCCCACTCAGCACACTGACCTCTGTCCGCTCACAGGCCAGCGCGAGGCTTTGGCCACTTCCCTCCCCCCGTTA
>RSEF01000006.1:17867596-17932281 GCA_003993805.1 Himantopus leucocephalus | reverse complement strand
ATTAATTGATCCCTGATCATCTCACGAATATATTTCTCCCTTTCCCCAGGGCAGGTCCACCCCCTTTTCCCTGTTCTCTGCCATTAAGATGGGTCTCACATCACCATGCACAGCGGCGCACGCACAGCTCCAAACACCTCAGGGCAGGCACATCATTTCCAATTGTGAGCAAATGCTGTTGGTTTTCATTAATCTGCAGACACTATATTTGCCAATTTCTCCAACTTTTCTTTCTCACTCTCTCTTTCTGCTCCAAGGCAGGTGAGTGCATCAATTTTCTTCTCATCTGTGGCAGTTAAATTAAATGGAATCGGCCTGATTGCTGAAAATCAAAGAGAAGGCTGATAAAGCAATTAAATCCCTCTAATTCCTCCTCTTGAAAAGGTGCAGCTTGGCTCAGAAGCTAATTAACTTCATAATGAAAATCCTTCTTCACCCTTTTAGGCTTTCTTTCCTTCTTGTTTTTGGTAGAGGTGGTAGGTTGCCTATAGAAGAAGGGGGATGCTATAGTGACAAACATGGCTTCCTTGGCCATGGCAGACAACTGGGTGCATGCATCATGTCGGAGTCTCTCCGAGGGCTTCATGTGAGCAAATTCTGCTGTGTAGGGCAGAACGTGCCGTGGTGCTTGCTCTGCAGTTGTACAATAGCTCTCAGGATAACCTTCTTGTCACTAGCTTTCAGGTTTATCCTGTGCCCACCCCATGAAGACTATCAAAGCCAAATCCATTTGTAACAGCTTCAGCTACAGCAATTTCAATTTTTAGGTCTGGGATTCATTTGTTAAATTTCTGATATGATGAACAAAACAGCAGCTTCACATTAGACAATTCATCTTAATTGTTACACTCACAGAAAATAGGCAGGCATGGATCTTTAAAGCCATGGACTCCATCTCCTTAATCCACTTCTACTTAGCACTCAGCATTTGGGTGTTTGCTCCATGACTCTTCCCTTCTGTTGGGAGCTGGAAGGTGCTCTCAGATCTAAGCACGTACCTTCCAATTCTCTTACTCTTTCAAGTGTCAGCCCACACTAGACTATTTTCCGCTCTTCTCTCAGCATGCTCCTCTTGGTCCAAGTCCTCTTGGTACCAAAGGACCCTGCGTTATCCTACATCCAATCACAACCCAGCATGCAAGTGGGATCATCCTCCCCCTCCTCCAGGGCAATACCCCCCAGGCATCAATCTCATACGAGTGCTGTATTTCACATTGAGTCTCCCAGGACCCATACAAGGGGAGACTGTTGCATCAGTACTCTGTGACGTGCCGACTCTCTGGGCACAGCCTGGTCCTTCACTGGGCCTTATTTCCTTTAATATGTCAATGTGGGAGTCAGTAACTCCAATGAAAATTAAGTGGACAAATCTATCTTCTTTGGTATTGTGCCACTTCAACTATATTTAAAATATTACAAATGTGTAAGGGGAGGACAACTGGTGCACTGGCTTCCTCAGTTCAGGATACATCTTGGTACACATTGGCATCTAACTTCCCACCAGGCAAACCTCTGTCAATGTTTCTACTTCCCAAACTTATTCCTGCTATTAAAAATCTGTCCTTCAAGTTAAATTCACATCCCCTTTGTCGTAAAATCAGCTTCAGCTTTCCAGGTTAAATAACTCTCTACTAATTCGTGCTATTTTTTACCAAACACATAATTAATGTATTCTGCATATTGCCATTCACCAAAATTTGGCCAAATATAAAGGGAAGTATATTCTTTTAATATTAACGCCAATACCATATCACCCCTGGGAAAAGATAATTTTGCTGTTACTTTTCTCTTTCTGGAGAGAGGAGAAGATAGCAAATCTGTTCAGAACCGAAGAGGGAATTTTGCTTCCTAAAAATAATTAACTGACCTGTCACCTGTCCCTGATGAAACTTGCCATGGGGTTTTTAATTACCACAAATGATCAATGCTGCTGTATCATACACAGAGAACAGTGGTCTTAAAATAGCGTAGAATGCCCAGCAAAGCCTTGAGACGATCTTTCACGTATACTGAAGAATCTTCTTTTGGCATTGTAATTGGGAGCAGCTGATTTATAGGACAGAAGTGCTCTAGAGCACAGAACTTAGACTTTTTTACCTAGTCTGGTATTTGCCAGGACCTGTTAACATTGTGTAAAGAAATATCCTGTGCACCCCCTGTTGACTCCCCAGCACTTTCCCCGGCAGCCCTAAAGGTAGCGTTTCTGAATGGAATTCAAGCCAAATCCCAGCGGCACTTCTGTCCCATCCTGCTTGGATTGCGAGCTCTAACCAGATCACATCCCAAGGTGGCGTGGCCTCAAGCTGTTGGCATCCCTGTGTTATCCTCTCTTTGACAAATGGTTTATTTTTGCTGCAGCAGTAAATCTGGCGGCCGTTGTTTACTCCTCTGTCTATGCACTCGTCAGCAGGAATGTACGCAGCTCTGCAAACCCCGAGCCCTTAGCTAACAAATGGCTGTGCACTCCATTAGTGCTCGCTCTCCGCTGCGGAGATTCCTGCTCGCGGGCATTAGAAGATATGCAGAGGGAGCCTCTGACCCTATGCCAAACAAATGGGGACAGAGGCTTGGGTTCACAGAGCCCAACTCACCAGGCAGAGCAGCAGCCGCTGCCTATCGCCCAGTCAAGAGAGCAGCCCTTTTCGGTCCGATCCTGCTGTTAGACCCCATGCTTTACTGACAGCCAACATTCTGCTTTTAACATCCCCAGAAACGCTCTGTTACCTAAGGGAAATCCATCACACGCTCAAGGATGAGTTGTATGTTTGATTATCGGCGTTAATATCGCTAAAGAATCAACGCTTTGTGATTGCCAGTACCACTTCAACCCAGGGATCTCAAAACATGTTAGCAATACCGGCCTTGGCATCTCTGAAGGGTAACCCACTATCAGCTGCCCTCCTGCAAATGAGGGAGCAGAGGAACAAACACACAACCGTGTGTCAGGGTCACGCAGGAAAACAGTGGCAAAGCGAGGACTCCAGCATCCTGATTCTAATTACTTGCGCTAATGAGAAGATGAAATAGTTACACATTTGGTCCAGTGCAAGTTAAACAGGGTACATAAGATACAGAAGAACCTTAAACAGGTATTCTGTAGCAAGGCTGCTGAGAGCAGAGAATAATAGATCTATCTACAGGCACACGAGTGCGTCTCTGACGCGTGGTTACTCTTGTTATACATATGTGATTCTGCACCCACTTTCCCTGGAAAAGCTACCACTGACTTTGACAGTGGAGGATCAGATCCTCTGTTTATCATTCGGAAAACACATATGGTGTGCTTTGGAAAGAGCTGTGTGTCACCAGGTGAATACTCAGTGCTTGTAAATTTTTCTTTCTTTATTAACAAGGCACCCTTTAGGTTTACCTAAAACTCCAGGACTCCTTCTTGGGCCACTCAGCTCCAAGCAGAAACAGACACAGTCAATCACCTGCCTGTGAACTGCAGGAACGTGTCACACCAAGGGAAGACGCGCAACATAATGACACCTTTGCACACCCTTCAATACTGCTAAACGAGATATGTATGAAAAAATGCTCACTGGAATACACACACACAACTGAGAGGGATAAATACATACAATCATTGGCTGCATAAAGACAGGCACAGACAGAAGCATATCTAAAATCCAACACATCAAACACACAGAAACAAGACACAAACACACACAGCTAAAGACAGATGGATACACACGCAAACAGGAATGCTCAAACTCAGCCCTCACACACGCATACAGACACCTGCAGAATGGGGGAGACACAGAAACAAAAGTACCTGCATTCACACACACTTATCCAGAGCCGTATCCAGAACCATATCCAGATACCACCCTGCACACAGACTGACCAAGCCACAACATAACTCAGAAAGAAATTCACAGCCACTTCCACTGTCTAGGGATAAACGTCTTCTTTCACCCTTTCTTTCTCCACTGTAGGGAGCAATACACGGGATGCAGGTCCCAGGACTATGACGGAGGAAGAAGAGTGACATCATGACATGGACTAGATGATGTCCGAAGGTCCCATCCAACCCCTACCATTCTGTGACCATTCAGCTTGGCCAGCCTTAGCCTGGGCACGGGGCACCGGGGGCATCATAGTCTAGGACAGACGTTAGGGAATGCGCCAGGGATGACTGCGCAGGAGAAGGTTTGTATTTCAATAAACCAGGGGCTGTAACACTCTCTGAACTGAACAGCTTAAAGCCTTGTTAAAAGCAATGGTGCAGCATTCTAACCGGAGGGGCCGTGTTGTCATACAAATGAGATGAGTTTATTTTCTGAGCGTACCATTTGTTCTGACAGGCAGGGCGGCTGTAAAAGCTGGCGAGGGCACCGCAGGGGGCCCGGCTCTGCGCACAGCGAGAGACCGCGGAGAGGAGAGGCAGAGCTGCACCAGGGTTTGGACCCAGCCCAAGTCCCTGCCTCTACCTTCTGTAAGCAACAGCCTCGAAAAGAAAGAGACTGAGGCATGAACCAGCCGGCTGTAATATGAACAAATGCATTCTAATGAGAGGTGCCTGGCAGCCCCACGGGCACTCCACGTGCGCCCATCTCCTCCTGCCCTCGCCACGTCCCTCCCTGCTGCTCGATGCTGCCCGGTTCCGTCTTCTACCAGCCAAAGATGCTGCACAGGGGACTCGGACACACACAGTGGGGAGCGCACCCAAGTCAAGCGCTCTGCTCCATGCCAAGTTCCCATGAAATGTTTGCCGAGGTGCCACCTGTGTCTCCCTGCTGGAAGGAGGCAGGGAAGTCTCCTGGATGCTGCCCATGTCATCTGGGCTGTTGGTGACCCTGCAGTGTGTTTCCTGCATCCAGTGCCTGTCTCTCCCTGAGGCTTTTGGAAGGCGCCTTCCACCGCAGGACAAGAAAAAGCTTTGCAAAGAGAGTAACCATAACTTTATCCCTGCTTCTCTAGCAGCGAAGATAAACTGCATAAAACAAGGTGACTAGCTTGAAATCTGACCATGAGCCAGAAAGTCGGGTCTCTGTTAGTAAAACTATTAGACAACATGCCATTATTCTGGGAATACATCAACCTGGCAGCAATGGGGCTGGTGCAAGAAACGCCACAGACACTGCCAGCGGAGACCTGGAAAACGCAGGCACCAGCGTTCCTGAGCGGTGGCTATTGCTCAGAAATCACCAGCAGGCACATGGCATCGCAGCTTCACTTGCGGGGTGCCATTTGTATTTGGGAGACTACCGACATTAACCCCATGATAGATGCCAGGGACTTTGTGACACTTCCCCTCTGACCAGCTTGCCAAGTTTCTGCAGCAAAGCCTGTCCTTGCAATGGCAAAAGGATGCCATTTTCCTTTGGCTGCCGGGACACCATGAAAACCAAACTGCTGCCACTCTCTCCCTGTCACCAACAACAGATACATGGAAAGGCAGGGAAGCCAGCTGCCATGGAGCGGTTTTGGTCACTGAAGCAACACTTTGAAATTTAAGAACAGAGAATATAGTCCCTCCCAGATGTAGAAAGCAACAGTGACCCTCCGTCTCACTGGTTCATCCATATCTTAGTCTGTCCTCTGTGGCTGTTAGNCTCATCCATATATTAGTCTGTCCTCTGTGGCTGTTAGTAAAAGTGTTAGTTTTGTCATGTTTACAGGTCAAAAACTACACTTAGCGTCCAGCTTTTTATTTCTTGCGTTTCACCAATTAGGCTGCAGAAATTGGGAACTTTTTGTTCACTGGCATTAGCTTGCAGTGACAAGAAGCAAAAGATTCCCTATCCCATCACCAGTTCTGGGAGGTATTTAGCCACCCACAGTAAGAAGCAGACAACAGGAGATCGGGGATGGTATTTCCCCTTTAATGTATAATATTTTCTCTCAACCCTTTTAAATGGGTGGAGAATCTCACAAGGACAAAATTTTTAAGTTCTGGCTGCAAAAAATGATCCAAATCTTTTCTAGGTGCCATATAACAAGAGCAAAGAGACTGCACTGAGAACAAACTCAGCACTATGAGGATAGCCTGCCTGTTGGAAGTGGTGTGGTAGGGATAATAGCCTGGAGAATAAACCATGAGATGGAAGCACCTCATCCAGACAACTCCAGACATTTATGGTCAGACTGGGAATATCCATGAAGCCAAAAGTATTTAGGCACGCAGATTCATTTTGGATCCCTGGGGGATTCTCATACCAAACTTTCTGTTTCCACTTTTAATATCCCATTAAATGGCTACAAATAGACTTTCTTGCTTTAATCCTTTCAACTAACCCCTTACCTATTAGTATCAGGCATCTAGAATGTGAATTAGGGTAAGCAACATAAATGTATCATTGACTTCTTGATGCTATTTGTATCAACTTCCCACCCATCTTCTACAGTACAGAGCAGACTTCTCAGTCCTGTTACTAATGAGGAGTTAATACAGCGCTGGAGCTGCGTTCTTTGTGCAGCGATAGCAGCGTAATCCTCATCAGTGGTTTGGATCAGGCCTACTTGGTGGGGGAACCATTTTGGTTGTACTCAGTTGAGTTCAAAGGAGGACAAGCTCTTGGATCATCTCCCCATTACCAGTCCCTGGCTGCTTCACCTCCTCTTCACACTGCGCGCCAACCCAACTTATTCCAGGGCTTTTTGGGGTGGGGGATAGAAAGGGAGGAACAAGGTGGCCAGCCAGAGGGTGCTCTCAGCCCTAAGTTGTCAGAGTGTGACAGCCCAGTTTGGCCTGGAAAATGAATTCAAGACCTTTAGGGCTAAAAGCACCCAGTCCAACTCCGACGCTCTATACATCAGGTACAATAGGCAACACATAATGCACACTCGTTCCCTGGATACACAGGCAGACAGCACCTGCAATTCCTGCCCAACAGAGGCTGGAGGTCACACACGCTTCAGGCCCCAAATCTCTGGCTGAGCTGGGACAGAACTAGAGCTCACAGCTAGTATTTTACATATCTCTGCCACTGAGATACAGCTGTTAACAGCCCTGTTGGCACTGAACACCTGCAACATCAAGCAGGAGAGCAGCTTATTTCCAGGAGCGCCCCCCGCCAATCCCCACCTACTCTTGGGGTCTATTTTCAAAGAGAGATAAATGGTGCTTTTAATTAGCACCTTCCATTTTCATTTGAGCCTCAGGGTTTTTGGAGCTGGTCCCAAGGGGGAGACCAGGAATCCCAGGAAAATCAATCTTAATTCAAAACAGTAATAAAAAGCAGAACACTTGCTTCAGAGGGCTTGCAAAGGACCTCTTCGGCATAAGCTCCCCTTGCATAACCTTCGGCCTCTTAATGCAGTGAGGAAGAGACTCTTAGAAGTGCTTTCATTCTTGTTTCATTCTACTCTTTTTACATTTCCTATCTGAACCGGTTAAAAACAGAGAACAGAAGCCCAGAATGGTTACATCTGGGCAGTGAAAACTTCAGGAAGAGACCTGAAAAAGTGAAAGAACAGTCCAGAGTCCTCCAATAAAACAGCAGCTGAGCTATCTATGATGCTTTTTCTCAAGGAGATGATGGAAATACTTTATTCTTCCTTGTCTAGCAACACACTGTCTATCATTTAGGAAAAGCCATCAGACAGCTGTGGATAATGCAACTTAAGCAACATAAACTTGGCTTTGTAAGAAAATAACGTTAAAAAGATTTTATGAAGCTGATTGGAATAATCTAAAGACCTTTCCACTTGTGTAGGGCCAAATGCCGGAAGAGCTCAGCACACTGGCAGGTAAACTACTCCACAGACACCTCCCTCTGCTCCTCTCCTGCCTCTCTCACCAGTGCAGAATCTTGGCACGTTACGCACGTTATGCCCGTCACTGGATAACTCTGCAGTCATCTCACTACGCAACGCTGCCGTTTCCACTTTACATATGAAGAACTGAGGCTCAGACGGACTCATCTCACCAGGTTTCTGCCATGTAAAAACTAGCCGTAGTCTCATCTATATAGGCCCCCTCTATAGACAATGGGGAGAGCATAAACATTCAGACCGTAACTTACTGTGTCTATTGTAGATAAGTATCCTAGAACGAGATGACTCCCAGGCATCTAAAGCAAGGGGAAACAAACCCTGCCTTAAGTGGTTTTCTCAGAATCATGTAGGAAATCTGTGCTCAAGTAGAGAACTGCTTCTCTTTACCTGAAGACAGCATCCTGCCCACAGCTAACCCGCTGTTGAGGTGCCAGGAGTTACGCAGTTTAGTCCCTGCATTCTGATTCCATCTCTCTGGATGCCACTAGCCAGACAGACCTGCCCGATACCCTCAGCAGTGCCTTCCTCAGCCAGACTACTCAAGCTTGTCCAGAGGTAGTACTGAACATGCCCACCACATCCCTCTGTCATCTCTACCACAGTGCCTTTCAAGTGCAGCAAGCAGTCACAGCCGAGCTCTCCGTACGTCCAGCCTTCTTCATTCTTGATGCCAAGGGAAGCGAATAAGTAAATCGTGCCATTTCAGAGTGAGTAAAGCCCTGGCTTAGCCATCTCCAATGAATTTTAATCTACAAATAGCACAAGATGAAAGCCATCAGGAGAGACTGACAGGACTCCCAGATGCCCGCTAGTCAAGAGCTGCTCGTTAAACTGAATGCCTCCATTAGGTCAACAGTGCAGCAAATACCATCAAAAAATAAGTTACAAACCTCAGAAGGAATGTTTATTCTCAAATGCAGAACTGGCATCAACGCACCAGAAAACCAAACTCAAGGACCAGAGATACTACTAATGACAATGAACGCAGAATTTTCCAGACTGACAGGAGATTCACAGCTCTGCAGCTGGGAAGCAGCAGCTCAGACAACAGGCAGAGCTGCAAATCCTATTCCTTGCAGACAAGAAGAGAAGATGGGGTTGGTATCATTAGCCATGCTGCAAATGCAAAAGGTGTCTCTGAGCCACAGGAGTTCAGATAAGATAACAGACCTTCGGAACTTGTTGATCAAGAGTCTGAAGGGGGAAAAAAAAAAAAAGGTTGCCACTAAGTCCTCATTCCGGAATCCTTCCCAAGTGCTAGCCAGGAGTTGCCACAAGCTCCAAGGCTGCTGGCTCCAGAACCCACTTAGGATGCCAGAATTCTGGCTACGCAGCCTGCCACATGCTTGCAGAAACCTGCTTCCCTAATTTAATGCAAGCTTGTCGAGTTTTGTTTCTGGAACCCATCCTGAGCAGCAGCCAGGAACTGCAGCAGGCTCCAGGCTCTGCAATAGCATTGTCCCACTCCATGTTCTAGCATGGCCACGCACCAGCAGCATCCTGGTTCTCGAGCCCACTGTGGATGCAGTCCGAGTGCAGCCTGTTGGAAAATGTGGAAACACTGGTCAAATGTTGCTCGTGAAGCTCTGTATCAGTAAATCCCTCCAGACCTGCCAAGGACATCTACATTCAGTAAAAACACTATTTTGGAATCCATCTCCAGATATTTCCAAGAATTTTTAGGAGGCTGGAATGCACAGCAGTACAATTTTTTTTTTTTTTGCACCAACCTTATTATTGTTAAAATGAAAGTGCAAAGTCTAGAGACCCAGTGACTCTTTCTTGAGTGGAGTTCCAGCTGAAGCCCACAGGGCAGATCCACACATACACATGTGCATCTGCCTCTTTAAATGTGCTTAAATGGGAGAAAACAACAGCAGACAGCACCGGTCTGGGATGTACCCAGCTTCCCAGCCCTTGGGGCCTCTTCAATAGGCTTTAGAGTCCAAATGAGGTGTAAGTCTATTAAAAAAGAGCCTGTGCACAGATCAGAAATCCTCAGAGGGTTGTGGCCTGTCACTCTGGGGCAGTCGGTTTCTCTCTGATATGTGTACTGCGAAAAAGGAGCATCATGAGAAAGGAAGGACAAAAGGAAAAGAGAGTACAACAGAAACAAAAATTTGCTGCTTAGTATCTTTGCAGAGATCTTACTGTATCTGTATGTCAGGACTCTGAATGCTCTTTCTTCTCCTGCACGCCCTGCCAGTCCAACATCAGTCATGACAGGTCCTACATCCCATCCCATACACCCTTCCCCATTCAAGGAATACTCCATCCAGGCCTGGGGAGCACAATGGATGGGGATGCCTTCCAAGCTTTTGTCACCAGCTCTTCATGAAACCACAGCTGGGGCACCGATACAGTACCCACCACTGCTGCTTGTGCCTGCTTAAACTTCAACCAGTTCTTCACCTTCACACACTGCTGGATGCACAGTACATAGCAAAGCCACGTAAAAAAACCACAAGACCACCTTACACAGCTCAACATCCAAGACAGGAGAGAGGGCTCCCTCTCTCTGAGCATTTTTCCCTTTTTAGGGGGGGCTGATGCCCCAAACCCTGCAGGCTGTGGGAGCAGGCTGGGAGCAGCTGCAGGCAGCACTGCTGCGGTGGCTCCAGAGGCTGGAGTGCTGGGGCTTCGGTTGTGCCTGCTGACAGGGAGGTAAGCATGCACGTTAGCTGCGACGAGATATTTGGGGGAGACAAAGACTATTACAGCTGCAGCTACACTGTGGTACATAACCTGGGCCTGGCTACAGACAGCTCCAGAGCTGCAAAGAACATTCAGTGCCAGCTTGGCAGGCAAACGGAGGATTCCCATGGCAAAGATGAATGCCCCGGGAGGTAAAGCATCACTACTGCAGCTCCTGTGCGGTCACCTATTCCTCCTCAATGGCACAAGAAGCCGCATCAGGCCAGGAGACACTGCTGAGCACCAGTCACCTTTGCCTGGCAAAGTACCACTTGGGGCCATAAATCAAGCTACCCAAAGGATAATTTCCTGACTGCTTTCTAGGTCTCAAAATTTGTGTTTCTTCTGAACAGGAATGAAAACAAAACGTTTTGAGTGTGGCTTTTGGGGCTTCCCCTCCCCAATGGAAACATCCAGTTGTTATTGGAAAAACAGTCATGTTTTCATTTAGGTAAATTTTAGTCAGAGGGGACATTGGGCTCTTAATCTAAATTACAACCAAGGTGAAAACCGGACTGAAAGTGTCATATCACTGCAGAATATTTCCGCTTTGGCTTATTTCACAGAAATTACATTGAATCAAAACTGCTCAGACTAGCTCTAGGCAGAGGGAGCCAGGCCAAAGGCAGAGAAACCTCGAGGCTGCTGTAGTTGATTAATCCAGGATCGGGGAGGTGGGCTGCAACCAGGAAGGTTTACAGCTACCTTTGCGCTCCCATCCCGGTCCCAGCTAAGGCAGCTCGGATGTAGCCCGGGATCAACGCCCGTTCTCTCTCCGCGTATCTCCCTCTTTCCCCTCCCTTTCCCTTTCTCTCTCAGTAAATCCCAGAGGGCACATTTCCGTGCAGAATAAGCCTTTTTGTGAGGAGGGAAGGGAATGCACAGAGCCGCTAATGAGAACGAAAACTGGAAAGCGAAACCCCGGGATGGGGAGAGCCGCCGCCTTCTGCCCACCGGGAGCCCGGCGGGCGGCGCGGCCCGGGGAGGGGGGCTCGGTGCTGGGTGCCCTCACCCCTCTGGCTCCCCTGCTCCGACTTCCCTGCCTTTTATACGGCAGGCTGCAGAAAAGGCAGCAGAACAGCCTTTATCATGCAAATAACAAGAGTAAATGGGCAAATTCCCCGGTGGGCACTTGAGTGAAATGCAGAGCTTCTGGCAGCGGGGAGGGGGGGGGCAGGGGAGGGGGTGCTTTATTTGCAGGTCTCTGTTCTAATTTAACTGCGATGGCAGCTAAAGGAGACACCAGGGACCTGCTCTCATCCTCGGCACTTCCCGCCGCCTGCCGGGGCCACGGGCGGGGAGCGGGAGAGGGGGAAGGACGGGGAGCGGCGCCGCGGCAGAGCCGGCGCGGAGGCTCCCAAAATCCGGGCTTGACGCCCGCTCTGCCGGGCACCTCCGCGCTCCCGAGGTAACCCTGGAAGAGAGGCAGGGAGGAGCGTGAGCGAGGGCTCCTGGGGAGACGCCTTTGATCCGCTCTTCTCCCAAAGCTCCGGGGAGAGCCGGGCTGCCCCCCGGCTCCCCCCCGCCCCGTACGCCGCCCAGCGGAGCATCCCAGCCAGGAGCAGCCGCCGCTCCAGCCCCGCAGGAAAAGGGGCTGCAAGACGCGCAGCCTGGCAGGGACGGATGAGGAGCCACCTCCTCATGGCAACAGAAAACGTAAACTAGAGAGTCAGCGCTTACTGCCTGCGCGGTCCCCTCGCGTCGCAGGCCGGGGTCGGGTGGCCAACCCAGCCAAGCAGCCAGCCCGAACACATGGATGACACAGGAAAATGGCCCTGTATCCAGGTACCATACAGCTGATAACCCACCTGCCAGTGCTGGTAACACCACAACGAGCTTCTAGCTTCATCGGAGCAAGAATTGTGTACCACATCGCTGCTTCTTTGGGCTGGGACCAGAGAAGACTGATGGCCCCAGGCCACTGTGCTGTGCTCCCTTCTGCAAAATGGGCACAGCACCCCTTACACAGACATACAGAGAGCCTCCTGAGCTGGGTGGGTAGTGAAATCTGTGCCAGTTATACTGGAAAAAAACCCACCTTTGGGAGGAGGACACCAGAGTCCTCAGAGAATGGTGAAGGGGAGACAACTACATTGCAGAAAAAGAGAATCAAAGATAAGGGACAGCAGATGAATGCAAATGAAAGAGAGCTGATGTAGTCAGAGCCAGAGGAGAGAGAGGGCGTTAGGGAAAATCCACCACAACTTTCCAGGCTTTTCCTGCAGCTTTAGAAACCAGCCCCACCATGACTGGAGTTGAAGCCTAAATCATCCTCAGCTGTTTTCAAAGGCTGTTTGGGAGATATCCAGCCCATCGGCTGCAAAGCCCAAAGCTTGAGAAGCATCCCCACTTTTCCAAAGGCTGGAATTGGTGATCCCTTTTCCCATACCGGTTCTCATCACAATCTGCTCTGCTCAAACCAAGGATCTCAAAACATTTTGCACCAGTTCTCAGTGTGAAACTTGCATGTGCATGGGGATGGTGGGAAAATGCGTTTCTGTCCTTCAGACAATGTGAGAAACTGCGACGGGCAGAAGCTAAGGGACTGAACCAAGACAATGTGATGTGACGGTGGCAGAGCCAAAGTTAAAAGGTGGATTTCTATGCATGAAGCCACCCCTTATAATTCAAGCTACAAAACTCTTCTTTCTTAAGCTCTGGGACCTACCCTTCTCCCTCCCCTCACTATATCCAAAAAGCCGAAACAGGGGAGCCGCCTGTCCTGCACACAGCAGCTCCCAGTCCAGTGGCTTGCCAGAGCCGTCACACTCAGGAGCGGGTGAGGATGCCCAGCTGGCTCCCTCCAAGCAGCCCCAGCCGAGACCGAGGGTCCCGCTCGCTGGCCTCGGGGAGCACGGGGACAAGGCGCCAGCCATGACTCATTTGGCATTCTGAGAGGCTGGTGCGCAGCATCCCCATGCCGGCAGGGGGTAAATGAGAGCTCAGACATGAGTTATTGGAGCACTTACGTTCCCAGATTCTCCCAAACGTCGGGAAAAGGACAAACTGTTTAGTTGTAAAGAGCCTGGGGGGTGTGAACGGGGGAGGAGAAGGAGGAGGGAGCTGTGTCAAACTACTTTCATGAAGCAGAGACTTTGAAATTGAACTCGTAAGAGCTACGGATAGAGGGAGGGTGGGGGGACCAACCCCCAAGGTTTACCCTGGAAGCCTTCAGCGTGGATTCTGGCAGCAAACTTGGGACCTACCGAGCACCCCTCACCATCATAAGGCCAGGAACAGCACAGTCCACAGTCAACTGTTACCACATGGCTGCCTGCTGGGTTGCATTTTTGGGGAGGCAGATTTAACAGTTCAGGAGAAGAAAGAAGAAAAGCTGAGAAGAAGGGGCAGCGTAATTTTTGTCAGAAAGGGACTGTTTATAGGTACCACAAGGACNCTGCATTTTTGGGGAGGCAGCTTTAACGGTTCAGGAAAAGAAAGAAGAAAAGCTGGGAAGAAGGGGCAGCAGTAATTTTTGTCAGAAAGGGACTGTTTATAGGTACCACAAGGACATGGAGTCACCCCAGACTTCTCATAGACACAACTACAATAAGCCTCAGTCAAACAAGCAGTCTTTAACTAAGCGGCACTGGTCACAAATTAACTAGTTGCACACTGGGGAGGTCCCAGACACAGCTGCACACAGCAATATTCAGAAGAAACACAGTGAAATTTGGGGCTCACTATGCACAGAGACATGCACAGGACATCCTAGAGGAAACCTGGACCTAGTTCAGTTTCTATAGCTGAATCTTCCAGTAAGTAGAGATATACAACAGTGGGTTAGAGGGATCCAACTTTCCCATAAAAGAGCTGTACGCTCCCCAGCAGCTAGTGCTCTTCGTGGCAAGCTTCATCCTCCTGAGTATGGTGCAAATCAGATTCAATCCAATCAACTGTTGGATTGATCAGCTCAGATCTCACTGAGAGGAACCAGCCTGGCATTCCCCTACTGAACAGGGCAGAGAAAAGAACACCTTCCCTGAAGGGGAAGAGGTGTTGGAGAAAGCTGGCCTAAATTATGACAAATTTCTCTGTGATGTTCCGACTTTTGCTTAGTATCATTATGCTGAGAGACTGTGTCTTGTCATGATGAAATTTCACTAGTTGCACACCTCTCAGAATCACAGGAAATACATTTCCCTCAGCCTCGCTGACCAGCTCCTTGGACTCGCTGAGGATTTTGGCGAGTGGGTTGTTCGGTTTTTTTCCCTGAACTATAAGCGATGAGGATGCTGATGTTGTTTGTGTTAGGAGAAATATCTTGTCAAAAAGTACATGCTAGCTTCTCAGTCTTGCCAGGCTTAGATATGGCCTCAGCATGGCACAGCCATATCATATGACCTCCATTCTATTGAGGACCATGTCGAAGCCACTGAGGCAGCATCCTCTGGAAGCTGCCTCTTCTATGGTCCCCTTGGCACATGCGAAGGAAGATCCCTACCACAGAGCTAGTCCATGGAGGTACGCTGGACGTGCCTGGGGGACCTGCCCTGCTCACTGGCTGAAAGGCAAAATTAGGGTCTTCAACATTTTGCAAGATCACACCCTAGCAGAAAAAACATCCAAAGTGAAGGTCCAGCCTCCTCCCAGCTTTAGGAAAAGCTAGGTTGTAGAAAGCAATTTCACAGCCAGAATGTCGTGCCAGATGCTACCACAATTTTGGTGACAATGAAGTCATCTGCCATGGGAACTTGGTCATCATCTTCATGTTGCCCTTCTCAAGATACCCCTTCTCAGGAGTACCACACTGGTAACAGCACAGGAGAACCCAGTTTCACCTGGACATTTCCCGTGACTTTGTTCCTGGGCCCTTTGAAGAATCCAGTCAAACAATCTGTTCTTTTGGTTTCACACTTTTTTTGCCCCCTATGTTTGTAGATTAGATTTCAACGTACTTCCTAAAAACCTGCTCCTATCTCCCCCTTGCCTACTGGTGGCATCCCTTCTCTAGCTTCCTTAGCACCATTCCCCTTATTTTTTATGTATTTTCTCTCCACAGTTTTTCCTCTCAAATTCTTCCTGCTAAGAAATCTCCTGTTTCATCTCTTTCATCTCTGATTCCTTTTCTCCCAGCCCTCCCTTTCCCATTTCAACCCCCCCATTTCCATCTCCTAAGAACACTCCCCTGGCCGCACCTTCAAATCCTCCTCTTCCCACACATGCACCCCACCCTGCTCGCTCATTCATTTTCCATCTGCATCTCTCTCCTCCCGGATTCTTCCCTAAGTCTCGGCGATAAAAGTGCCAGATTGGAGTTGCTGTGTAAAGAGAGTTCATTTGCCATTTGCCACCATATGGGCCCAAAAGCAAAATCGTCAGCTAAGCGATTAAATCAAGTATGTCGAACAAAATGTTATGAACTGACATTATGGGTATATAATTTTATGCCATTTGTTGCCATCTGTTTATCTAAACAGCCCCCGTTCCACACAAACACACAGAAGTCTCTGCCACGCTCACAAGGCTCTGGCGCAGGGGTCACAGTGCCTCCCTTTTCCTCCTTTCCTCTTTCTCTTATTCTGTCCTTCCATTCTTTCTGTCTGTCTGCATTCACCAGGGACTTGGTCTTGGAGTCTGCCCATAGACTGATCTTCCACTACACTCCAGCACAGATTTAAAGGAAACCGCCCCACAGTAATCAAGGAGGTTACCTCAGAGAATGAGGTGTCCTCTCTTGCCTTCAGACTCTGTCCAAGTACATTTCTCTACAAGAAAATTAATAAAGTATTGGACCAGAAGAGGGAAAAGGAGAGAAAGAGATGGCGGAACAAGTGGCGGTCAGCAGATGGGTGTTATCTGTTAGCCCCCCAGCCGGGACAGAGGAGGCGCAAGAGAAGAACAGGCTATGCCAGTTCTTTGATCAGCTGAGCTTTCTCTTTGCTTCATTTTACTTTTTCCTGTGTCTCCAAGTGGATCACAGTCTATTTCAAGGTTAGGTAGACGTGGTGGCTATGACAGACTGCAGACTGACCCAGTGACCCCTTAGCCATCCTGCTCTCTGTAAGAATGTGAAGGCACTGACTAAAGTTCCCACTTACTTCTCTAGAAAATGCTTAGTAAGCTTAGCACAGGATGAAACCATAAGAAGCTCCCCATCCGGTGGACTGAATTTATTCCTCAGTTTTAAGGTTGTTCTGAGGAAACTAGAGACAGATATCAAGGACATTATACGTAGGCAANGATTATATGTAGGCAAAGTTTAGCTCTGTCTTTCAAAACGGGAGAAGCTACCGGCTTTACTGATTCAGTCAGAACAGACAGAAGATCCAGCACGATAGTTTATCTCAAGTCCTTGGAAAGAGAATTCCTCCATTTGCACCACTTTTTGAACCCAAGTTTCCCTCATCCACATCAGATGCACAGATGATGCACTGGGCCTTCCCGGTGACCACTGAGAAGATGGGGCAGTAACCATGCCTGAGCCAAGAACAGACCAACGTATCACGTCTGTTCTCAAGGGTTACTTGTGAGTTTAAGAGGGTATTGGCAGCCAAGCAAGGAAAATATCTTCAGCCACTTCCCAGCGTGTCTGGCCAATGGTTTTAAAGACTACCTTTAGTAGTCTTTAGCACTACCTTTATTATTAACTGATCTAATGGGGTGTCCTTCCTTTCCAGGTGTCCTTAGTCTTTGGGGGAAATAGCATGTCAGCAATTGTCCCTGTAGTGCTGAATGTGACAGGTGGGTGGGGACATTTAGCTTTCCTCCTTCCAAACAAAACCTAGCTCACAGTACAGCCTGTAAAGAGAGCCAGCTCCTTCTCTGTGAATCCCTCCTTCTCCCTCACATCATTTCAATCAGTTTGAGGATTCTTTGGGGGAGAAGTGTTAGAAGAGGAAAACAGAAATCTCTCTTCACCCTCTAAGTCTCCCACCCTCATCCACAGGGCTACTGAACTGAGCATATGTCTCTCAGCATGGTGTAAATGGGAAGGGATTATGCCTCCATTACTAATGAAAAACAGTGGCCAGGCATTTTTCAAGCGTCTGGAGCACAGGTTTTGCTCATAAGCCAGCACTTGGCCTCAAAAGTTTATGTATTTCCTAGGCAGCAAGTAGGTTTAGCTACAAAGCGATTTGGCCATGAGGTATCCCTTTATCTTGGTCGCACTCACCACTGATGGTACTATATTTAACACCTCCAGGCCATCTGACCACCGTATGCTGGAGCTACCCTGGCACATAGCAAGGGCCAGCGCTGCAGCCACACGCTGGAACATGGAAAGCCACTGCTGCTTCTCCCCAGGGAAACTTCACGTGCACAGGGAAAACTAAAAACCTATTTTAAAATGCTCAAGAGATTCCTTCAGTTCCAGCAGATCTTGGATAAGGTCCTAAATGCTGGCAGTTCACAAATAATTATACAGCAAGCCTATGCCAATAAACAGGAGCTCCTTCCTTTCCAAGGCCGTTGCTGGTCTTGTCTTACCTCTCAGCTGAGGAAGAACGGGCACACAGCACTACCAAGGAGGTTCTCAGCACTTGGCAGCATCAAGTCCTCTATGCCCAGCTGCTCTGCTGGAAGCACGGCGTACTGGTATGTTCAGGCCAGCCCTAGGCTGAACACAGGCAGCTGTCTGCCTAGCTGTTAATGCAGCTTTGCGCTGCGTGTGCATGGCTGTATTTCCTTCCTGCTACAGGAGAAACAGCGGAACACCTCAAAGACCCCCGGAGAGCCTCAGCTAAACCAGAGACAGCAATTCGCCTGCTTAGAAGAGCAAGCTGGCATAAGTACAGCCCACCTGTCCTCTGGGTACTGTACCAGCTTCCCATCTGCTCCCAAGTGCATCTGAAGGTGGTCATTTTGATCTAATAAGCATTTGATTACTTTTTCTAAGAGGCCACCTCTCTGCCAACACATCCCAACTACTGCCCGCATCAGATGGGTCCCTTCTTACAGCTTTTATGTCTGCTGGGTACGGCTGTAAGCAGAGGTGTAGTAGTCAGCTAACACAGGCAGCTACGCTGCTCTCTGCCCAAAAGTTTGATTTCCAGTGGGGGTTAGAAGGAGAGAAAAGAGTGAATGGCAGTGTAGCGGGTCACCACTGCTTCCCAGTACAAGGAGGAAGAGTTCTGCTGTGCTGTGCTAGACAGGTGTGATCAGTCTGCTGCTGCGATAAGCTCTATCAGCCCTGCTTTCCTGCAAGTGACGCCCAGCCTCCTACCCACAGCCCACGCTAACCAGGACAGTTGGTTAGGTTACCGACCACCTCTAGTAGCGCAGAACCACGGTGTGGCTCTGGATCAGTCCCCGCAGCAGAGAAAGCAGCCACCAGCCACAGGCAGGGAGAGGAGAGCACCACCAGAGCAACAAACTCCTCCAAGGTGGGATGGACACCATGACATTTAAGATGAATGCATTACCAACTTCAGAAGAATTGAGACATTTAATAATCTTCAGCTGGATATCTGGGCTTAAGACAGTATGTTGTCAAAACCACTATAAATAACTCCTTTTTAAGAGTCAGAATAAGGGGGGGGGGAAGTGAAAGCAGAATCGTATAGAAAAAAAAAAATCACAAGTTGGAAGGGATACAATTTTCAATACTGATTGTAATATTATCAGGGAAAAAAGCACCTGACACTGGACAAAAAAAGTATGTTATGTCCCGGATATCATCAAGCAATGTATTCATTGGAGAGCCAGGAAGCCAAAACTACCAAAGAGTAGAAGATGTATTACGAGGAGTCAGAATGAATACAGCAAGAAATACAAGTGGAAAAGCCAAGCTGTCTCAGATTCTACAACTGCTAAATCAAAAGCTAAAATAAACTGGGAATCATAATATAAACAGAAGAATCATCAAAATGAGAAAACTCCTTGACTACTGTGGGAAAAGGATGAAGAGTCTTTTACTAATGTACAGAGCTGAAAGGTAACTAACAATGTAAGGAGGAACTTATTTTATTGTCTACAAGAAGAAAAATATTGGAGAAAGATTGCCAAATCTTTTTCTACAGTGGATACAGCAGCAGGATTCAAAAAACAGTGCTCTTATTTGTGCAGACTGCACACTCCTTTAGAGAAATGCTGTTTCTGCAGACTGCCATTTGGGTTGTTACTAGAACAACAAACTGTTGATGGTATGGATACAGATGGCATTTTAAGCTGGGGTGAAACAGCAGAAGAAAATGATCAAAGGCTCAAGGCGATTGTGAAGAGAGCAAAAGCTGCTGGGCTGAATGGGAATGAAATATGTAAATCCCATTTAAGAGAGAACGTACCCTCCAGCAAAAGCAGAAAAGCATGCAGGTAGATCATGATAAAGTTGAAATCACCATCAATATCTATCCTTCAACATACAAAGGGGTACCAACATAGCTTGAAAGGGTAAACTGCGCAAGGAATACATGCCCAAACTAGCTGTATTAACCAGCGACCCTACAGCAGCGCTCTGGAGAACTGTCCAAAGAGCATAGGATGAAAACCTCAATAAGAACAGTGAGAAATTGAAAGGGCTAAAGGAAGTGCCCCTGTAGGCATTGGGACAGTAAGCACAGAATTAATCTGTCAGTAGACATTTCAAAGAGGGTAGTGACATCGTCACTGTAAAATGAATGACATTCAATATCGAAAGGAGCAGCATATGCCTCTTCGGCATTAACAGAAACTAGATGGATACAACAAGAAGACAATGAGACAGGGTTCACTTTTGCTTCTTTTGATCCTTTTTTTTACTATAACTGTGTGTTCTCTGTTGTAACCAATAATTCCATTTTGTCATTGCCCAGACAAGCCTTTAAAAATAAAGATACTTCCAAACAAAAACAGCGGAGAGTTCTGCTGACCACCGACCTGATCTCCAGGGCATTTAACAGAAGTCCAGGAAAGGAAAGTACAGAACTTAATGGTGTGCCTATCAGTCTCATTTTAAAATCAATAATTTTGTCTCAAATTTTGGACATTTTTTTCCAGGAGGAAAGGCTGCATTTTGACGGAGATGATTAACACAGAATTTGGGAAAACACGCTTTCAACCGCCAGCACAGCTTAAGGTGGAGCACTTCTAGTGCTAGAGGGTATTCTCTAAAAATGGTAATTCCCAAGACGCTATGCTGGTTTTATAACATCAGAACTGTATCGGTCATTTGGGAATTGAGAAATCTTAAAGGCATCTCTGAATTATTTTATACCGACAACAGGGTTAAAAAAAGGGGGGGGGGGCNNNNCAAAAAAAAAAAAGGCTACGACAAGCAGAAGAGCTCATGTGGATGATACAGAATAACATAACCATCTTGAAAAAGTATTATGCATTTGAAACCAAGCACTTCCAGTTCCCCATCTTCGCTTTAGGAGAATGTACCAAACCTAAACGCGCACATCACAAGTAATTTTTCTAATCCTGGTGTACCTGACATAGTAACATCTGACAGATAGCTGGCACTCACTGAGGAGGGATTACAAGAATTCAAGCACTATGCAGTAAAGTACCAGGGAAGTTACACAATGCAGAGTCCTCCTCAACCCCAGTTCAGTGCCAGGATGCTGGAAAACAACATCAAATTAATCAAGGGTTTATTGAAAAAGAGTGAAGAGCCAGACAGCAGCCTGTATTTAACTTTGCTTTGTTACTGGATAGCACTGGTAAATACTCTCATTTTATCTCCTGACATTTTTTGCAGAAGAAAACCTTAAGAAAAGGAACGATGAGATTGATACTACAGGACCTCAGAATCACAGATGTGTGAAATACATATATAATTAATCTGAAACCCAGTATGATTTCCAGAGAGATGGCTTTCATTAAATGAAAATTTTTATAATTTCAAAGCAATTGCAATAATAATTTTAGTCAAAATGTGAACAACAGCTCTCACAAAAACGCTGATAGTATTGGCAACGCATTGTGAAATGCATTGGTTTTGTTAAGCAAGCAGTTGAAAAAAATCAATAAATGGGAAGTTTGATTGGCACTATCAGATGTCTTCTTCAGACAAACAGCAGATCACAACAAATACCAGCTCATACCCAGTAGGTTTTAGGATTCTACCCTAGGCAGACAAATAAGCTCAACTTCTCTTCGTTTTTAGCTACTCCAGATCTTTGGAGAAAGCCCAGTTAACAGTAAAGAATTGATCACATACTTAAAGGGTATTTCCCCTAGACAGAGCACTTTAACTTTACACTCTCTGGGACAAAGCTATCTTTTATTTTGCTTCTATACATTACTGGTGCTAGGGAATCCATGACCAAGGCTCTACAAGCCAATTAGCCTTTCATGGCAGCACAAGTGAGAATGCATTTGAAGACTCACCAAAGCTCCCTCTTCTCTACACAGCATCAAAATTATTCCTGTTGACTTGCAGAGTCCCAAATTCCTTTCTCCAAATTTCTCCTCTTCTTCCTGGCGTGAGGTGACTCATACACCTCCACTTCTACTAGTCGTGACCCAACTATCAAAGTCCCACAATCGTGTTGTAAATAATTCATGTGAGATGCAAGCAAATTGTCAACCACCTCTTAGGACCAGGGTAAGATCTAAACAACTTCTGAGCTCTGCTATTTTACACAGATGGATGGGTGAGCAGATAATCACCGTCTACAATATCCATCAGGGATTTGATAAACTCATCAGATGCACTAAGCGTCCCATCCTTTCCAATACAGTCTAGGTTTTGCTTACATCCCTCCATTACCACAAAATTCAACTGGAATCCTTCAGATCTGATACCATGCACCATTTGTGAATGCATCCACCTGGCATGTGCAGTGCACAGATACCTCTTACAGCCATTTCAAAACTAAGCAAATAGCTGGTAGCTCTCAAAGTCTTGCTGCTACTTCAAGCCTAGCAATAGTTGTAGGGACTAAAACTCAGATCCTGAATTGTAATTTGGCATCAAATTAGAATGAAGTGAGAGGAAGCTAGAAGCTAAGCTTCGGAACCAGGGAACAAATGACCTGCCACCCTGTGACAGACAAGGTTTTAGATGTCTTCATAAACCAAGCCTGAGTGGTGTCTGCCCATTCCGGAGCTGAATGGAGTCCAGAAAAATTGACTCTCTTGGAAATTAGAAAGAATTGAGAGGTGAATCTAGATCCTTCTAATCCCTTGTCCTCTCTTGTAAAACGATGCAGGGCACATACCACACCAAGACTGCTGAGCATTTGATTTCACTGCAGTGTCCCTGTTAGTCTGCTTTCCCCATATTGGACTACAGTTCTGTCAAACCACCCCTGATTTCAGCAAGAATTGATTCTGGCCCTATTATTCCTTCTGTGGCACTGGCTGACACTGGGAAAATGAACCATGCTGAAAAGGACTATGTATTAGTCTTCCCATCAATGCCACAGGGGCAGTGCAAAGAGCCTGGGTTGACATCTCACAGAAAGCAGGGGTTCTCTGTTTACACAGCAGCAACTGAAAAACACTCCCTGCATGCAGAGGCAACAAAATAAGGGAAATTAAGTCAGTACCCAGATGGTGCCTAGCAACTACAACTTACAGGATTAGGCCTTAACACAGCAAGAGTAAACAGATCTAGAATGAGCGTTGCTTACATACACGAAGTCTAGAGATGCGAGTTGCAAGACATCTTGCAATGCCTTTCAAACATGAAGCCTTGCTCCTCCAGCTCAGCAGAAGAAAGAATTCTACCCCTCTGCCTTCCTCCGGATAAGGAAGCAACTCCATTGTTGCTTTACAGATGCCAAATAAACGCCTCATGTGTTTGTCCCTCTCTCTTTCCAGTAGGAACAGAACTGCATCCTAGCATGGTAGGAACCCTAAGCGGAAGGAGAAAGGATCTAGTGGGACAGATGGATGAGCAGAGATGTAATTCCAGAGGAAAGCTGCTGTCATCCCATTAAAGATGAGGTTAAAGGTAGCAGCAATGAAAGAGTGGGAGATATTTCACTGGGGGAAATGGAGTGGCACCGAGCTTTGAAATTGCACTGCGTGAGAATATTAATAAAAAAGTTAATGACGCAATGTGCTTTTTGCTCCACATTAATTACACTTTTACATTCCAGTTTTTAATGCATTTTGCACTAGACTTTATTTTACATTCCAGGAAGGGGAAAATATAATTGCAGCTTTAATTTCTATAGCCAAACCCTGATAAGATCACAGCTGTGAAAATCTCATAAAAAGCTTTAAATTAAGTTAAAAAAACAGTTCCCTTCCCTCCTCCCCCTGCTTCTTTTCCTGCATGAGGTGCCATCAGCAGACGTGGTGAAAGTGTTGGTTCAAGGTAACACTGTTCCCTGGCATGGAGACCTTTTCCGAATTCAGCACCAGTTACGAGGCCTGGACCATCCAACACCGGGTACCACTGCTGGGGCTCATCTACCTCTTTGTGCCATCAGTGGGAATAAACCCCTTTCCAGTGACCACCTGGGTACGCAGGGCCCCAGCTGCAATACACATAGCATTACTGCGGTAATATACACAGTTCTGGTTATTACCAAAGGCACAGTCCCTGTGCTGGGGCTGTACATGCACGGACAAGACTGAAAATATCACACTGCTACAGACGGAGAACTGAGGCTTGTTGAAATAACTGGTTTACATGAGATAAACCAGAGTCTGTGTGAATGACACACATTATTGCACATTATTGTCTGAATCCTGTCAGAGATGCCTCCCACCACTGAAGAAATAAAGATGGATCCAATAAGATATCGTGAAAGTGGAGTAGCCTGACGCTGCTACCTTCTTCCTTTGCAACGGACAGGCTCTGGGTCTGGCCACAGAGTGTCTTTGTAGAGACAGTGATCCCTCTACAGCTAGAGACTGCGTCAGGTCCTAAGGGATCACTCCGCATATGCCCCTGCCTTTGGCTCTCCCTTCACTCAGAAATCCCAGTAGATCTCAGGATCCAACACAGGCATGGTGCAAGTCTCAGCACGACTACGTCCCTACGTCACAGCCAGTTGTTTCACTCAGGAGTGTGAAGAGGGGCCATCTCATCACGGTGTCTAAAGCCCTTCCTGCAGCTACAGCAGCACAGTTGCACTGTGCGTGCATGGCACTCTTACCGTGATGGTACAAAGATACACAAGTCTGTATATGCCCAGAGCAGTCTGCTGGTATACTGTATCTTCATTCACCTACCAGGAAATTGCTTTAGTTATGGAGATGAGCTGAGATCTGGCTTGCACCTGGACAAAACCAAAGGGTAACCAGACCCTCATCTATTCCTAGTACTACTCAGCTACAACTTGAAACAGTCGAGCAGTCCTTTCCATCCATTTTCTCTTTGCTATTCGTGCCACGGATCCTGCCCCATCACTTTGATCCTCCACATCCTCACCCCAGGAACTCCAGGACAAGCCACTGACTTTGTCACATACAAAAAGGTATCTCTTCCAAGGTCATGTCAGCGTTCCTAAATTTGTGGATCTCTATCTCAAGATCCTTAACATAAGCTACAGTATCATAAGAGTGAGAGACGAGATAATCCATGCTCCTGCCCTTGAAAGGACACTTACACAAGCATCTTCCTTGACATGTATTCCTACACGGACCCAAGTCGCTTCTCTGTTGGAAGCCTGTGACCTTGCTGAACCACTTTTTCTTTGACTCTGACCTCTTTCCCTCTAAACTGTCCAAACTGGATATCCCTGATTTTTCGTTCCTGAATTCACACCTGATCCTCCAATTAGATTAGTCTCTGTATTCCTGTCCACCATTGCCATCTATGCCTGTTCTTATGACTTTATTGGAGAGAGAAGAAATCTCACCCATGAGAGTTTCTGCAGTAAAAGGGGGTAGTCAGAGTACCTCATTCCAAAACCCCGTGAAGACTGGATGACAAGAGCTAAAGAAAGGTTCACTTCTCCAAAAAGGTTTTGTTGAACCTCTTGAGCTCCTTCTCCAGGATAATTTCCCAATTTACACCTCTGTAAACAAAAGCAGAATCCATCACTCACAGCCATATTATTTTCCTTGATTGTTCCCTACATGCAAAAAGCAGAAGAGGAATGCTTTTTCGCAAGTGAAAGAGAGAGAAGAAAATAGGAGAGACTGGGAGAAAGGAAGAGAGAGAGGCTCTAAAACCTCATTTTCCTGGTAATTTACTCTTCTATTCAGTTGAGTCCTGCTGCTCGTAAGCCTATTCCTGTTACAATATTAGATATAAACAAGTAAACTGTGTAATGGATCACATTAAGCAGGCCCTGCATCTTGAGGCAGGATTTAATTTGCATGGCAGATTATCTTGTCTGCAGTAGGAGAGGCACCCTGGGGCACTGACTGCATTAATAGGATCTAGTCTCTTAAAATCCATTAAGTCAATTGAGTGGACCAGTCTATAATCTCATTTCAAATCCAGCGTGAAAATGCTTAAACACCAGCCCTATGACACTGACAGCGGAGAAGTGACTAAAGGGACATTGGAGACCGCACTGTGCCATATTGCCTGCCTGCTGGGAGTGGGGAAGGGAGGGGAAAAGGGTAGGGCTCATTCTCTTTTAGCAAACTCCATTCAGAAAGATGCTGACAGCAGGAGTGAGGTGAGGAGAGGAGGCAGGAGCTATGCGAGGGGAAAGACTGCAGAGTTTATCCCAAGTAATGACAGTGGGTTGTTAAGCAATGTGAATTGGCTGATGAAGTTCTGGATACCTTATTGCTCCGACACAGTCGGAAACACTGGACTGTGAAGAGGGTATGCCTTTACGGGGATGTTCTACTACGAGGCACCAAGAATAGGGATTTTTCAAACTGTGCAGAAAACAGGATGAGTCTGGGAAACGTGGCATTGCAATTAAAATACAGGACTAGAATATGAGACTGTCAGAGCTGTGGAAACCTAGGCTTGTAGCCTCTCTGCTGCGGACTGCCACCAGCAGACAACGTTCTTGAACTCAGACACATTTGCACAAGGTTATTCTTGGCCTACCTGATCCAAGTAAACTTTTCCTATTTGCCCCATGGGAGAAAATCAGGTAAAGGCTCAATTTGTCTTAAAAAGCCTGGCCACAAGCTCCCCAAGGTAGAGAAGAGCTGGGTTTGGTTTGAATATATGTAAAATATTCAGCATAAGGGGTCTCCCGTCGGAGGTCTGGGCACCTTGACCACATTACACTAACCCTATAATCACAAATAGCAATACTAGTAGTAGAAAACAGATACAGCCAGACACATTGAAACCAGACAGGCAGAAACTCAAAAGGAAGAAAAAAGACATAATAGCATAACCTAAAAACTGAAGTAGTTAGAAACCTCCAGGACCAGATGGCATTTATGCAAACACTCTAAAGAAATCAAAGTATAACAAAGTTACTAACAAAAATATTCAATTTATCATTAAAAAGAGCCACTCTTCCACCAGGCTGGAGGGAAGCCAACACTCTGCGCTTCTTTTAGAAGAGGTGCTAAGGGCAATCATGGGAATTATAGACCTCAGTGAGCCTTACACCACTACCAGGAAAAATAGCTGAGAAAATCATTAAAGACAGAGTTATAAAGCACCAGGCTAGGTGAGTCTAATGTGGTAAAGAAGCAGCTCAGCTTCTCCAAGCGGACTTTCTGACCTGCTAGTGTTCCTTGGAAATGTCAGCAGCTCTGAAGAAGCAATGATAAGTAGGAGTCACCTAGCTATTAAGGATTTCACAAAAAACACATTCAAAAATTTTAGGGCTCCACTCCCGCTAACATGCATAAGCCCCAAGGGTGCATTTTACAGCATGACATTGATTTGAAAAGAAGAATGAAAGTGGTACTAAGTTGTTTTTTTTGTTTTTTTTTTTTTTTTAAGAATCCCATTCCTCACAAACTGTGGCAATGTCTCTAGGAGGGATCAAATTTAGGCACTAAAACCCACAAGACAGGCCTCTCCCACACAACTACAGGTGAGCTGTAGCAGTTGGCTCTAGCAGGCTGCTGAAGGGTCTAGTTTCGGGGGCACACAAACGACCGCGTGTCCTGTATATCTGCAGTGGGTGTCAGACAACCATACCAGGTACATCCTCAATGGCGAAGCACGTTAGGAATGGGATACTGCTGAAAGGGCCATCGCAGCACTATGTGGCCCATAGTGGCCATAGTCCACTGTTGAAGAGCTGCAGAATATTGCCCAGAGCCATTCCAAGCTGCCATGAGTGAGGCCAGCCCCACAAGTCCACATGATCCAAGACATCAGAGGCAAATTGATCAGGTCCTTAAGCATTTATGCAAAACCCAGAATGGCACCCGTAAGGAAAACCTGCTCCACAGCAAATAAATCACCCGCTTCTAGTTGCCCAATTGCACAGCTTTGCTCTGATGTATTTACAGCATCTTGAATGTAGTTGATTTACATGCTTCCACTTCTCCTTATTCCTTCCCAGCTGGAGATCTCCCAGCTTGCCGTGCCTGGCAGTACTCACACTGTTACAGGTCCAAGCACTAGCTCCTCCTCTGCCACCACACAGCTTCTCCTTCCTAGCCCTTTACATGCTGCCAGACCTGCTGCCCAAGGCAATCGTGTCACGGGAGCCCAAGGGACTGATATTAACGCAGTGGTGACTACCAGTCATAATGAGCCCAATATATTCTCCATTTCAAGAAATCCCTCAACTTTGATTGCGACATCATATATCAGAGAAGTCACTACATACCCATCCTGTTCTTATTCCGTTCCTTAAACATTCACTTTGTAGGGAGACAGGATCCCACGGAAGATGGATCTTTGGTTTGGTCCAGTGCACCAGGTTTTATATTCTGAGCACTGGACTCTCGCACACCAGAATTTTCCCAAATTTGCAGAGGCACAAGCGCAGCCCCACTCTTTTCCTTCACAGCTGCTTAGTCTGAGTGCCACCCTCCCCAAATGAACACAAACAGTCACACAGCAGTTTCTGCCCAAACTCAACATTTTCTCAGCAGTCCTCACCCAAACTGCGGAACATAACCTCCAGGGTCATGAGGGATAATGGCAGTCACACTCCTTCGAACCCTAAAATTGCACTAGGCAGTGCCACCGGAGCCCCGATGGGGTAGATGACCACAGACAAGTTGATATAAGAAGGGAGAGCACTTTTGCCTGGGGTGAACAACTGCTACATGTCCTGGAGAGATGCAGAAGGAAATTTTCAGCTCGTGGGGTTTTATTGCTGGTTTTGGGCCATTCCCTGCTGCCCCTAAAGGAGGCTTGTGGCTTAAAGACACAACCAAGGCTGTCACCTTTTCTTAAACATATACCATGACACAAATGAACTGCAACTTGCAGAGCAAACCGCATCATCCTGCCCACTCCCAGTCCTGCATTATCACAGATCAACACTATTCTTTGAAGGAAAGACAGAACCATCAGCTGTTTGCAAACCACAGTACCATCTACCTCTCCCACACAAACCACAGATCAAAGGCCTCCCCTTTCCAAACCACAGAGGTCCCAGGGGCCCCAAGCAGCAGATGTCTAGCAGTTCACTTTCTGCTAAACACACACATGCGGGACTGTGCAGTCTCTGCAATATGTGGTGGAAGGGAAAAAACATTTCCCCTTAGATACCCCAGGTGCATATCTAAGATACACAAAACCACCCAGTCGCTCATATCCACCTGTAGGGAGGCACAGGAGAAACCGAGGAGAGCAGGCGAGGACTGTCACACGGAGCTAGTGATACACAGCTCCAACATGGAGCACTGGCTTGTAAATGGAGTACAAACAGCAGAGCAAGGATGAGAAGTTTGCTTCCGTAACTTGAAGAGCAAGACCCAAATTACAGCAGGATACACCAGGAATCCTTGCACTCTTCAACTTCAGCTTCCATTTTACAATGGAGCCTCTCACCTCTACGCCTAGCATATAGGAAAAATTGAACGCGTACCTTCCTGAAGCCATCGGTATCTGCTCGAGTCTGACAAAATATTGAAACAACAGTTCCGAGAAACACA
Source organism: Himantopus leucocephalus (assembly GCA_003993805.1). Taxonomy (NCBI): domain Eukaryota; kingdom Metazoa; phylum Chordata; class Aves; order Charadriiformes; family Recurvirostridae; genus Himantopus; species Himantopus leucocephalus. The sequence goes on along the minus strand of RSEF01000006.1, from coordinate 17,903,040 downwards.
GACTGCCCCATTCATCTCCCTGAGTGGCTCACTTGCCTCCTGACAACAATCTGCTAAATATCTCCACTTAATTAGTTAGCTGTTCCTTGAAGCAAGTAAGAATGCAATGTGAAGACTGTGCTAGGACTATCTTTATATAAGCTTCTCAAAGACAGTTCGTTTTGTTGAAAAGAGAGCTGGCAGGTTTGGGGGATGCCTCAACTTATCTTTCCCTCATCAAGAATGACTCAGATTCAACAGGTCCAAAAAGACACCAAGACAGCCAAGCAAAAGGAAAATAAAAGGTTCTTCATGATGCCCTCCAGAGCCCATAGGGTGACCAAGCAGATGCTGTGGGTTTCCGGTGCACTTCAGAGAAAGGTCTATCCACATTTGGGGGTGAGAAATGTCATGAATTGCACTTAAGTGAGGATGCAAGGGGAAACGTACAGTTTCAGGAGACTAATATGAACATTAGAGAGGTCTCTGGCTTGGCGAAGTAAGGAACAGAGAACAAAGCAAAGCCAGTCTCTCTGGTCAATTTCAGTATTTATCCCTAAACAGAAGAAAATAAAATAAGAGATAGATACAAGAAGAATAAATCTTTGAAAATAAGTCAAATGTTATGTCAGCACTAAAACTTTACCCAGGACTGGCAAGTATGGTGTGAGCGTGCAGTGAAGAGTGTGAGAATAGACAGTAGAATTTGGCATCCATGATGGGAGCTTTATTTAAGGTCAAAAGAAAGATGGGTTTCCGTGGGCCTCAGCAAGTCAGAGATGAGAGAGGAGCTTCCATCCAATAACAAATTAATTAATTTTCCTTATTAAATGTGCTGAGCCAAGACATATCCCCCAACTGGGAAAAACTAGGAGCTGCCATCTCCTGGAGTGTCACTGTGCACCGGGTGAGCTACAGGCAATCACTAAAGCCTGACAAGGGTATATCTGCTGAAGACTAAGGACTGAGTGATCAGAAATCCAATCCTCTCTTTGGCAGCCCACTGCACTGCAGAAAAACAGATGTGAAAGCTGAAGTGTATGGGCCAGACTCGTCCCTGGGTAAGTCCACAGAATTCAACTGACTTATCAGAAACGGCTTTGGTCCAACATGTCTGTGACAGTCAAAAATGGGCATGGTCTACAACAAGCTTTGGCTCAAACCCTGAATGGAGATCATCTAGAGTGTCTTCAACTAAAACTAAGCATGAAGATTATCAGCTTGCAGTGAGTGCAGAAAATAGAGCCCCCAGCCAGAAGGAGAAAGGAAAAGTGTTAGCAAAGGTTGCTTGCAACCCATCCTTCATGTTCTGGATGGTGACATTTGTTTCCCTGTTACCACAACATTGGTTCGTCCAACTATATGCTACAGCATCAGTAACACACTGGCTGCTCGCGTGGATACATTCTCTTGCTTCCTATCCCAAAGCGTACAGCTTCTCTATCCTCCAAGCATACAGAAAGCCAAACTTACATGGTGGATAGTTTATTTCAAAGAGAGAGTTCTGCTAGAAACTTCTCTTCTAATGCAAAACGGCAGAGAAAGATAACATAAAAGCAACACAGAGTTTGGTTTTATTTGCTTTGTCATGCCGGCATTTTAGCATGTACTAACACATTTTTGCACTCCCAAGCTCAAGCAGTGGTCTAAGAGGGCATCCTGCTCTAGACTAGGATGTGCCTGTCCAAGAGCACAAGCCCTTCTGGGCCTGTCGCTGGGAAGCATGCAGGGCCCATGCGTACCCAAGGGATGCAGGCACCAGGCTGTAAGGTGAGGAAGATGAAAGCAAACCTTGGTAAGGAGCTGGTGAGGGAATCCCGCTCATTCCTTCCCCTAGGTGCTGTGTCTACCTTCCTGTTCTATGGTCTCCATAACACACGTGTGTAAATCTGAAGCCTTTCTTCTTCCCTAACCACAGGCCTATAGACCCTGGTGGTCCCAGATTCCTGGGGAAGAGGACTTGCAACATGTGGCCAGGCAGGAGTTGAAGGTGGTTAAGTTGTTTGTCTCCTTAGTGCTGCAGTAATTTCCCAGCTGATTTCTGAACTGCAGAAGAAAGGACAAGGATGGAGGGGAGGAGGGGAAGCAGAGGAAACGACGACTTCATCATTCAACAAGAGTTTGTGAGAAAGGAGGTTATATTGGGGGACCACCAAACGCGACGTCTTTCATTGCCCCACCTCCCACAATGCAAAGGTGCAGTGTTACCTCTTCTCCCACCCCCCCACCTCATCTACCCCCAACCAAAGTATTCCTGAGCTCACCATATAATGCAGTTTTTCATGGCGTGCCTGCTTATCAGGGCTCTGAAACTATGTGAGACATGCACGCAGACAATGGGCCTGTCTCTCAGCCACCAAGGGCTCTGAAGGGATCCCTTTCAGCGCTCACAGATTGCTCTGTGTTCCCTTAATTGACAGACTCGGCCAAGTCTGACAGCAGTGGCGTGCAGCTGGTGCGGGCTGCTCTGTCTCAGGTAGGCCACCTTTCAGCAGGGAAATTGCTTTTGATTGGCTTTATTGGAAGTAGCTTCTCCTATTCAGCTGGCAAAAGTCTCTTGTATTTTAATGGCTGACAGTTTAGGACCAAACTCTCTTTCCCAGGTTACCTCTTTTCCCCATTTCCAAAGTCTCTTAGACCTAAATAAGCCATCTTGAAAAGGACTGGACCTCAAACATAAGGAACAACTTTATTCGGTCAGAACTGCTAAGGATCTGGGACTTTCTGGATCCCAGTTTCTTTTACCTCTCAAATCTCCAAGATTTTGGCTACAGCCTGCAAAAACTACGATCACAAAGCAAGAACAACAGAGGAGCTGACAAGCGCTAACCCAAGTTCTTGACTTTAGTGCATGCTCTGGAGCTTCAGCGTGAGAGCCTAGCCTACGACTTTCAGGAAGGCCTGCAGGAGTTGGTCTCTGCCTTCTCCTAGAAGTCAGTGGAGGCTGGACATGAAATTCCACTCGGACTACTTTCAGCCTCAGGTATCTGTGGCATCAGTTATTTACTAAGAGTCTTTAGTGTGCAAATGAGCATTTCCTGGTGAAAAAAAAAAAGAAAGAAAGAATGATGAGACTGGTATGCTCATCTTTAAATTGGCAGCCAGAATCTGCCTACCCTGTCTCTTCCTCCACTTCCTGGTATGCCAGATGAGGCTGCACAGGCTAAGACGTCATATGCTTCATGGGCTACCAATGCAGTCCCTAGTTCTTTTCCGCATTCAAGATATCCCAGCGGGCAGAACTGAATAAGGCTTCACCTTTATCAGGGGAAAGTGTAAGAGTAATTTCCAAAGCCCTCCATAGCCTTTTCTTTTCCAAAGTTTTGTTGGCCTTAAGATTTTTTTTTTTTCTTTAAAACATCTGCACTTGGCTTTTCACTGTTTTATTGCAGCCCTTCTGCCAGGCTTTGCTTAACAACATATAGAACCAGGTTCAATTTTTAGGGGTCATTAGTAAAGATGACTTAGAGAACCCACTCAGAAACCTGGGAAAATTAAACTAAACTACTTGGGCACTCAATGAGCTATGCTTCTCCACAAATGATGACTCATCCCCTAACCAACCGGTTCTTCAATGAAGGGAGAAAAGAAGGAGAACTGGAAAGAAAAACATGAGTTCAAATAATTACCGACTGCACCTTTCTCAAAGAACAGCAAGAAGAAGTTAAAGCTCTTCTCTCTGATTTCCTGGTGCAGGAACATCTGGGGCAGCAAGTTGCTTCCTACTACCTGCAGTAACACACAATCTAGCATGCCTGTGGCAAGTCTCAGGACACTGTCTTCTGCTCTCCCCGTAGTAAGGTGGCACCAGGTTGTAGCTGACCCCTAGGACGTGTTGCCACACAGCCACCCTAGCCCACTTCTCCTACCCATTCCGCCTTGCCTTGCCGCCACTGTCCCCAGCAGGCATTTCTGCTTAGCAACTGCTCTTCTCAGCTGCTCTCACTTGCTGCTCCCTCACTTGTTCGATGTCTGTGCTTTAACAAGCATACCAGAACATGCACTCCACAAAGTATCCATATGGCCTTTTAAAACAGTTTCTTTCCTTAAATACAAAGCTTTTGCATCCCAGGGTTGTAAGGTAGAGTATCCATTCCCATAAGACACCCTCAGGCAATTGCTTTGTCCAGCTTGGTACACAGTGTTGCAACTACATTATTTCCCCCCAGTTATGACAGCATCTTTTTAAACAGAAACAATGCAAATACAAGAAAACGTAAAAGCAGGTTAAAGCTGCACCAGACCGGCACACAGATCTCTTTCCTCTTTACCACATGACAACAGGATGTTCCTGTTCTTAGGTATCCATTCTTCCAACTCCATCCAGGAAACACTTCTCTTGAAGGTATCGAGCTACTAGAAATGGGATCCCCAGGATCCTGCCTGTTCAAGAGATGGAGGTGCTCCAGAAGGTGGCACAGGCACTGTTGCAGTAGACTCCACGCTTGAAAGTCATTTCCCAGTTTAGCCAGCTGTGCCACCTCTGCTGAAATCTCTACAAATGGTCAGCAGAGATGAGGACTGAGGGAACTGACATCCACCATCAGATATAGTGACTGCATGTTCCTCGGCCTTGCCCCGTCCAGGTCTTAGCCTAGACACCAAAGCAAAAAGGAAACTTGTTATGTGGTCAAAGCACTGGACGAGGATTTGGGGAATCTGCGTTCCCTTTTAACAGTGACATAAGATGCTCTAAATTCCTTTTCAAAAATTCCAGACATTTCTCCGAAAAGCATGGACCACATTTCCTACAGGACTTAAGGTTTCTGGTGCTGCTTCTCAGCTATGTAGGTATTTCAGAACAGTGGTGTTTAATCCTTTATATATTATTGATACAGAGAGAATAGGAATTTCTAGCAGAAGGTCCACAGATTAAACTATCAGAAATTTCACAGTGTTATGCAAAACATCATCACAAGTTGCTCCTATAAATATCACCTAACAACACCTACCACTGTAGCATCCGGGCATTTTCTGTGTGACACCAGTGAAATCCTCCTCTTTTCTGCGTGCATCTCTGTATGATGCTTCTTATTGCTTGCTGATTTGTTTTATGCTGGTCTGTACTTTGCTTACTGTTATCTGGAGCGGTTGCTTGAACAGAAGGGGACGTGAAGTCACAGGGAGGTTTTCTTCCCCACAGAAGACTGTCTTGTAGGATTTCCTAAAGATGCTCAGAAACTGGATTCATCTGCTCCCTGAGGTCTGATCTCCCTTCCAAGGAAAGATCTGCTGCATCTCACCTCTAGCATGTTCTCTCCCTATAAACTGCAATATACTAGCTGCCAGACGAAAATCTGACCTTTAAGGTAGGTAAGGTTCATACCTTAGGAACAAATCACTATGATCTTCTTGGCTGAAGACACTGTCAACTAGACTGTGTACGTGTACACCAACAGGGCAGGCTACAGGCTGTATCACTCACCGTAGAAGCACAAGGCAAATGGTACAGGTCCCACATGGGACATCGCCTGACCTTCAGGGAACTCGGCTCTCCGTGCACTACATGACACAGAAGGAAGCAGAGTTTCTGTTGGGCATAAACTCTTGAGTCTGATGTTCTTTTTTTTTTTTTTTCAGACAGACAAGAATTCAGACTTTTTCTAGGTGGGCTGACATGCTATGTTCTAGAATAGACAACACAGACAAACCTGCACCCTTATAGACAACGTTATCCTTATACTTAACATCACCCCTTTGGCAACCACAAGCTTATATTTTGATTTATAACCCAGTGATCTTTCCCAGGGCTTATACCACTCCTTCAATACCTGACAGCACATGATGTCAGGTCCAGCAAGGACCCTTTCTCTGGGGCTATTGGGACAAACTAAAAAAGAGTGGTCACAAAAGCACTAAGAAAGACACAACAGTGGCACAAACTCCCGTTGAAGGGGGATTGATCTGCGAGGCTTTTTTTTTTTCCCACGTGAAAGCACTTCGCTGGGAAAGTCTCCAAGCCAAAGAGGAGAGGCCCAGAGGAAGGGAAGACCAAGAGGCCCCGAGAGCAGCCAGGGGAAAACGCTTCTGACTCTGCTAGGTGACATCTGGATAAATAGCAAACATTGTCATCCCCTGATGCTACTTGGGCTAGAGAGGCAACCAACCAGTAAGGGTCCAAAAGGCCTTCAAGTTATTGTGCTAGAAAGTCCAACGTTTTCATCATGACCATTCCAGTGGGAGTCTGATCACAGACATTCGGAGTAACTGTGCTCATAGCCTGATACAAGGCTTTGCTAAGCTCCCAGTGCTGGCTAGCCCAGGCAAGGGCAGGTGGTCCAAGGAACACAGCTCATGATGCACAGGCTGCGGGGTTCTCCCAGCCCCTGAGGTCAGAGAGGGGGAAAGGCTGTGAAGGATGGGAGCACAGGGGGTGGCAGGGAAGAGAGATGTTCCAGGGCCGCATGTAATGACTGCCGTGAGGCCAAGCACACAGCCAGGGCTCTCAAGCAACGCTTGCAGGGTAACGTCTGTCGTTTCCACTGGTGGGGGAGGCGAGGAAGAGAGCTAGGAGGGTAGCTCAGCTGCAGCAAAGCCACACAAAGTTGGTCTGTTCGGCTGCCTTTGTGGCACTGTTGTATTTATTGAAGGCAGCAGCAGTTTGTTCTGTCCTTTCAGTTACTGTACGGGACCCGATCGGGGTGCAGATGGGACTACAAAGCAGCCCTTGTTGTCAGTAATGTGACTCACATGTCAGGCTCTTATTTGCTGTCAGTGGCTTTATTAAAGTCTACAGTTTCAGACCCTAGACCCTTGCCTATTGTACCCCCTGGCCCCAGAGATTCTCTTAGGGAGCGCTCACAATTACCAACTCTCTCACAAGAGCACACAAACACACTGAGCTGGCATAGCAACTGTGCACTCAGGGGTGATGCCCAGGCTAGAGACAAGCTGGGCGCTTTTCATCTCTAAAACTAATACATGTACAGAAATGGACAGGACAGAGCAGAGACCATGTCTGGAACAGGATCTCTCCCTCTAAGACCGCCTGGTAACATACACATTCAGCCACATTCATTTATTCATATATTCTGCGCTTACAGATATGCCAATACTCACACTCCAGCTCTCACGTGCATTCATGGCTATGTTGTCCCCCATAGCAACATACACATTCACATGTGTTCTCACTTACACGTTTGCACACACATCTTGTGCGCTCACACAGATCCACAGATGGGCCTAGCACACTGCACACCACACACCGCCACGTCAACAAGCCCCCACACGGGTACTCACAGCCCCTGGTGTCACACAGGCGGGGACACATTTGCCCACCGCCGCAGTCTCACACTGAGCTACACACAGCTCACGGACTGCAGTCTCACACCGTTGTATGTATTTCCACAGACTCAGCGCGCACACCCAGATGAGAATTCCCACAAAGGCACTCACATCTCTTCACTTACGATTGCTTCAAGCAGAACAAAATTCCTATTTCAGATACCCAGCTGAAGTTAAAGACTGTTGCCTAGGCAAATCTTACTGTAAAAGGCTCAGGCTCTGACCTCTACATAAATGAAGAGCAATTCCTCTGATTTTACTAGATGCGAGAGGGTTGCCGAGAGCAGAATCCTCTCTTCCTTCTGACGTGAAATTACCTTTCAATGCTGTGGCTCTTCCCTTCCAAAGGGTTCTCTTTCTAACCTTAAACTAGAAAGCAAGAGACTTGCTACCAGCTCTGCTGTGGCGCACAAAGTCTGTCCCCCGGAACCAGACATCTACAGGAGAAATGAAGAAACAGGCTGCCAAGGCTACTAACAACTGCTAGAATAAGAGTGGGGAAATCCAGGACAGAAGCAGTCAGGAACAGATCTTGCATAAAGAAAAACAAAAAAACACAACAAAAAACACAAAAGAAAAGCCCAATACAAGTCTGAGAATGAGAATGCAAATGCGATGATAACAAAGGAGGACTGGCTTGGACATCCTGGGGTATCAGTGAGAATCCTTCCACAGACTTCATATTGGATTGGCCACGGTGTCTCACCAGCCGTTTCTGTTCAAGGGTCTCTTCAGCAACAGCAATGAAATAACCGTCACACATACATGTGCTACACAGCCCAAGTCAGAACAGTCATATAAGCCCACGCTTATTCTCATTTCTGTTCAAAAAGAGCTTATACACACGCTTAGCATTAATAGCAAACTAACTTCAATGAGAATCAAGTCCACAATTCCCTGCATAAGCCCCCTGTGACACAAGGCAGTATAATTCTCCCATATTATGAAAGGACCGTGAGATTAATACTTCTTTTTTTGTCCAGGTCACCGAACAGTCCTTCCGAGTCCTGTTTGAGCAACTTAAGCACAAACCCAGCCTCCATTCCACACAAGCCTCAATTCCACATAACCATGACAAAACTTGCGGGCTCCGATCTGCAATGGCAAACTTGACCATCTGTGGGCTTTACAGACCTTGGACACTGCACAAGGATCGTGATGTTGGAGAGCTGGATTCTTCATACTCCAGCACAAACCACGTTAGCCAGCCACTTAAGTAGCTCTGAATGATTCAACAGCTTTGGTATTTTTTTATTGCCTGCTGTTAAATTTCTGTGTTGTTTCTGTATTGGTGTGCACTGGTATATAGCCGTTTTATTCTACCCAAAGAAAGGTGAATTTCAATGATCAGGTGATGCCAGAAGTGCTTTAGATGTGAATGAAAGCTGTCATTTCAAAAACTGTCTATTAATACTGTCATTGCCATTATTGCTGCAACTTTAATCTCATAAGAGAAATCCTTTCACTGCAGAATTCACACAGGATATTTCAAACCAGAATACTCTATATTTACAACTCTGGAAATAGATATGAAGAAAACAAGTCCAAAAGAATAGTTATATTGATTAGTAAGGGCTCTGGATCTGCACAGATTTATTTCTGCATTTTATTTTATACATCTAGACAATTATTCTGAAATCAAAATAAACACACAAAAATCTCTTTTCAGGATTGGAGCCAATAAACATATAGCAGGGGCCTGACGTTTCAGAAAAGGTCTGTTTCTTAAAGAATCCAAGTCTGAGTTTCTAAACAATACAAATCTTGTTCCAAAAATAAATCTTAAAATAGGGAATATAAAGAAAACAGAACCATACCAAAATACAAGATAAACCACCTTTGGGTGCTAAAAGCCTATTTATTTACTATTTAATATCATGTGGAGCAAACTACACAGATTGCACTATTATAAAACACAAGGATACTTTAAATCACCCAACTATAGAAATACACCTATAGATTTGACTCATATATAGATATATGTATTTATTTGATCTCATTCTGACAATGCAAAGGCTGAGTGTTTCTGTTTCTTTCTGGAACTCTGCATGCTTCAAAACAACCTTACTTTTAGTCACAAGGCAAGCTGCATGGGAGTGGGTCTGGACTGGTAGGATGGCTAGGTACTTGCGCCAGAATTAAGGAGAACACTATGTAATATTTGTAAAATGAGATCAAGGCTAGAGATAAGTGTAAACTATCAATTAAAGCAATACAAATGTACAGTTGTACTATTGCACTGTTTCTGTCAGAGGATCCCAAACTGTTTTGCAAATTATTACTGTTCTGCTATTGCTGCACGTGATGCTAGCCCCAGCGGACTTGATCAGAAACCAGTATCTCCCCAAGCTGGGCATGACAACAACGCTTCCCCCACACTCTCTAGCCTACCCAGAGGTTATACGCTGAACAAGCTAGAGCCTGCTTGAGAAATGTAGTGTATTAAAACATAGTGGCTCCCGGGATGCTGCATGTTTACTTGCTTACTAGTATGCTTTTACCCCCGACTGAATAGTTTGATTACATGCTTCTATGGAAGGGCCTTTTAAGATCACTTTGACCCTACTTAGTTGACTTTAATAATTTGGCTGCAATTTCAAGCTCTTGACTACGCAGATCATATTCAAGTCATACCAAATTACGGGAGCAGCTAAAACCAGGCAGAGCCTCTAGATGATCCACGACGTAGATATAACTAAGCAGTCCACATAACTCTTAAGTTTTACAGCCACTGTCTCTCTGGCCTGGAAACTTGCTGTGCCCCTCTGCCATGTTACTGCACAGCTGACCTCCCTAGCTTACCTGTTAGCGCAGCTGCCTGCTCTTCGTACCTCTCCACTGCTTCTTCTTTCTTTAATGCAGCAATCAGAAGCTACTTGTGTTCCCTCTCGGGGCCCTTCACAGCCACCTATATTCTGAACATCTCTTATTTTGGGCAAGAAAATAGTCCCACCTCTGACTTGCCTGTACTCCTACACCCACTGCTAATTGCTGGATCTTCAAGTCAGTGCCCTTGTGCCTCCTCCTGGGTTGCCTTTTATGAAGGAACAGATCTCCTTATAAATGCCCCTAGTTTGTTACCCTGGCCTCCATCAAAATCCCACCTGTAAGGTTCTTTATAATGACATTTTCAAAAAAGCTTAGTCCCATTTGGTTATACTGGTAAGGCTACTTCAGACAATCTCCATACATTTCCCGAGCTGAGTCTTATTCTCATCACCAGTTGCCTTTTATCTTACCGTTTCTTTCTGAATCTCTAGAGCAAAGACTGCCTTTTCTTCTCTCTTTTCAGCAGCTATTCATGCAAAACATCCAGAGTTCAGGGAATGAACTTGGAAATGAGGGTCCTACTGTTGGTTTCTGACTCTAGGTAACCTGTTTCACTTGGTAAGCTTTGTCTTCGCTTCTCTCTCTAGTAAAGGGTCTGCTTACCTCCAAGAGCGTTTGCCATACATGCAAAGTATTATAAATCAAAGATCAGGTCCCACAGGTCTGATCCAGTTTATAGTCAAGCAAAATCCCACTATCATCAGAGAACACCCTAGTGTGTGATTTAATCCCTACAATCGCACCTAAATTATTAGTCCAGAGAATCAGGCTGCGTATTTGGATTCTTACACCTCCACACTCACCATGCAGTCGCACCAGACCAGCAAACTCTAGATGCCGGTGTAATTCAAAGCCCCTTGGAGTAAATGTCTGACCATCTCTGGTGGTAACTGGGCAAGACACTAAAGGCCGTCAGCCTGTAACAACCTCTATTAAAAAGCTCCATCTTCTAGCTCATGAATTAAAAGATCCAAGACTGAACACTGGCAGCTGACAACACATCCTCAGTATGGCATTATATCAGCTGCATTAAATTGGGTTTGTGGAAGTGCAAGAACTGCAGGATATTGAAGTGACTGGGAAAATGTAACAGCATTTCCCCTAATTCAGGCACACGGCCCAATCCTGTAGATATTTCGCCTTAAGGGTTTTTATCTACTGACATAGCTTAGGACTGTGCTGGCTCTCTCTTCAACTTTCTATCTGCTGGCCCTGCTTGCTAGATAAATAGCTATACTCATATAGAAAAACCTGCGCTAATAAAAACGTAGACAGCCAGAAATCTGCTGCCAACAAGCAAAATATCCTATATTTCACTGCTCTGCCATGGGAGAGTCATATCTCACTGAACAAATATTCATTCCCAAACACTGTGCTAATGCGTAAAAGAGTCTCCAATGCATCTTGGAAAAATGACTGAAAAACAAGGCAGTCTGAGCTTCAGATTCTCTTTGCTTTGTTTTGCCTCTCCTCTCCCCTTTCCTCCTCACACACTTGGGACCATTTGAACAGAAGATGATTTTAGATTTTTCCATGTGCTTTTGTTCTTTAACTCTTCCCTCTCTCCAAATAAGTCGAGTGGAACAATGCTTTGGCCTCTTTTGTTTGTTTGTTGTTTTTTGGTTGTTTTTTTTTTAACCAAGTTCAATCAGAAGTAAAAGCACTGGCTTCCTTGGTGTCAGTTATCATCATCTGATCAGGTCATAATCTTCGGTCTAAGAATGGTAAAGCTCTGTAGCAAGGAATTATCTTTGGTTTGTTCTGTATTCGTATGTTGCCTAGCACAGCGATGCCTTCGTAGGTAACATGGATTCTTGGCATTCCAGCAATATGAATCATAAATACTAGTAAGTGAGGCTTGCAGCAGTCAGTGTGGTGGGTGGTTTCCCTGATTTAAGTCAGCAAAATCAGAAGTAGGTTATTTGTCACCAAGTCACACTTGGACTCAAAGCTCTTTGGGACTGCATTTTGTTACTGCGAGGTCCTTAAGCACAAGGAGGTTCCCCGGTATAAATGAATACTCGGAAACAATTCAGCTTCTGGATTGCCAAGAATCAGAGGCCACCTCTGTCAAATAAGTAATAAAGCCATGCCCTTACATAATTTTTATAGCTTGGGGCAAGCAAAGACTTTCTCTTTAGAATGACTAAGTAGCAAGGCAACTACCTTCCTGAATTCCTCTTCTGATTTATAACAAATAGGGAATTCTTCTCTGCTTGGTCACTAAAACGTTTGTGTAATTCTGATACACACTCTTACGCAACGTCCACCTTCAAGGCCAGCAGAGGCTGCGTTTCTTAAGAGCCTCTCAGTATTTACTGATGACTCAGTCATATAATTTCATTTGGTCTTATAACTCAGGATGACTGTGTGCTTTGAGATCGCCCAGAATGACAGACACTACAATGGTAACGCAATCAGTTATTATATGACGGACTGCATTTTGGAAAGATACTGACCCAAACACAGCTTGTTATAAAAGATACGCAGCCCTGTACAAGGCTTCACTATCTTGAAAGCACGAGCAAAGAAAGGAAGCCAAACATTTCTTAATAAAGCAAGCGTTAACTATTCTATCACCATCAAAACTCATACTCCTGGCTGCACAGAGTTTTGGTAGGTGTCATTGCGGTAAATAAAAAAATTAAAAAAAAAAAAGAGTATCATCAGAACTGCTTGGTATATAAAAGAAGAGGAGGAACGTTACATTGCCAGGACTAGAAAAGGATACACTCTGCTTACCTGTACCTGCCTCAGCGCCCCACTGGAGCCCTACAGAGCTCAAGCTCCCACCCAGGCATGGCAGTCAGAACGCTGTATAACATGGCCTCTCTGAAATAGTCCTCGTCTTCCCTCACTCCAGCTCACATATGCAGTTGACATTTATATATTTTGTGCAGCACTAAGAAGGTTAATTCTAGCCTCTGTGCCTATATGTGTATAGCAAATAGCAGGATAGAGACTGATCTTGGATACATTAGAAGTAACATGGAAAATACCATTGTTGGGAAAGAATCAAAAAGTTCCATTTAGTGATTCATTTTTTCTAGTTGGAGTTAAGGATGAAAATCAAGTTCTCTTCCAGTCCCAAACATAATTCCACTAAGAAACACGTTTCACATCAACAAACGCTAATAGAAAATGTTCCCCACTGCTCACATGAAACTGTTATGCAGATGAAACATGTTTCCTGCCAATAACGACAAGTTACCTGCGGTTAAAACAGCAGCTAATCAGCTTTTCTCACCATTAACGTGAAATGAACACGATGCTAAGACTACAAAACATTGGATCAAAACATCCATGGTGGTGAGTTGGCTATACCAAGTGAGAACTCCTTAGCATGTTCTCCGAACACTACATCAGCACAAGCCTTTGAAGCCTGCTTTGTCACACTAAGGCATCACTGGTGGAAGATGCTTATTCATAGTATCAGGCAGGAAAAGAGTTATCTGTGGCTTTCACTTGCCAAAACTTCCCTTTGTTTTACCTCCCAGTAACACCAGCTGCTCACAGGGTTGCCCTATCCGGAACATGGTGGTGACCAACAGCCTCCCCACTCAAGCCTGACTGCCTACTTGAAAACAAAGTTGAAGGCATTTCACTCCCCAAAAGTGAACAAGCAAATGAATGCCCAGTTCAGTTTCTTAGTTCAGCACTTGGGTCCAAACAAGATGATTACCACTTTCACGTACATCAAGCGGTGTTTTGTCAAGAAAGATGACATTTAATCACAAAAACTGACAGTAGGAATCCTCTGTAAAATCTAACTCCAATGTCACAAGTTCCGGGCTACAGCCATTCATAGCACAAATGTAATTAGCAGCACTGGAACCAGGTCACAATCAGACAGGCCAATGCCACTATATTTGATACTGAATTAAAAATAGAGAGACTTGCAGTCGTTCCTTCAACTGCTCCAAGCACCATGACTCCCACCACATTCTCCAGATGCTATTCCCACATGCTAGCTCACACCCCTTGGTCAGGATGAAGCATACACAAGCCTAGCAGAGGCACAGGGATATAGCTAACAGCACGTATTGTTCATAGATCAGTCTCGATTTTCACTCAGCAAGGCTCTACACACACTCAGGTATAAAAGCACAACGCTCCTTTAGCCCTCACAGAAAAACAGCATTAGGCACTTTGTATCATAAAGATCTATATGTACCAGACCATACCCATCAGCTGGCATAAATCGGCATCACTCTCCTTGAATACAAAGAAATTATATTATTTATTCACCACTCGAGGGCTGAGATCACTTATTTTGGGAAAACTGAATTTTCAGTTCTCTGTAGCCAAATCACTAAATACACAGATGATCCTCACGGAGTCACTCAGCCAGCTCGGGTTAAGTAGGGTCGTTCTCAGGTGCAGGGCTTTCCCTTCACCGTGCAAACACAGCGCTCTGGTGTCAGCAGACTCACATGTCTCATTCCTAATTTTGAAGCCAGGGAAAAATGTCTGGTCTGTAGTAAAGACTGGCGGTTTTGTTAGGAACAGGATTAAAGAGATGTGGACAGAGCGCTGGATATTTGCTGAATTCTGCAAGATAAGATAAAGCTAGCACAAGTAGATTCACACTGTCTGGCGGCAATGAGAGAATAGTGTATAATGCTGGTATGTTTGGGATTCGAGTTAAAATTAGGGACAGCAGGATGTGAAGAGCCAAATTTATTACTGACCTCTGTCAGACCTGTAGAGGAAAGCCAAGGGCTGATACCACTAGATGAGAATGCCAAATTCTGGGTTTCTAAGCTGCGGTCAAAAATAGGATTAGAGTTGAAGATAGAGTCTGGAACAAGAGAGATTAGAGGGGCAAATTAATTGTCTAAATCTTTAAGACTTACAAAACTGGATGAAAGTTGGTGTCGCTACAGTCAAATATTTATTCTTAATTTTCCACTGATGGCAAGTGTCTGGGCAGAGGTCAAGGCAGGGTTAGGATTACAATTAGGCTCCAGCTTAGCATTCCAGAATTGAGGCTCTGCTAAACAATTTTTGTTGCTCAATTCTGCCAAACCTGCTCAGGGATAAGTAGATTAAAATGTATCATTTTTAATTGTCAGACAGAATGGGGTTACTGAGCCATGATCAACGCTGGAGCCGGAATGGCATCATTGCTTGAGGTAAGATAAGTGGTAAAATCAGTATCAGCATATTTAAACATCTTCCGATTACCTTTTGGACATAACTGAATTTCTAGGCCATCACCCACGCCAGGAATAAAGTGAGGACTAAAACTAAGATTTAGCATACAGTTCTGTGCAGTCAGGTTTACCGATGAATTCTCTCCAGCCTGTGGTAGGATTGCAGCCTGCCTCAGTGGTTTCGAATTTTTCATAGTTAATGTTCTGAGATCAACAGGTTCTTTAGCAATAAATGATGCTGTGAGTATCTCACGTTTAGGGCTTGGGACAGGAGGCTCTGCAGCATTGTATCTCCATTGCAGACCTCTCCCAGGCCCTCAGCGATAAGATAAAAGGCTGATAGTCTCAAACACTTTGTGTTTAAGTTCCGGGCAGCACTATGTCCCTGTGCTACAATGATCAGTAAGGTTATGGCTTGGCCTCAGGATCCTCGATGGGAGGTTTTGGTGCTTAGTTTTGTCTGGTCCTTGAAGAAAAATTAAGGGCAGCTACCAGAGCATTTAAATATATTACTCTGAGTTATTAGGAAGCCATGGATACCTAGGCTCTGAACTACCCTAGGGTTAGAGATGGCATTAGGGTTGGGATCTGGAGTTGAAGGCCATGCAGAGACAGGTTTATTGCTACATTTTCCTAGATCCATGGGTAAAAGAGAAGAGCCAGTATCAGTACATTCATACACCTCACGCCTAAATTTCAGACGCAACTGAATTCCCACACTATTATAGAATCATTTATGTTGGGAAAAACCTTTAAGATCATCAAATCCTGCCTATTCTATCAGGCACCAGTGTTTGGGAAAGCTTCAGTAGAAGACTTTGGACAGGCAGGTATGCAAAACAAGCCTTGTGACAGGAGCTCCAGTGGTGTACTGCTTCAGTATGTTTAGCCTAAAGAAGTAAAAATGAGTGCTAATGTCAGCAGATTTGACTATCTAAGCTTAATTTCCAAGCCACACGGACTATGAACAACACTACAGTAGGGTTCATGGGGATTAGTAGTTGGGATAGGATGCTCAGCAGTGCACAGGAAACTACTAAATTCTGCCTCATCTTCCAAGGCAATTTCACAGTGAAATACGGAAATCTGCCTTAAAAAAAAATAATCAAAAAACAACCAAAAAAACATGCCAAAAAAAACCCCCATGAGCAACCCAAACCCTGCCTTTTCCTGCCCCCAGTGTAAAAATGAAGGTCTTGCCAATCGTTTTGTTGCATTTGCCAGAATTTCTACCATTTTCTTTGGAGATGCATTTCTGTTTACCCATTTCATCTCCATCTAAGCAATCACAAACCCACTTCTCTTTATGACAAAAACATACGTTCGTCTCTCTGTAGCCTCTTCTTCAGTTGTTGCATTTCACACTTTGTGAAGGTCTTGTGAAGGTTTCACACATTTCACTGTGATGAGGCATTAGAGGACGGATCTATGCAGGGATCAATAGCAGCCTGGCTTACTGCTAGTTTAGACCTTGTTGGCTTGTTGAGACATATATATCTCATTTTTATCTCGCGTCCTAAGCTTTGTCAGGTTTGGGGTTAGGCGTCTCTTCCTGAGCAACCGGGACGCGATGTAGTATATAACGGGATTAGGAGCTGGGCTGAGGGTCCGAGCGGTGAACACGCACTCCTCCAGCTCAGGCGCCGCCAAAACCTCACCGTACCCGGCGGCGCAGGGGGAAACACCGCCGGGCCGCCTTCCTTCCAGCGGACAGCCTGCACACCGGGGCTTTACCCCACCGACACCGCCTCGCAGCGAAGCGGAGCCCCCGCCGCAGCCCTGGGCGGCCGAGAGGCGAGCAGCCCCCCGCCGGTGGGGACCGAGCATCCTCCCCGGTGGGGACCGAGCATCCCCCGCCGCCCGCCGCAAAAGGCGGCCTACGGCGCCCCCTGCCGGCCGCCCGCCCCCGCCCCCGGAGCCCGGCTCCCTTCGCCCCCTCCCCCGGCTGCCGAGGAGACATGGATACCCTCTGCCGAGAAGCCCTGCTCAAAAAGGGCCAGGACCGCCAGGACCACCCCCACCACCACCCCCCCAAACTGTCTGCCCCCCCCGTCCCTCCCCCGCCTGCTCTCGCAGCGCTAAAATAGCAAGTTTGCATGCAAAAACCCCACCTGGCCCCATTTCACCAGATGCACATTCATTTCTATTCCTTTTCATTCTTCACAGAACATGTTATAATCTTTGATCATCATTTGTTTAAATTGTATAAGTAATCTGCCCAGTTTTAATAGGATTTTTCTATGAATCGGCAACAAACCATGAAATGTGATATTTTCACCATGACCGACCCAGGAAATTAGTCAACTTTGTCCTTGATTTACATGGGACCTGGCCAACTTCTCACACATCACAGCGGCAGGAGCTCACTGCCTGCTCCCTCTACATTTCCATTCTTGCTTTATTTCCTTCCTCTTTCTAAGCAAGGTTATATATATACACACCACGGACGCCCAGACTTGCCATCCGTAAACAAGCCTGAATTCAGCAATGCCTCCACGGCTGCTGAAGTAGCCCAAATTAATGAGCAAGGCCCCAGAAAACAGAGATTGGAGAAAAGCACCAGAGATTTATTGTTATTATTATTATTATTAAACACAATACATTTGGGAGATCTTGTTTTCAGCCTCTGTTTCTGATCCTTTTGAGGGCAATGGGACCATTTCTTCAAGTTTTACACAGCAAGTGTAAGAACAGCAAGCTCCCTAAAAAGAAAGCTAAGATTCTTACATATAATGCTTCATTGTAGGAGCTAGGGCTTTTAGGAAAAAATAATTGCTGTGGTACTCAAAATAGAATGGCCAGACTTGGAAATGTCCAGCCACTTCTGGGGCAGCTACAGATACAGCTGTTTGAGTCAATCCTTCTGCCCATCCATCTACTCAAGAGTTTTTGCTTTATTTTAAATAATGTCCAATTTCTTTCCTAGCTTATATGAATATCACTTTTATTTCATCGTAATTGCAGTTTGGGGGCTTGTTTGTTCACCTCGTTGTTTGATGGTGTGTGTACACACAAGGTTTTTACAGAAAGCAAAGCTGCAAGGCACCGAGACTGCAATGCCAAAACACCCAGCGTGGTCCCTGCTCGGGTGACAAGTTCCTTAGTTGGGCACACAAGTTCAGCCCTCCCCATGACGACAGGTTCCCAGTTCCCGTGCAATCCTGCTCTGCTGCAGACTACGGCTGTATGGAGAAAGGTGTTCTTCCAAACGCTCGAGGCTCGTGAGCAGCATTGCAAAGAATGTGAAGACGCTGGAAGGCAGCCTGGCCAAGCGCAGCACAGCCTGCAGGAGCCTGTGCTAGCCATGGGAATGGGTGGGAGAAAGAAGAAAGCAGTCCTTCAACTACTTCCCCGGGCAGCCACAAGACAGGCAGCACATCTACACTGAGAGAACATGTGGACACGATGCCACTTAACATTCAGCAGTGCTCGGCCTCGGTCATCCCACCCCAACAGGCACCCTGCGTGAACATGCAAACGCTAAGGACGTCCCCAGCTGCAATAAGTAAGTATTACGTTCCAGAACACATCACAACTCAAAAATTCAAAGTTTTCTTCCCTCTCCCCTAACAAGCATGGTCTCTGTGCGCGTGTTCACGCACAGCATTTGTTCTGGGTTCCCCCAAGCAGTGTCTAAGCCATTATGGTAGCTGCACCTGTGGTCTGGTAGGTAGCTTGCACGGCACCAGTGGAGCCCTGGTTCTGGGCCACACGTTGCTCCTAAGCCACCTTCTGACTTTACATTGGCTATTTTGCCCCACTGCCTATTCTGGGTTAAAATCTCTTGCAGACAGGGGCTGCCTCTCACTGCACGTGTGTTTGTGACACAGCACGGTAGAGACTGGCCGTCAGCTGGCTCTTGGGGTGCTTCTCTTGTTCCTGAGGCCATACTGACTCTTGGCTCACCCAGAAAAGTCACCACACTCCTCATCATCAGGCCGATGATCGAGCTGCTGCCCCTTCCCTCCCATCCCCAGTCTCAGCTCCCCAGGGCAGCCAGATCCTGCGCCCCGGCGGCATTTACACCCGACTTTCTAATCCAGGCCTCCCTGCCCCCACACGCCCCGTGCTCCCCAGTACGTCACCCCTCTCCGCTCCCCGGCCTGTGAACAGACCCTAAGGTTAGGTTTTATATTTCTTACCCGCTGGCCCCTCCACTCCCACCAAGTCAAACTTCAACCAAACAAAAAAGAAAACAGAGGGAGAGAAAGGAAGAAAGAAAGGCCCCAAGAGGCTCCCGGTCGTTCCAATCAGGTCACTGTTTCCATACCAATTAGGACAGATGCAAAGCACATTATTAAAAATAGGTCTGCAGACCCATCTATGTTGATTATTGTCCTCCGTTTCCGTCCCCAGCCAACTCCGTTAATTAATAAAGAAACTGCCAGGGAAGGAGGGGGAGAAAGGGTGGCAGGGATTCCCCTGACTGGAGCCTCCTGTTCAGAGAGTTCAAGAGAGAAATTGGACACTTGAGCCCCTCTGCCATTTTCCATTGTGTGTGTTTTTCCTAATGAACGGTTTAGTGATGCAGGGCTGGAAGTCAGCTTTACCCCACCCCCACTAACTACCATCCATCATTAAGTGACCCAGTAAGAGGCATTTAGTACTTAACCCCCTCTAGAAGAAGTCAGATTGTTACAGGGCTGGCTTTTCCCTCTCCAACCATCCCTTCACTCCTCATCAGTTTGTCTGCCTCTGAAACCATCTCAGCATTTTTTGGAGAGGATTGTTCTTCCTTAGAGGAGCCCTAGAAAAAAAAGACAGCAGGAGCCACCCCACAGCCAGCTTTTGTACCGAAGAGGAAGCGCTCGCATGGTGGAAAACCAGGGATGAGATCCGGGCTTTGTTGACGTTGGTGGGGCCGGGATTTTGCTCTCGCAACTGTAAAACCATCTGCCTCTGAGAGGGCAAAGAAGTTGATGGAGAGATGGCCCTGTAGCCTGCGCAAGGGATATTGCTGATCAATATACACGTTGGTGATTTGCAAGAGGAGAAAGAATACAGTCAGTAAAAGTCAAGGAGGGCCATGAGAAACATAAGTGATAGATAATACTTGCAACAGAGACTGCGCTTGTCTCCTTCTAATTCTGCTAGCCCTGCAGGACTCTTCTCTGGCCAAAACTAATTTATCTTCATAACCCTTCCTCAAAAAGCAGGACAGTGTTATTAGTCCCATTTTGACAGTGGGGAAACTGAGTCAAGGACAAACTAACCTGACCAAATCATTAAATGAGTCAGAGAGAGCTAAAAATGGAACTGTGCAGTCCAAGGTTTCTCAGCCAGTGCCTTTGCTTTAAAGTGGAAGTTAGGGGGAGGCAGAGAGGTTAAACGAACCATTATCATAATTAGACTTGATGAAAGCAAATCTGGGGTTGGGCCCAAGATGGCAGATCACGTTTACCTTGAATGAATGTATGTCAGTGCGCCTCCTAAAAATTCTCTATTAAAATTCCCTCGTGAGCTCTGAACCTGCGAGGCAGAAGTCCCAGATATAATTCAGAGTGCAAAAGGCCCTGCGTGATCTTGGTCACATCACTTGATCTCTAACGACCTCTAAAGGCTCTCTCCATCTCTGAAAGAAGGGCTGTCACACCCATCTGGACTGGAAGCTATTTTTGCAGGGCCTATTTCTTACTAACACACTTTTACAACGCTCATTTATGTGATATTGGGAACTGCTGATACTTCTGGAATAAGAACAGCCACAAATCGCAGCCATCTCTGAGCTGACAGGCAGAACACGTTCACAAGCACAAGCAGGAAGGAGAACTGTAAAGCATAAGCAAAACACCCACCTGCAGATGCCAGCAAGGCTGTTCATCTGCAGGCTGACTGCAATTCCCAATTAAATACCAAGCCACTTTCACACAGACTGTTCTTTCGTTAGACTGAAGGGTTTTGTTTTCCTTTTCCTGAGTCACTCTTTACTAGAGACTTTCCACATCACATGTTTTATTTTTCACAAGGGCTCTAATGCTCCGCATAATAAAAACTCATGTCATGAGTCCAGAAAATCCACTGCAGGCTTCAAAAATACACACACAAAAAAAGGAGGTTTGGGTAGAAAAGAGGTTTGGGTTTTTTTCAGCCTAATCATTTCTATTACATCCCCCACCCAGCAAACTGAATTGCTGGAAACATCAAATGATCGATTTAACACTGAGGTGCAATAACACGCTTTCCTACACGACAGGACTGAGCTTCTATTGTAGCATCAGGCCTACTATCACGGAAGAAGGAGACCACAAACAGAAAACCGCTTAGTCCGATACCCCCATTTCTGTAAGGATCACTAATAACTCAGGATGCCAATAATCAACAGCCAGCATGGACATACAGTTCAAGTTCACATGAAAAAAACATATATGATGAGAAATAAGGTACTCCTAGAAATCCAGAGCATCACTAAGATGCCTATAGAGGTGAAAGAGGTCTGGGAACTGAGCGCTGCAATGAGCTGTATGCTGGAAGTGAAATCCACCTGTGTATCATGAGACACTTCTGTGTACACGGTAAATTGCAGTCAGTCATCCAGTCACAGAAACAAAACCTACAGGAGGTCCGTATGTGGCAAGAAGCAGTCCTTTGAGCCTACTGTACTAAGAACCTTGTCTTTTTATCATTTTGGTTTCTGCAGAGTACAAAATACACGCGAGGCTGGGCACTACATCTTCAGTAACTGCACTGGAAACACGCCAGCTTGGCCTGCACACCTGGGACTGCACCGAGAACACCTACAATTAGAAATAGGACCCGTATTGTTCACGGGTCAAGTCCAGAGAGGAAAAAAAAAAAAAATACGTAACACACCGAGGGGTCACAGAAACATGGATTATTCTCTGTCCCACCTGAAACACATCCCAGGATTAGGCAAGTACCTTTCACTCCTCCAAATCTTTGAATCTAGCCACTGGGAGCAGAGAATGTATCTGCCCCCCTCCCTCATCCATGGGTTGCTCTATCATGCCAATGGACAGCTGTCAGAACACCCTTTTCCTTTTTCTCCTTCCCACAAGTAGAGTCCTCATCCTGCGAGTGGGACTCAAAGGTTAACCTTTCATTGGCTGTCTACAAGGTGCAGGACTGGCAGAAACACAGGAGAAACTCTTCTTCTTGGGAAAACTTTTCCTTCGTGCCATTTTTTCTGGAGCCGGTCAGTCAAAGCCCAGAGCAGTCAAAATCTGACCCTTAAATGAGTCAATGGGACACCCCATCAGCTGGAGAAATGGCATCATCCTGCCTTACATTTGTCTTGGGAGCCAGTTTCAGAGGCACTTCATTTCTGAAGCACTTTTAGGCGCTGGTACCATTTACGCAGGGCACACTCTGCTCTCCAGCTAAGCAAACATTGTTTTGTTTTCTTTAGCCCTTGAGAGCTCTTGCCTCCAGTGTCCCCCCAAGGGGAAAGCAGCAGAGCCTCTTGTGTCGGTTGAGTGCTCACATGAGAGGCTGGTAAAGCAAGTGGTCCCTCTTGGCTCATGCACAGAGGAAACACAACCCATGATGCAGTACAAGATGCGGAGCTGATACTGTATCTGGACCTGCTCGCTGTCTGTTTGCTCCCCTCCTCCTCTACCGATTTATGAGCAAGTCTCTGACCCGATTGGAACAAACCCTTCAGCAGACATTTCCCTAACTTCCTGAGAGGCACGTTGGTAGCTCCTTGTTGGAGAGCCCTTAGGTCAGGCTGAGAGCATCCAAGTGAGTCTAAAGCATGCAAGAGGGCCCTTCAACCAGAGAGCCCAGCCATCCTCCAGCTGCTAAATAAATATAAGAAGCAGTGACAGAAAACCAGCACTCCACAAAATTGTTATGGGGTTTGGCAGAAAAAACTTAATACCAGCAAGAACAATGTAGTGTTGAGCGGGGAAGAGCCTGTTAATAAAGGGCAAGGGAACGCTGGGGGTGAGCAATGGTACTACCTAGAAGCAGCCCAGCGCTGAAGGGGCAAAAGTTGGCATGAGCAGAGACCTAATAACATTGAATTTGCCTCTTCTCTGTCAGCAACTTGCATGCCAGCCACCAAAGAAATACTGATGACAGGAAATAGTGACAGAGAGCTAAAAAATAAAATAAAATAATCAAAGCTAGCACAAGTAGAGACCATCCAGACTTCACCTAAGGTAGATCTGGTTAGTGCTTCACTCCTGAATCAGAGCAAGAAGAGCCAGAGCAGGAGAAAAGCCAAGCTAGAGAAGTAGTCAGAATCTAATCCAATGAACGGCACCACAATAACAAAAATAGACAGCTTCAGGCGCAACTCAAAATGCATGTGAACTGGTGTTCAGTGAGATATGGGTGAACTGAATATGCCTTCATTCCCAAGATGCTCCTTGCTCAGCTCATGGAAGAGGTGAGGTGACCAAATGTAGGGTCCATTATCTGCTATATAGTGTGTAAATGCTACCCATTCATCAGAGATTTCTCCTCTTGTGTGAGTTTTCCCTCCCCTCAGCCCAGCAACTTCTATAGCCTTTGGTCTACAGTGCAAGTCTACTGGTTTCTTGTCCAGAATATTTGATTATGTATAAAAAATGGAAGATCTTCACTGGAAGCAACTTAAGAAGCCCCGCCATGGAAAAATTCAACAGCCTAGCATTCATGATCTGCATCCAGTTTTGAGTCCTGTATTCATACAAGGAGAGCACACCTAAACAAGGAGATATTCACAGCTATGAACCTCACCTGAAGCCAGTTATCTCTCTCTGGGTGAAAGGCAAGTGCCTAAGTCCCAGACTACACATCCCACCCTGCTCCTCAGCATTTCTCACCCACCAGCTTACACAGCTCCCCATTCCCATGGATTGCCTCCTTACATCTACGTATGCCCATATTTAATTCAGATGTCTGCATTTCACTGCAAACAAGCTGTCTGAAAAACAAACAGTGCAAGGTTAAGCTCTTTTGTGGACTCGGCCCCTAAACTTTGTGTTTCGTTTCCCCATTTCTGAAATAGGAATAACAGCAAATAAAGACGGTGAAGTGTTCAGGTCCCATCACAATGCAATGAAACTCAGAAACTGAGCTACCAAGTTTAAGGAGGGGAAAAATTAAAATCCTTATAAAAGTCATCAGAGGAAAGATATTTCCCCATTCTTCCACCACACCACACCCTTTGCAGTTTACTTTCAAATCCCAATTATATCCTCTCCAGGACTGCTTCTGCCATATTCAAAGCATCACACAGTTCCCCACACTACTCTAGTGAAATTTCAATGATAGCACAAAATAGATGGGAAGCCAGAGGTTTTATTGAATGAAATATTATGGCATTGACTCATGACTCACTTTTATACTCCAGTCCGTAGAAACCTCTAAAGGTGCTGCTTCCCCAACATATTCATCTTTTCACAGAATCCAATGCTCTTAACGCCACCTATGCCCCCTGCACACGCTGTCCTGCACGTTAAGACTATGCACCCCTCATTTCTCAATATAGTTTGCAAAATCCCATTCTTTTTTCATTATAGTATATACAAGAAACGTATGAACAAAATTGACCTTGTAAGTTATGTCTGGGACAGGATTTGACTTTGGAGCCCTGCATTCAGACACCCTGTGTAATAGCTGGCAGATGATCACATTTCAAAGTTCATCAGAGTTAACAGACATCCTACTTTTATTCCAGTGGTTTTTGAATGAGACTCGAGTGGTTTTTTCCACTCAATATGAATCGTGTATTTACACTGTAAGCTCCCCGAAGCAGAGGCTGTCTCTCATTTAACTGCGCCTTTTGGCACAACTGGAATTTAAGTGACACTTAACAATTATGCCTGGTCCTGCTGCAGCATACAGACTTGGGGACTGGGAAGGGACCAAAAGGGGGCCCATCATCTTCAGTACATTTCCTGCCTTGAGTTGAGCAGAGAACCAAGTTTCAAAGCGAGAGGTAGAAGTCCAGTGCTCTAAGATCTTATTCCTGTGCTCAGGCCATTAGATCCAACAATTTCCCAAAAGAAATCTAGGTTTGACGTTGCTGCTTAGAACTTCAGGAAAGACCTGGAAGTGTCTTATGTCAAAAATTGCAGGCCACAAGAATACAATGATCTGTGATTACTGTTGATTACAATGGTGATTCACTGCTCATACCACAGTCCAGCCAGTGGAGGAAGAGAGTTTTTGACCCTCTAACCTGCACCTTTCCTCTTTGCTCTTGCCAAAGCGCATGTGCACTATCCAAGGAGAATTAGCTCCAGCACACATCACCACCACTAATTTTATTTATGTTAAAGTAAACATAAATTTTCCTTCCTCCCACCTGTTATACCTCTTCGTCCAGAGTTTTCCCTGTGTTCCCACTCTCCGTCCCCCAATGGCCCCCACAGACACGACTCCTAAAGTCCTGCCAGGAGACATGAGGCTCAGCAAAGCATGGCCCACACAGCAAAGCCCCAGAATTACTCTTGTGCTTCATCCCACCATCCCTTGCCCCTGTGGCCCAAGCAAAGCTGGTGACATAACAGCTGGAACATCCCCCAAATCTTCACTAATTATCCCCACAGACTTCAATGTCCTCCAGAACCATTTGGAGGATCTTCCTAATTATTAGCCAGACAATGGAGAGTGGAGTGGGGTCCCTGGGATCCTCCAGCCTGCCAGTCCCAGCCATGCATGTTCCTATTTGGCCTCTGGGGCTGACTGCTCCACATGGAGACCTCCACCCCACACTCCCCCGCTTCCATCTCCATCCTGCTCCCTCCCTGCCCCCATCACCACCACCCCCAGCATGTGGATTTTATGAATGAAACTTTCTGACAGTTATGGGGTTGGCAGAGGCCTATTCAGCAAGCTGGGGAATGTGTGAACATCAGGCTTCATTAGAGACTTCTCCCAGTCAGCTGATAGCTCATTAACTTAAAGTGGCCTCTTGTTTTAAAACCTCAGAGACCAGGAGGTGGGGTGTAGAGAAGGGGGGGGACGGTTCTCATTGTTCTTCTTGCCTCTCTCCCCCTCTGCCCCCTGTGAGATTAGGCGCCCTTGGAGGGGAGAGAGAGAGGCTAAAACAACTTTAATTAGTTATTTTCAAAGATTTTCTCCCCCTTTCTTCCTTTTTTTGTGTATGTGTGGAGCAGGGGGGGTCTCTCAGCTGGGTTTTTCTGCATGGAGGAGCTCACGTCATTATGCTTAAATCCAGCTCCTCCGTCCTTTGTCTCCTGGCCAACAATAGAAGAGGGCTTGTAAAAAGCTCCTTCCAAAACTCCTGGAGACTGTCTGAAAAGGAAGATGGGGTGAGGACTCCTCTCTTTCCTCCCCTAGGGCACAAAAGTGACAGTCTGGTGCCTGTGCCAACAGCTTTCCTGTGTTAGTCCTGGGGTAAGTAGGGCAACAGAGTGCTGATTCCTAAACTGCTGCTCTGTCAGATGAAAAGCGGAGCCCAGACTCACACCACAAAGTGTCTGGTAACTGTTCTCTGTGTGGATTTAAGGTCAGGCTGGAGCTCTGGACATCGAGGTCAGTCTTAGGACTTTATCCCAAGTCCTGATCCTCCTCTGTCCTTTAAAGAGATCATAAAATAAGAGCAGCAATAGGACAAACCCTCCTTCATGACCCCACTTCAGAAGAACCTGAAATAAACAACTAAATTACTGTTCTTGTCACCCATAGGGCTGTCTGAGGAAATTGGCTGAGGCCAGCACATTTATTTCATATACGTAACCAAACTACAAATCTCAGCGTCTTTCAGCAACTCAAACTAGACGGAGTTTAGCAGAATAGAGAAGGTGCCATCCCCTCAGCTGTGGTATAAGGAGCAACAATAAAAATAAACAAGCAAAAAAAAAATATCTTTGTGCCTTGTTGGCACCGAAGCCCAGAACACTACCCTAGAGCAGCAGTTGCTACAAGTGCCAGTGTCCAGCTTCTCTTACAGCTCTTCTTTCTGTACTGCAAAGAAACATTTATTTTCATAAATTCTCTTCAGGCCCATCCATGAAAGAGATGTGCCTCCAAAAACGATCAGTTGAAGTTTCAGTGAGTAGACGAGTTCATGAGTGAGGCAGAAAAATCAGCCATGAACTGTGATCTAACCAGGACATTTATACACTCTGTAAAACGCATTTACCACCACCTCCTTGGCCTGTTTCAACTAGGAGTTCCCAAGCATTTGGACTGACAGCTCTCAAACTTTCTTCTTACATTCCAGCACAGACACAAGAAGCGATGAGTTGCTGAACATTGCAGTTGAAGGGGACCCCAAGGAGCGGGTGCAGATTGCCTACCACGGCTTCATGAATCAGATTCAAAACCAACAGTTTGGACTCCAGGCTTTTCAGGGTAAATATTTCTACTGCAGTTTTAAGCACTCAGTACCCGATTTGGTCAGCTTTGTTACATGAAACTAGACAGCTTTCGCAAGTTCTTAGAAACAAGCACCACCACTCCCTCACACCTACAGCAAAAACAAGGCATAAACCCATTACCTTTCAGGTCAATGGCACTCACTTATTACCTTTCTGGGGAAACAGACGTCAGGATTTTGCCCCCATTTAGACACCTACAGGCCAAGCAGAGTGGTTTGGAGTAATTTGTGCTGCGATCCTGTCAGTTCTCGTAAGCGAGGTGAGACTGGCTACTTCCTAGTCCTCCAAAGAGCTGTGCTGTGTACAGCAGCACTGCTAAAGCAGCGAGCTGGTGTCTCCAGTTGGTGGTAAGAGGCACCATGATGTAGGACTTAAACACTTTCCTCCAAGACTGTAAAACAAAGGTTCTTGAAACATTTTTGTTGCAAGACTTTACAAGACTGTTCTTTCTGGCAAAGGTTGTAAGGATGATGACTCTTTCCCTCTGTTGTATCCCTTCTCTTCTATTTTTCCTGTCCTAATTTGCCCCTATGGTTTGTGGGGATTTTAAGTTAAACATCTCCAACCTCCCATCCTAGAAGTGACTGTGTTTTGAAAATAGTAAACATGATTCTTACGTACTAATCAGAGGGGGAATCATGTTCTATCATCAGCTGTCTAATGAGCCTGGCATCTTTGAATTAAATAAACTCTGCAAGTACTACTTTTTATTGTGCTTTCATTAAAACAAAGAAGTCTCTTCCCTTACTGACTGAAAGGATTTTAAAACATAGGTTCATTTGTGTTGGTTGGAACTTCTAATTCTCTGCTCTCTGTATCCAAAAGTACTATATTTTGTGATGAATCAGATCAATTTTCATTTGCCATGGGCTGGTAGGCCGAAATGTTTCCAGGCAAGGCCACTCACTGCCCAGATTTTGTTCCATCACTGTTGAATTTAAAGCAACAAAGCCTTCAGCTCTTTGCTGCAGTTACCACCAGAAACACCTGTACTCATCAAAATATTGGGGTTTTCCCCCCAGGAAAGCTTAAGGATTACTCACAGGACAGTTACCAGTAGAATGAAATCAAATTTGTAATAAGAGGAAAGCAAAGATAATAGTAATACAAGTGTAGACAGAAAGGAGAGAGTGTTACAATACTACGGTTTCTTTATCCCTCAGCGATACAGAAGCATACCAACATCACAGCGCACCAATGCGCATGCGGTTAAAAGATAAGCTAAAGAGATGTTTGAATATGGGTGTGGGTTTCCAGCCTTTGGATCTAAACCCACGCAGCCTGCACAAAAAAGCCTAACCAAGACAAGAGCAGCTCATCAACCCAGGCTGTGGCTCACTGAGTAGAAAGGGACACTGCACTGGACAAGTCTACCTTAGACAAGACAGAGAAGAATGCGAGAAGGAATTGTTGTCTTCCTCACTTTACATTTGGGTAATGCAAAGACAGAGTATGTCTTCTCAGGATCAAAAAGCATATCTGTAACAGAACCAGGAACAAAAGCTACATTGCCTGACTACCACCCCACAGACTTAATTTAAATAATAAAAAAAATAATCTTGTAATGAAGAAAACGGGACAAGGTAGAAAAAAGCCTGTTATTTAGACCAATTGATATACTGACATTATTTCAACCTACAAACTTTATCTACTTCATATATTTAGAGCATCATGACTGCAAGAAAATACCATGTCACTGAAAAACTGCATTCATCACCTCTTTTGGAACATTTTCCATGGCAAAATGGAAGCTGGGCAGAATCTGCAAAGCAGTATGACAGCTCCTATGAGGCTAGCAGTTGGAAAAGACTGAGCAAAAGATGGGTCAGGGCATACCAACCAGCAGGCAGCAGAAGTATCGTGCATAGCACTGGCATTCAAATAGGAAGTGTCTGAAGACATACAGCACTGACATTTTAAACTTCTTTCCCAGCATGAAGGCTGCATCATGACACGATCCAAATTTAACCTCGATAGGCTCTATGCTGCCACAGCTGGGATGCTTCCAGTACCCAAGTAGCTAATGCTGGCTTTGCTGAATTGATTTATTTCTTGGCACCAGTCAGGAGCCCCAAGCACCTTCTACTTCTCAGTCTAATGCACAATTCCTGCCATACGGACGCATAGGTTGTTATATGACTGTAGTATTGAGAGACTTTAACCAAGATGAGGACCATCTCCCTTGCTGCATGCACACATAGGAAGAAACACCTCTTACTCAAGAAGTCTGTGATATGAGTGGGCTAAACAGGAAAAGTCTAGACAAACACAGAGATGAAATGACTTGCTGAGGTCACCGGACAGGACAATGTTATATCTAGGATAGGGCTTCTGCTTCTATATTAAGGTGCCACTTGGAACGGAGCAGCTTGGTGCACACAAACTACTTGCTCCCTTGAAGATCTTTTTCCTAGTAAAAGGACGGTTGTGGCACAACCATTCCCTCCATGTATGTGGCACAGACTCCAGGATCAGCACATGATAACCACCGCAGCATCACAGGCTGTGTATTATTGCTGTGCTATACAAGATAAGGCACTTAGGTACTGGAAGCTTCCTTAAGGCATGCTCAGTAAAAAGATGCTAAAAATCTCCTACCGGTGTCTCCCAGGGCATTAGACTTCTCTTCACTACGAGCACTTTATTTCCCCCTGTCCCCCCCCCACGCACTTTTCCATTTCAAATCCCCACTCACAGGATATGAAGAAGGGAAGGAAAACTTAACAGCTGAACCAAAATGAGCATTCTTGTACAAGCTGTTAACTGCCCTGACACTTGCTAAGGCTACAAGTATTTTATTTTAGTTCTCTACTTTCACTGGAGCTCTGAAAATGCCCCAGCAGGTACTGGTCTCTGGTTTACAGATACTGTCCCATTCATCTAACTAGCATTTTTGGGGCACTAAGTACCCAGCTGCCTTTTTTTTTCTTTTATACCAAGATGTAACACACTCTCTTCCTTTTTTCCCCCTCCCTTCTCGTTCAGTGCTGCTCAAAAAGCAAGCATGGTACCAATCAGTGTGAATCCTTCTATATCAGACAGTACAATGCATTCATCTTCCCCGAAGATGAAAAAGTATGTCTCATCCCAAAACAGTCTGGAGGAGGAGGATGCTCTGTTCAGTGGAGCATCTCCTGGCTGGTGGGAAGTGACATGCACTCTCTGTACCCAAAACTACATGAGGATGAACTTTTGACTTCAACCCCTGCCAGGTCTGAAGAACTTGAAACTTCTTTGTGTTGCCTCCTTGTAAAACAATCCCTTTTTACTGTGATGTCTGTGTGAAGGTGGCAACTAAGGCTCAGCTTTCTGTCAGGGCCCATATCATTCCAGATTTAGCCTGACATCATCAAAGCTCACGCTGAACTGCCAACTTCTCTCCTTGTTTTCATCAATTTGATGCTTTTTTCTAAACATATCCATATGTCACAACTCTGACGGCATGCCTTTCCTAGCTGTCTCTTCCTCCTCCACTGTCACTATTTCATTTATGTATACAAAGATTCCTAGATCAAATACAGATCACTCAACATCCTGACATTCTCAAGAGCTGGGTATGAACTCCGATTATCACGGAAAACTTCTTCTAAAACAAGTATCAAACAGAGTCTATTTTCTCTTCTCAGTAAGACCTCAGCCAGTGTAATCCTGACGTGGAACTTCCACACGCTCAGCCACTGGACAATGGCATGAGGAGACGGTGAGTCATCGCCCAGAGCCGCAAGTTTCTGCAGGTGTGCTGCACTGGCAGGGGAAGTTGGAGTCACAGCTAAGAGAATGGCACATTATGGAAAATGGTACTCAGTTGTGATAGAAGGCAATGGTGAAGCATTACAAAACCCAGCACACTAGTAAAATGCAAAGCAATGGTACATCCTCACTCCTCAAAAGTGATTTAGGAGAGCTCAGAACATTTCAGAGGACAGGTCACCCCGACAGCACAGCCCTTCAAGCACAGAACTGGTGGCAACTGCACAATCAATATCCAACCACTGTTGTTTAATGAAACACTCGCCTGTATCCCATCAGCCTATGAAGAGAGCGGGCAAGGCCTTTGATTTTAGCCCAGTTCAGGCAGGTTCTCACAACATTTGGTGCGTTATGAAATTCTGCTAGGCAAGAGGGAAAAATGCCAGTAACAAGTCTGTCTGACCAAAGACAGCATGAGGGGGGAAAAAAAAAAAAAAGGCTGCCATGAGGGGGCACCGAAAGAAGGCAGTAGCACTGCAACTAGGGAAAGAGTAGGGAGAGGATTCTTGCAGAAATATCGTTATGAGAGATCAGGAAGAAAAGGCCATCTACTTGGTGCCTGCTCTGAAGGATGCAATGCCGTCAAGGAAGAAAGCAGAGAAGGAAAGAAAGAAATCAATATGAAGTTCTTTCAGGAATGCAATGAACACAGGGGGTGCCTCTGTTTGGCAGCCCCAGGACACTTGCAGCCCTGGCTCGGATTGTGTGGATATGTTTTTGACTTGTCCCGGTCAGCAGATTAATGGCATTAACGAAGTTTCCATTAGCATCGGAGATTGGGGAGGAGGGTGAAGAGACAGAGGCGTCCAAGCGGAAAGCCACATGACTGCAGAATTGATAAGGCTAAAGATGAAACGGAGCTTCATTGGCAGGAGAGAGACCAGGAAATGCCACTACAAATTAGCCCCAGGCCTCATTTCTTTTCCCTTCATTATCCAAACCCCTTCAGGAGAAGAATGGAGGAGGTTATGACCCTCTCCCAACACACACATACACAGATATTGAGTGAGTCTCTCTCAATGAACATAGACGTGGGTATATCTGTGTGCGTCTAAGGGTCTGTGTGTGTGGTATATTTGTGTCTAGGCAAATCTGTATTAAGTTAAAAAAAAAAATCTGTATTTTCATCGATGTATGTCTACATATCCGTATATGTAAGGGCATGGGTTCTCCTACCTACGATCTTTGCAGCTAAACCATGTCATTTTTTTTTCCATATCAGTGAGCTTTTACTGAAAGCAATGCCATTGAAAGCAAAGACCTGGCACAATTCAGTGAAAGTTCCAGCACCCGAACGTGCTGCATGCATCCACAGTAACTTATACATGACCTTCAGAGTTACTGGGCATATGTAAGTTCCTACATATATGTTTTCCTGCAGGCTTATCCTCGTACCCGCTTCTGAAGGTCTATGTAAAGGCCATTCTCTGTGGGCACCTACACTCTTCCTCGTGTATTTTTTTTTAATTCTGTCTGTGTATCCTCTGTGCGTGGTTCTGTATTCCACCAATTACGTGGTTGCTTGTCCCTGTGTGCCAGCTATGTCTCTTCTGTGCATGAGTGCCTTTTTCAGAAGTCTGCATACCTCAAATAAGTTCTGGTCTGCATACGTGCTCCTGCACGTCTCTCTGTTTGTGTATCTTTGAGTATTTGTGCATAAGAACACATGTGTCTGTATTTGTGAAAATTTTTCTATAAAGTACATGTAAACTATTCTGTGTAAAACTGTGGACAAGTTTTGCTGCCTGTCCCTATGCATATCATTCTTGAGCGTATATATTAAAAAATTCCTTTTGTTGTTATTGACTAGTTATTGCACCTGAAAATTAATGAATACAGTTAATACAACAGTGAATACTGAGAAGTATTTGTCATAAGAAATGCAAATTCCATTATACAGGTACAAGAACTAGCTAAGGAGAACACAGCAGAGGATGAGATCCATTTCAGCTAGTCATTCATATCCAGCAAATTTAGGGAGAGGAAGATGATTTACTGCATAGATTAAAGAATAACATTTCTCCAAGTCTAATGACATCTATGTATTGTTAGTAAGAAAGGTAAGTTCTCTTCAAAGAGACTGTTAGCCATAGGCTACTAACATGAGAGACAACTTCGCCTAGGGGTAAACAAGAAAACAACCTCCTTCCGCGTTCGGAAAACAAAAAGAGGAGCAGAAAAAAGCCGGGGAAGGATGTGTAAATGGAGCTTTGTGCAATGGTGCTCTGTTATGTGAGCTGTATGTGACAATAGCCCTGAAACCCTATGCGAGCAAACTCATAAAAGAGGTCACTGTCTCTTTAATTAAAGCTCCCTGGTTTGAGGTTAAAAACAAACCCAGTGTTTTATGACCAGGTGTGCGTGTGAAAGAGATGGGAACCCGATCCCCAGCCCAGTGGCACAGCAGCAGAGAGGAGATAAGGGAGGAAAGCTTTTTATTAAGGTGTCGCTTGAATACTGCGCCAGGCAAGGCAAACGCTAGAGAGGCAGGACACACAAGCCCCCGGGGACCAAGGCTGTAAGAGGGCAGCACCAGGCAAGGGGAAGGTGTGAGAGGCAGGACAAGCCCGCGGGACCAAGCCTTCCAAACCATCAATAACAGGAGAGAGGGATCTAGGAGTATCAGCTGAGGAGGGAACAGGAAAAGCACCAAGAAGGTATGGGGAAAATAGCAATCGTAACCATCTCTAAGACCTACCGAGGCAAAGACAGCAGTGATCGTCTGGTATCTCTCAGCTGGCAAACAACAGGGGAGCAAGAGCAACTGCAGAGCCCTCATTGGTATGGCTTGAGAGGGGCCAACCCTTTGTAAAGCAGTCTGCAGGCAAGAGCCTCATGTTGTTTGTGGAAAGAATCGAGGCTAAACTGATCCTAGCATCTAATAAAAGGCCAAACCAAGATAAGAAGCGGAGAGGCTGCACCCCCTTCCTGAGCCTTTCCTGTCAGTGAGGTATATATTGCTCAGGACATTCATGCCCACGACACCATTTCTGACAGCAAATCACACTTGGAAACTGGGGCTTCCATTTGCTGTATAATCTAATCTTTAGATCTCACTTCTAAGGTACCTGTCACTATAATATTGAACTCTAATGAAGTGCCCATATCCCATGGGTCCATTTGGTTAAGGGTCTGTCCTTCACAGAGCCTCCAGCTGTCAGTCCCTGTCCCTAAAACTTATCAACAAGGAAAACATCGGTCAGTTCTCTTTTATACTGGCACCGAGGGCTACAAATGTTCAACATGGAACAGGAGACAATCCAGAACCAAGTCCCTGGGTTGCAGAGCACAGTCTCTCTTGGGTAGAAACATAACACAACTCCTATATACCACTGTCTCTGGGCACTTGAAACCACGTGGTTTGGAATTCAGATTTTGTGTCTCAACTTCAGCATTGCCGTGATTATCCCAAAAATTGAAACGATACAGCTGCGAGATCCTCAGCAGACCGATTTGCTACAGTAATTAATAAAAGAAAGCTGAAATGTAACATGAAACAAAACCCCCCGTGAACCTCCCACCTTATTATACAGCTACGTAAGTAACAGCAACAAAACATGTTCTTGAAGTGCTATATTATGAACAACTGAAAGGCTAACTTGGTATTTTCTCTATTCAAATGCATGCAATTTTCTCTAAAATTGTTTTTATTTGTATTTTGCTTTAAGAAAATGTAGATAAAATTTTAGTAGATACAATCAGAAGACAGTAGAAGGTCAGCACATCGTTTACTGCACTCAGTGAAATATCAGAGATCTATGGACGGGAAAAGCAAAATGAGAAAAGCAGAAGAACAGAAAGGATAGAGGAGAGAGCTGACTATACTCACAGAGTGATATTTTACTCAAATTTATCAGTTTTCTGCTGTGGATTTTAAGTTTATTTCCAGATGAGATTAAATATCCTTTCTCCAAGCTACAGGCAGGGATATTAAGGCACAGAGAGAAAGTTTAACTGCCACAGAATTAGGAATAGAACCAAGATCTCAGCCTCAGTTCGAGAAAAAGAACAATTGATTGCTCCAGCAAACTTCCAACACCACTTCCTCCATTTCTTGAGACCTTTCACCACAGAAAGATGCCTCTTTTCAAAACATAGCAGTTACTAGAATCATAGAATCGTTAAGGTTGGAAGGGACCTTTCAGAT
>RSEF01000006.1:17854894-17867496 GCA_003993805.1 Himantopus leucocephalus | reverse complement strand
CTCCAGGCTAAACAGCCCCAGTTCCCTCAGTTGTTCCTCATAGTGTTTGATTCTGAATAACTGGGTGAAATTCTGCAGCCTGTGGTATGCAGCAGGCCACAGCGTATAACCTAATAGTCCTTTTGGGCTTGAAGACTATGAAAATTGAAGATTAAATTAATCCCTGGTGTAAACCCACTGCAATCAATTGAATTTTGCCAGGAATGGGTTTAAACCAGTTACAGTAAACTGTTTGCTAATAGAAGACAGACAAGGCCCTGAACTACAATTCTATCATTTTTATTCCCTTGTAATTGTGTGTAATGCACACAATTCTCCCACGTGGTGTTTCCACAGTCATGACCGCCCATCCTCCTTTTTACACTCGCTATTAAGCCTGAAATCTAATTTCCAAAGTAGTGGGGCAAATTCATTGGTGGTGTAACTCTCTTACTATGGGTAAAGTTAGACTACAACTGAATTTACTCCTATCCAGTTTCACAATCTGTCTTTATTCGACAGTCTGTGCGTAGCAGTCCAAGCTGACAAATATTCTGCATATGAAACAGTTCAGAAGATACAGAAGCTGTAGAACAACACAGAAGAGGTAGAACAGAGATTTGTTTGTCTGAGATGGAATGATTGAGCAAGCACTTAAAATGCAGATTTACATTGACTGCAAATTTCTTTCAGAATTGTCTATTTCAGCCTAGACAAGTTAATTTTCTGAAAACCAAAATCATTCAGTTTCATATTCTGAATATGAACTGTACACCTCTTTAAACTCAAATCTGTAATGCTTTCTTAAAATTTAGTTCAATTTTACTTTTTTCTTTTTAAAGAAACAACCCCACTAAATGTAAACATTTCGGCCCTAAGAAAAAAATGCTTGTTTTAACTAAAAGAATTGTCCTCCCGCTTGCTCCGCACGCTCCACCTTTTTTCGGTGCTGCAAGCAAACCAACAGATCGGTTATTGGAAATATCCTACTTTAACATCCAATAATCCAGCCGTTTTTCCTGGGGCTGAATTTTCTAAGCTTTGCTCACTCCTACCCTGCTGCTCCAGACACCAAAGCAAGCGGAGCCTGCGTACCGCGGAGTACCAGTTAGCAGGGATAACCACATCCATTTACTTTGTGCTTGTGTAAATAGTCACATAAAGTGTGGGACTTGAGACGTATGTTTATGGTCTCCTGCTGAGCAGGAGCGCTGACAGCATCTGCTTCGTGACTGATGCTGGGTCTCCTAAAACAAGACTTTAGTGGCGAGGGCAAGTTACTTCTTCCTTGGGTTTGGGGTGGGGTTGCACATCTTCCAGCTTTGCTTCTTTCCTCTTCCACCTTCCCTCCCAGGTTTGAGGAAAATACTGCCTGCTGTCAGTACAACATATTAACTTATGCATAGTTTCTGTGCTATTCTTGTTTTAGAAAAAAAATGCAGCTTGGTGGCACAGTTAGGAGCAGGTTGTCAGCCAGACCTCACTGACCTCAGTGCAGCTATGCTGATTTACACCAACAGATTACTTGAAAGTCTTTGAAAAGCTAGGTACAAGTCTTAATTTTCCCCCCCTACATTACTAGAGTGATTAAAGCAGTAACATAGGTTGCAAAAGACCTAGCTACAAAAGATGTGGCTTCCCCATATCTTCCTTGACAGGAACTGTAGCTACTTCGATATTTTGACATGTTTTTCAGGCTTAAAATGTGGATTCAGCACAACAAGACTTTTTCAGACAGCAACCACTTTTGAAAAACTACACTAATTACAACATTTGACAAAAAAAAAATTTAAATTTGTATGAAAAAATCCTGGTTTCATATTAAAAAATATTCCAAATACTAAGCTTTTTTTTAAAAAAAAAACCCTCTTCATTTCTATTTGACAGTTTAAGATCATCAAAATCTTAAATTCTCTCCACAGACCCAAACCAATGCTTGAGGTTTTCTCTCACTATAATTCATAAAAAGTGCTCACAATTTTAATTTCTCATCCTTGCTAAAGAGGGAACAACTTCTCAGAATTTAGAGTTCTTCCATAGAAGAAGAAAAGCGTTTCCCATCCAGATTTACCATAATTTTGTTGTACCGCTCCACAAATATCATTATTGCCTTTGTGCCTCATTTCTTTACCTGCAGAATTGGAATAGTAACACTGCCCTCACTTACCAAGGCCCTAAAAACCAGGAAAGTTCCTTGAGATATTTAGGTATTATAGGCTTGGAGGCACAGAACTACTGTAAAGTTGTCCCCAGAGTCATAGTTAGCCAATCTTTAGCATTTAGGGATAAAAAAAATGTGTATAAATTCACTAACTAAATCATAGGGACCCAATAGTGCAATAGACTGCAACTGAATTGGATACCAGAGACTGACTGAAACTTCAGAAGCATCTTGACTACTATAGTGACAGAGTCTTAACTTTTTCTTTGTTCACTCTAGCATTATCCTGAATTGGAGCGGTCTTGCTTAGGTAATTCTTTGCTTAAAGCTCCGAGAAGGGAAAACATATCCTTGGGATTAAACGTATCTATATGAGACTGCGCAATATAAATTCAGTTCCAAACTCAGTTGTGGTTCTCTGACAGTAAACAAACCATTTGCTTTGTTCCTCAATTTCCCTCACTTATCTCAGGTGGGGGTTTTTTTGTTTGGTTTGTTTTTTGTTTTTTTTTTAACGGGGAAGAANGGGGTTTTTTTTTTTGGTTTTTTTTTTTTTTTTTTTTTTTTTTTATCAGCCATACCCAATCATTTTCAATTCTTATGAAGATCTTTTCATGTGCTCCTCAAATCCAATATGTTTGTATGCGTCATTCTAGATGCTCCCATAAAGTGAATAAAAGTAATAATAACAACCGAGTGGCTCAGACATTTGTGGTAGAAGCCACAAAAGAAACCAACTTATTCTTAAAAAAACAACACACCAAAATACCAGTACCACTTTGCTCCTAGTTCCAAACCCACCAAGTTCCCCTCTTCGCTGTTTTCCCCCTACAAAATAAAATTAACATAGCTCCCACAGACTCTTCTTCTAAAAGCCTGACACACCATCTCTTTCTTCCACAAACCTTTTCCCCTAGAAATGGGATTACCAGGTTACCAGAGTGGTCCCCTCTGCATTTTGTCCAAGAAAGTAAAATAATATTAAAGTAAAAGCAGGGGCAGCACTATGAAATAATAAGTCGGCATTCAGCTACTCTGTGCTACAGCTAGTACACAACACACATACCCTGAAACTCTTCAGAGCTAGATAAAGACGTGGAAAAGTCACTGTAGAGATGATCCTGTACTGCTTCCCTGCAAGGGAAAGAATGGCTGATCTAATATCCCCTTTTATATCTCTCATTTCCCACTCCTTGCCTCATCCCATTTTTCCTCTGTTCTTTAAATTATTTGATTCACAAACTGCATGAAACAGAGTGGGGCAACCACAAATAGAATTTAAAGGTAACACTGCCTGAGATCTTGAGAGGCCCAGGCTTTCACTCCCAGTGTCCACCACTGGCTTTTTAACAGTACTTTGAACAACCGTTCTTACCCATGCTAATACAAGTCCTAACAAGCCAGCTGTCTTCGTAACCCAGTCCCTCTCTTCCTCCGTTCCTACCTCTTTCTTTTTCTGCTGGAAAAAAAAACCACCCTGTTTTTTGCTCATTCCTCCCCATGTCTTTCCTCTGCTTCTGTTTCCCCTTTCCCCTCTCCCCCATTTCCATTCCAAAAGTTCTCAGTTAAAAGCATTGCCTGAAGCAAGATCACATCTCCAATAAGAGAGGCAACTTCATTACAGTTTAACATAAAAAGATCAGCTGATATCGATCCATAATTTGGACAAGTGCCATGCTATTGACAGGAAGACAAAATAAGTTAGAATGGCCATGTTTCAAAAATTCTGTATGTACACTCAATCACTAGAACAGAAATTGCAGCTGGGTATATAATAACACAGCCGTGTTCTCTATTTCCCCTGTAGATCAATGCTAATATGAGGAGGGCCACAGAAGATGGATGTTGCCGACAGAAAACCTTGAAATTCCAGGTTAGGACTTGGGTGGCTTCATGGATAAAAGAGTGTGTGCGCAATGGCAGTGTAATTTAAATACGAAAGGCCAAACTCCTCCCTTAATACATGAGAATGCTCTACTCCAGAGTAGTCACTTCTGCGTTTAAATTCAAGTTAGGGAAAAGAGAAACTGACCCGACATCCTGCCTTAGTTAAGTCTACAGGCTTTAGTTCGCACACCTAGGGGACACCAGATGGATTACTTCACGGGGTTGGACAACCATAGGACAATACACCTTCCCATACTCACAGATATACAGAAAAACACATATGAGCTTTCTAGACATCACTGAACAATCACTCTGCTAGAAGGCAATTTTTCCAGAAGGTAGGCAGTGGCAGGAGAGACAGAATATTTCTTTCTGTTACTTTTTACTAGAAACCATTTTGCCAGACTACTGAAGTGCCACAAAATTTCTAGCCCGTGCTGGCTATGTTTCACTAGGAAGGTTTATGACCCCCAGGTAACAGATGTTTCCACTGGTCAGCAAGGAGCAAATACAGGAACTTCAACACCAAAAATACAATCCTCTACCATTTGAGCTAACTCAAACAGATGTTTACTGTAATGGATATTTATTCTTTGTACAGACTGATTGGTACAGAGAATAAAACAGCCAGACAAGGCATTATACTTGCACTTTGCCAAGAGCAATTGTTTTTGAGTACTTAACTCTGTTAAGGTCAAATTCTCCCCCCACGCCTCTACCATAACAAAGTTGGATCCAAGCACAGTTCACGTTGGAGGGTCACACAAGACTACAGGCCACCAAAGCAATGCTAGTGTCCCTGGGAAGTCAGCATTCCAGAAAACACAGCTGCAAGCCATGTGCCTCCACCATTCCTGTGTAAAAAACTCCTCTAGCTAATAGCAGCAAAGACCTTATTTTCTCTACAAGCCTGCTATTTGAGACCAACATAACTCACTTAGCAATGCATTGCACACTATTCCTGATTATGTAGGAATACCAAGTAATTGAAGAGAAATAATACGCCTCAATGACTGGGATTTTTACCAGGATTTATCCCTTCCTGTTTTCTCCAGATTGACACGTATTCATCTTCAAGGCTGAGGACTACAAGCCACACATTTAACTCAAAACTCTCATGTTGCATTGGTAAATCCTTCCATATAAAAGGAGATATATATATATATATCTTTCTTTGCTTTCACTACCCCTATTCAGGAAGCTTATTCAGTGCTTTCAAGCAACACGTTCACGTTACTAACATTACACTGTATGAACAGAGAATATTTTTTTAAAAGATGTATAGTCTGGGTTATTCTCAGAAAGCATTCAAATTGTTCAGTAAGGCAGACTCACTTCCCAGAAAAGACGCTGCCCCATCAAAACTTCAGTTCACGTTCCAGCCTTGATCTAAATCCAAACACCACAACTAGCCTTTATCTTGACAACAAACCAAACCTTTCTTCAGATGCTCCTGCACTTTCTGAGCTGCGCAAAACCCATGCTGAGGTTTGAGACTCACGCTCATTATTAGTTCAGCCGGATTACAGACAGTTTTGATGTCTGGTTCTCAGTACAATGCTGCAATGTTTAGGACACATACGGGAACAGTGAAGGAGGGGATTGTTAACCACGTTTCTATCGATCACAGACTTTTACAGACCTACCTGCAGAGGGACTGTACCAGCAGAAACACTGTAAGAGCCACAGGTCTTCAGATCATCCTTAAACTCTCACGAAATCCCATCCACTGAGCTACAACTGCCCTTTCACCCTGCTCTTCCTCCTTCCTTCTGAGCCCACCTGGCTAATGGGTCAGAATTGAGGACACCTGTGCACAAAGCCATTGAAGCTGGGAGATTATTAGCTAACTCTGGAGGTTTCGTTCCCATCCGAAGCACCTGCTGTTGGCCCTGACTCACATGGGGGGGGGTGTTCGAATCCACTACCGGTGGCCCTCGATTCACCTTTTCGCTGTTTGCTCTGTTGGTGTCACCGGAGGGGTATGCCAGGGGCACGGCCCCTCTGCCTCCCAGGCGGGGGTCTCCTCCCGGGGGATGCTGCGGCGCCGCGCAGCTCCTACCGTGGCCTCAGAGTGGCACCTAGTGCCCAGCGGCGGCACTGCCCCCCCCGCCCAAAAACCACCGTCCGGGACTCGGCCTGGGGCAGCAAGAGAAATAACGGGGCTACCTCAAGGAAATGAGCGCGCTTCCCCCGTAAGCTGCAGCGTTAATTCATTCCACAGTAAAATAAACAAGGGAGTAAACTTATCTTTCCAGTTTAAATTTATCCAGACTCTGCTGTATGAAAAGCATAATTTCTACACAGCCCCAAGCTCTATTTAACAACGTTTACCCTCCACTGTACGCTTGTCACAGTGGTCTTACTAATATGGACCTATGGAAACCTGGTTGAAATTACTAAACGTTTCTTCAAGGGCCATGCCTGTGCTCGGACACCGCAACTTTTGTTCGCTGCTGCTCAGAACGCACCTGTCTCCCAACCCTAATTTTCCAAACTCATTTTATCCTCTTCTTCTATGTGCCCGTCAAATCTAAAAAGCAGAACGCTCCAAGATCAGGGCATCAAAAGAAGACAAGGAACTGGATGCGCGTTCAGGGAGCATTTTCCAGATATCAGAAATAACAGCCATCAAAATCCAAAAGACACAAATTGCCTGGAGCTCTTGAGGGAACTCCTGAAGGCAGCATCCTTTTTTTATTATTACTGGTTTTTTTATGATTTACTCAAATATAATTTTATGGTGTGTAATTTAATCAGAATGCTCTGCAGGCAGGTACATTACCCTAGCTGAGCGTGTTTCCTCTTCTCAGTCTGGCTGAGATGAAGTGGTCGGATATGTTGAAGAAAAGCTACATAATTATACAAGAAGTGCGTAGCTTTTTAATACACTTTTCAGTAGCAGATCCCCAAGTGTTTTAAGAAAAAAAAAAAAGGTCAAATGTTGCTTGCCTTACTTTGTCCATCTGTGAAATGAGGATAATATCTAGAGACAGAGGGAGGTGAGGATCAGAACCCAAGTGTCCTGAGCTCTTTTCAGTACAGAAATAGTGAGGTTTTTCCCATTACATCCAAACAAAAGAAATACATCCGAACAAAAGAAATTAGAGATAGCAGTAAGACAGAGTCCTTAAATCATGTTCTGATCCTCTCCATACTTTAGTTCTGCCAACTGAAAAAGTCAGGCATTTATTATGTAAATTCAGAGACATGTTCAAAAATAGCTAGAGATGTAGCATAATTTTCCAGTTCTTAAAATTCCTCTAAATTACAGAAAGCCTCCACACTTGAATTCTGGCTGAGTGAGCTGCTACAAAAAATAGAAGACAAAAGTGACTTTCACATATGAATGCAACAGAAGGACAGATCCTGTCAATATTTTATCTATAACACACATAGCAAACTAACAGGCTTCCAATAAATTAAATTTAAAACAGTTTGGCCTTGGCCTGGCAAACTGCCCAATATCTACATTGGCACATGGGTGAGAAGTAGTATTCCAGGGTCAGAAAGTCCTTCTTGGCAGTAGGGCCTGCATTCACAGGTAAAATGCAAGAAACCACAGCAGCAGCGATGCTGCAAATGTCAGTTGCTTCAGAGCAACACATCCATTGAGAGCAGACTGTCATCCAAGGGTAGAAACAGTACTGAAAAAGCTCTGTATCACACTTGCCAAAAAATAAAAAAAAGCATGCATTGTGAGAGTGGGGCACAATGACTAAGACCCAGCCTATTACTGAACTCTAACTGGCGACACCTACAAGAAGCTCAGAAAAGCTGTCCAACGTAGAGCACACAGCACTACAAGATCTGCACCCAGGACACCACGTCCAAATACTCAGCAAGCTAAAAGCTCCTCCCAGCTGTGGGATCCTCCGACATCTGTCAGCTGGGGCATTATATTTGCTATAACTACCACCAACTTTAGAATTACTTTTTCCACTGGCTTGACTACATCACCATCCTATAGAACACCATCAAGGCCTTTTGCAGAACAAAAGCATCTTCAGGGCTCTTCAGTATCATCTTCTTACTGCTGCTTTACAGCTGGCCAAATTGAAGGAGCAGCTCCAGACACCCTAGCCCCCTATAGACTAGCTTTGAGCAACACGGTGTAATCAGAGACTGAAAATAACCTTTGTTCTCTCATTACTTTGTTTTTTCATATCCTCAAAAACGGTCCTAAGCAGCACACTTCGAACTGTTGGATGAGTCAGGGAACACAAATTCCTAATTCCTTTTTCTGGTTCTGCCACAGACTCATACTGAGACTTTTGGAAATACATGTCATCTTTCTGTGCTCCAGCCTACTGTATATAAAATTATAAGACACAAATGTAAAGCACAGTGAGTTCCCTGACAGAAAAATGACAGACCAATTGTTCATTTACTTATTATTCATGTACTTTGCTATTTATTTTTAGTTAAATTGCTCATTTCTCTGTCACACACAAAAAAAAAAGTTTTTATACCTGTGAACACTAGAAAGTTAAATACGTCACAATACAGGAATGAAACAGATTTGTCACAGACAACCTCAGAATTGTCTGTTATTTGACTGCAAGACCTCTGTAACTGTGATAAGATGCATATGTAGCAGTAAATAAGAG
Source organism: Himantopus leucocephalus (assembly GCA_003993805.1). NCBI lineage: Eukaryota > Metazoa > Chordata > Aves > Charadriiformes > Recurvirostridae > Himantopus > Himantopus leucocephalus. The sequence continues at coordinate 17,858,859 of RSEF01000006.1, read as the reverse complement.
GAGGCAAAGAGAGACAAAAAGAACCAAGGGGCAATATTTATGTAGAACTCTCCTGTTACTGAGGAAAAGACGAAATGGCTCTGACAAATCTAATTGTAACCTCGAGATGCAGATTAATCTACCTGTAAGACTCTGAAAATGTAACATGAGTTTTCCCAGGAGCAACGGAAAGAAACATATTTTGGATTTCAAATTAAGCACATTTGTAATCAACTGCGAAAGAAGTATGAGAGCACGGCAATAGCATTTTCGGAGTTTTATAACTTAGGCTTTCAGTTGTCTGCCTTCTATAACACACCCAGCAGAGGGCTCCAGGACCCCAGTCTTGCTCCTTGTCCTGAAAAGCCGCAATCCTCCGAAGTTCCCGCAAAATTGGAACTGGAGAGTTAGAATCAATCGCCTTTGGTTGGTGCAGAAAATCTGGGAGCGGTGTCCGCTTTCAAAGGGGTGTACAGAAGTTGTTCAAATTTCTGTAAGGCTCTGAGAGTGAACACTCATTGCTGTTTAAAAAAAAAAAGGGGGGGGGGGGCGGGATGGGACTTTGTTCTCAAAATGCCCTTATTCTAAATTGCAAAAATGCATCTCTGTAAAGGTCTGAAGATAAATCACAATTAAAATGCAGTTTGGTTTAGTAAGAATAACAGCAGTGGACAAAAATTAAAGCTATGCACTGATATTCTAGGCTTAACAGGGAAAATATTTTGAAGTCTCAAACATGAATATGTGATAAGATTAACTAAAAAAAAAATAGGAAATACAGCCAGAATATCAAGAAACACATCCCAGTAATGAGCTCCTTTCTTCGGATTAAGGCCCATCACTGCAGCATTTCAAAGCTAGGGTAGACAAAAACTGCAGAATGCCCATTGTAGGGAACATGCCTGCATGAAGCAGGGGGCAAAACCAGGTGGAAAGGATACTTTTTTGTTTCTTAATTTCAATTCAAATATAAAAGAAAAGCATGTGTAACAGTTAAAATTACTCACATACCAATATCATCCACCCACATATTAAAATGCTACAGAACAAACTTATTTCAAGTACGTTATACAACAAGGAGTTAATAATAAGCTGGAGAAGGAACAATTTTCCTCTGGCTTGATTCAACACACTTGCATTATTCATCACGTTTGTGAAAGAATATGAAGCCCATCATATAATTAGATGGTGCGTTAACCTCCCTGGTTTCCAATAGCCTGTGACTGACGAGTAGGAGAGCTCTCCAAGAACAATTTCCTGCGCTGTCGCTCCCTTCCGCCTGGACCAACCCTCGGTGAAGGCTGTTTTGTGTGTTTGTATAGGGAATCCCTGTGGAGTTTTGTTGAGCTTTAGGTCAAAACCCTTTGAGTTTAACTTCAAATTGGGGAGCTATTAGATGCCATATTTGTTCTGGTATCTATTACCAGCACTACAATACCGGTCATCTTCCATTAGTATAAATGAAAAAAAAAAAAAAGAGGAACCGTCCTCTTACATCATATTGTATTAGAGTAAGGTGGGAAAGTGAAATATCAAATTGTAGCAAAGTATGCTAAAAGAGAGAAGTCTACATAGCTATAGGAGAATTTTAGATTTTCTCAGACCTCTGCTTCAAAGCGCAGTGTGGTTTTCTCCTCCCTTCGTTACCCCCAGGATACGCTGCCCTGGTCATCAGCCAGGTTGATTGTAAACTTCAAAGTATCTGTAATAGAAAAAAAAACAAACAGAGTTCCTGTCTGTTGTTGTTCTGAAACCCATGATTTACAAATCATAGGATTTGTAAGGATTTACAGATTGTCTGAACTGATGGCATCTGAGAACCCTCAAAATTTCTCACGGGCCTGGAGGTTTCCAAGCAAGTCATGGAAACTACAAAGCAGTCTGAGGCAAAACAAATAAAACCTTAAATTCTGCTGACGAATAGGGTACCATGAAACACCTGCGAAAAAAGCTGGTAGAACCTCATATGCTCTCATAACATAAATTAGTTTAGGAACTTCTGTTCTTGTTCAGTCAAGAATTGACAAGGGGAGTTAGGATGGACAAGGTAACTGCAATTGCTTCTCTTAGCTTTAAAGATTGTTAATTTCTAGGGGCTTTACACATGCTGCTTCATTTTCTTCAGAAATTACCCTTCCACTTTGCTGTGATGTAATCCAATTTCCACCGTGTACCTACCCTAGAAGCAGCTGCATTTTGAGCATGTCCTTTAAATACTGGGGTCACACAAGTTGAAACCCATCCTAGAAACTGGAGGCTTGCTGGGGGATTTTCAAACTATTTCCCAAACTACAGTAAAATCACAGATCAGAGGATAGGTAATGCACCACAGTTGATTAGTTTCAGTTAATGTATGGATAAGTGCAGCAAAAAACAGTCAAAAGCAGAAGAATTCAAAGACAGTGAATACTCCTGCAATGATGTGTGTGTCAAGGGCAGAATTTAAATACATTTAAACAGAAATAAGCAATGGAAACAGACTCTGCTCTTAATGACACTGGAGTGAGTGTGGAGCAGTGTTCCCTACCCAGCTGACGTTACTCTGGATTTTTTCCTGGTATCGCCGAAGGCGGAATCAGGCTCATTTGTGTGGTATTCAGCAACACGTTACTGAGGAGCCTGAGTCAGAGAGTAACCATGCCTTGCCGCTTTGGCATTTTTACGAAGGAGAAGCACCCTGCCTCACAGAATTACTTCTCCAAAGCTGCTCCAGGAAGCACCTACTGTCGCTGTCGGGACTAAGCAAACCTACGAGCAGCTCAGCGGGCTGGTGAAGGGGACGGCGGCCAGCGAGGAGGGTGAAACCCGCAGGCCTGTCCCTGCTGCGGCTTCTCCCGGGCCTGAGGCCGCCTTAAGGCCCAGCAGTGCCCCGCATCGCCGCATCAAAGGAACAAGCAGCGCCTTGTCGAGTGCGGGATGGGGCAGGCAGGCTTTTTTTTTTTGGCCGGAGAGGAAATGGCGGCAGGAGGCCCCGCGTGGAGCTCCCAGCTTCAGCAGAAGCCTGGGGAACATCCCCCGGGTGGTGCTTCCCACCGACGCCACCTTCGGCTGGGGAGAAGCCCCCCCAGGGAGCAGGGCGGCCTTGCCCAAACACTTGGAAAATGTGCCGTTTTCATCAAGGAACGCGTCTCCGGCCCTTGGCGAGGAAGGGAGCTTCCCTTGCTGTGTCCCGGGGCGACCCCGCAAAGCACGGCCGTGTTCCCCGGGCCCACAAAGGCGCTTTTGTACCGCCGGGGCCTGGGCGCGCTCGCGGCTGCCACCCTGTGCCCGGGCTTCTTTCCTCTCCGCCTTCCCTCCCAAGCGCTGCCCCGTTCCCCACCTGCCTTGGAGCCCCAGCCCGGACACCGGCAGGGGCACACCGGCGCTGGGACCCACGCCAGCTCCCGCGGCCTCCGCGGCGGGCGGCTCGGGGTGTGGGGGGGCGGGCAGGGCGCTGAGGCGAAGCCGCTTGGCGGGCTCCTGCCCACAACCAAGATGGCGGCGCGCAGAGCGCGCCAGCAGGGAGCCGCTCTGCCCTCCGTGCGCCCGTCTCTATGACTTACTCTCAGCCGCGCCGGGAGGCAGCGAGGCCGCGGCGGGGGCGCGCGGGCGATCAGGTGACCCCCTGCCCCCGCCGGCGGCGGCGGCGCGCGCCCGCCCGACCCACCTCTCCTTCCGCGGGACCCCGGGGGGGCGGTGGCGCGGAGGGACACACGCGGGGCAGGGGGTGCCACGGAGGGCCGGGACCCGGGCACCGGCGGCGGCCTCTGGGGCACCGCTGCGAGCAGCCAGCCTGCAGCCCCCCGGGGGCGGGGGGGGGGGAGCCGGAGAAACCCGGGCGTTTGGCTCGCTCCCGGTGCCCGGCAGGTACGGGGAGCCGGCTGCCGCCCGGGGAGAGGTACCGGGGCGGGGGGGCACACGGACGGGCCGTCTGCCCGTGTGGGCGAAGGCGTGGGGATGCAGCCGCGGCGGGGAGGGCGGAGGGGGCATGGCGGGGGGGGGGGGGG
>RSEF01000006.1:17836725-17854794 GCA_003993805.1 Himantopus leucocephalus | reverse complement strand
CGGTCCGGTGGCACACTTCGGGCACGCTGTGACCGAATTCTCCGCTCCCCCCAGATCATTGGTGCCCGGTAGGGAGGGGGAGCAGAGACGGAGAAAACCAATAACGCCCCAAAGTTGCTGATCCCGCGGGTGCAGTGCTGCGGGCGCGGGTCCGGAGCAGCCGCCCAGCCAGCGTGGGGCTTGGCGGAGCGCTGGCCCTGGGGACAGGCCACAGGGACGCCCGAGCCGCAGCGGGGAACCCCGGCGCTCGCGTGGTGGTCTGTGTCGTTAAAGCCGCCAGGAAGAAGCTGTGGCTCACGGTGGCCATGAGGCCACCAGTGCCTTGGGGATACGTCGGTGGTGTTCAGAGACGCTGCAGGCCTTGCTGCAGGAAGCGTAAATGTTGAAAAACACCCCAGCATGGCAGCGAGTTGGAGGCTGTCACGTACACTGTTCTCGCATCCAGGTTAGCCCTGCACATTGTACGTTTTATTCCAAAGGATAAAGATGTACCCTTTGCGTTGGGGGAACAGCCGCAGGTGACACAAAGCATAAAGACACCGACATACAGGGAACGATTCTGTTGTGCTCCAGGTAACTCGGCTTTCCTTTCCCATAGAGGACTCCCTCGCTCATGGCTTGGGCTGAGCAGCCGTAGGATGGGCCGTCGACTCTTCTGCGGGCGCTGAAGTGACTCGTGAACAGCGGCCGCGAGCCGAGGTCCTCGCACAGGCAGCACTCCTGCTCAGGTAAGGGCCCCGCACCAGCAGAGCAGCAGCCAGGGGCAGCCCTCCGGCGGAGATGTGGGAGGGAGGGCAGAGTCTGGCCACTGGCGTTACTATCTTCTATTACTGTAATTTAGTGGGACTAAGTTATTAGCAAAAGTCTTATTTTAATGTTAGAGCATTAAGCAGTTAATTGTGTTAACGTGCACAATGACCTCAGCCTGCTTTCCCATAGCAACCACACCGTGAAAGCCCTTTCAGGGACTTCTTTAGCGAGCAACACAAAAAATGGGAGCACCGAAATTGCGTCTGTAAGGTGTTACTCAGCCTGGGAAGTTTTCTCTTAAGCCAGGAAAGTTTCAGGAGGTAAAGTAGTTCAGTGGAATATAGCCACAGTTCGCTCTCTGTCCTGCAGCTGTGGCTTTTGAGATATTTCCTCTGAGGCTGTATGTCACAGGCTATGCTGAGAGCTACCTGTGTCCCAGGGATCCGCGCTTCCCCAAGCACAGGCACCCGCGTGCGCGCACACACACAGACCTGCGTGAGACGTGCTCTGTGCTTTCTCGTAGCAAGTTTTCAGAGGGAGCACAGTGAACCATCCCTGTCCCGTCACTTGCTCACCTGAGAATAATGACTGAAACTTGAGCGAAAGAAACCTCAGTGTGTTCTAGTCAAGCCAGATCAGATTTATCTAAACTTTCTCTAAGTTGTTCTGAGAAACATCCAAGGCGTACAACACCCGTCTCCTTCCACTTGCGGAAACCTCAGCTCATTGGTAGGCAAATGTATACATCCAAATGACGGTTCCTCTTAGCTCAGAAACTTTTTCCTAAATTGCTCTCCTCAAGTCTGTCTTGTTAATATAAAGTCCAAGGCACAATCAGTCATTCCCATCTCATCACATTGACCATTTGAGAGCGATTACTGAAATTTGGGTTGAAAGATCCTTCAGCAATTATCTAGCTGTATGCAAACTTTTCAGATTATCACCCTTTTTTTTTTTTAAGGAAGGCAGATTCATATGAGTTGTACAAAAAGAAGCCAACTTTTTTTGATTATAGTATAAGTACATATTTCAGACACCACAAGGATAATGGTATTTTCAGAGGCACATTATTTCTGCAGCTGTTTTACACAAAAAAAAAAAAAAAACCAACAAATTTGACATTAGCATGTTAGGAAGAAAAGTGCAAGGGTGACGGAGATTACCAGGTTCTCAAGACAGACAGTAGGGTGGCAAACTTTGTTGAGCTGCTGGCGGAAGTATCTAGTACAGAAAATGAATAATTTTCAAATTCGCATTTTGAGAGTTGATGCCACTTTTCTCTGCCTGAGGTGAGGAAATACGTATGCCACGCGATACTACATGGATCAAGTAAGCACTCCTGATATTTCCGACCAACCCTGTCTTAATGAGATGACATACAGTGCTCCACTACTCGCTCTTTAATAATAAACCCCGGTGCTTAAAGACCATCTGAAAAGTGACAGGGATTTTCAAGGGCTGAAGGTCTCTTGTTCTGACAGTGCAAAACTGTGAGGCTCTAGCTGAGGGCAGAGCAATAGGAATACCATTTTAAGCCCTTCTAGTAAATCTCCCCCTTAACTAGTGCAGGTGACCACTTGAAAAATGTTGCATTTGAAGGTAAAGTACGTAAGGTGGTTTGGTGTCCTGAGTTGTGTAACTCTAAACTTGGCTGTGTGCAGAGGAACATGCAGCAATATCAGTTTGTTCCTTGAAGAATCCATTTTAAATGTTTATATAAAGGTTTTTAACCAGGTCCCTCTATTTCAAGAAAATACCCACCGAATCTGAAAGGCCGGAGGACCTTCAGGACTTGTCTTCCACAGACCTCATTTGGCCAAGACCGTTGTGCACTACGGATCCCCCAGATGTTAAGTTTTGTAAGGACAGTCTCTTTACTGGGGAATAAAGTCTCTCCTCTGTGGCAATAAATGATCAAATGCAAGTGCATTTGTCTCTCTTGCTGCCTCTCGTTTTATAGGAGCAGAGATGGGTTCTTCAGGTGAAAGGGCGATGGCTGACCTTTGAAGAAATACTTGATCGCTCAGCTGCTTTCTGTCCTTCAGTATAAACTGTGCTTTTGTCATTTAAAGGGTTTCCTTTCTTCAAAGGCAGGCTAAAGGTGGCAGCTTGCCTTCTCTGTATGTAAATCTTAAATCCGGGTGTGCCGGTGGATGGATTTGTCTGAGATGCCAGAGATTTATACCATTTATACCCAATGGTTAAAACCTGCTGCCTTCTTTCCACTCACAGACACAAGGAAATAGATTTTGTTCAGATACAGCGTGGTAACTCCACAGGAAAATACCTAAATATTTTCAGACACTTCACACCAGCGTTTCTTGTGGTTGTCAGAAGTCGGGGAATGGATTCCACACCAGTTAGTCCCTGGCCATGGCTATGATGCTCCTGTTGCTGAATTATATTTTTCTATGTTTCTCTTGTCCCCGTCTGACACTTGCCTGCAAGTGCCTTTGATTAAGGAGATGAGTGACTTTGCCTGTTCTATTGATCAGAATAAATTACCAGCAGCTAATTTATGGACCTCACAAAAGTGCCTTTGACGTGGTGAATTGTGCTGTGTTGTTCAGGTAATTGGCTTGTCAGGAAATGTTATTGGTTACTATACAGTTACCTCTTATAGAATATGGGCCTGTTTTATGGAAATGGACAAAATCTTTTGGACTTCCAGTTCCCAGGATTTCATGAAGACTCTGAGGAAGAAAGAAATAAGCATTCTTCTTGATGGTAGTGACTGTAGCAAGAACATTTTGACTGCTGTACGTTGATTTCCCATCCCTGATTTCTGTAAAAAAGAAAATTACTTTTCTTGTACTTGCAAGTTCAGGGGGCTCGGTGGTTGCCAATTTGCAGATTCAGCTTAAAATGAGGGGGAAAATGTGCTGCTTAGGATGGTATTCTTGCCAACAGTGAGATTCAGAATCTTATCATTGGCTTTTTGATGTCTGAGAAGAGCAAAGCTCACCTTTTTTGCTGTGTACGTTGCAGAGATGACAAAGATAAACCTCGTTCTGTCACACCACTAGAGAACACACAAAACGCACAGAAACAACAAATGGGCAGCGGGAAGGTGTTTGGGCACATGGTTGTTGGCACATCCAGCTTCCACACTTGCAGGCCATGACATCTGCAAAAGTGAGAAAAGTGCAAGCAAAGGATCCTTGCGAGGCTGAAAAGTACAAGCAGCACAGGAACTCAGGGCTCACTTTGGGTGTTTGCATGAAGAGCTCCTACCTGAAAAACTCTGGGCTGTTGGTTTCCTCTAATGCTGTGAAATGGGAATTTTCGAATTGAAATTACAGGAGGCAAAGATTTTTTTTGGCTTAAGACAGAAATAGCAAACAAATAATCATTTCTGATGATGCCTTCCTCTAGCTGTTTCTGGACGTGCTGTCTTTGAATACAGGTATGTTGGTCACGTAGTGGTACGGCATTTTTAGCTTACTGTTCATTTCCTCAAGGGAGAAGCACTTGTAAAGAAGGGTTGGGTTTCTTTTTTAGGTACCAGATGTAGAACAGCAGGAGGGTTAAAGCTGATGGTAGCTGCAGGAAAGTTTAGGTGATTAGATGGCTTTTGTGTTTAGCTTTCAACACGGTGAAAATTGGGGCAGCTCTTCTGTATGAGTATATGTCACTGTTCGTGTCCCACCGCTGTGAAGTTCTCTCTGTATTTGTATCCTTACTGCCCCAAGGGAATGGGACTGACACAGGGATTCAGTTGGTCCTTCGGGTAGCAAAGCCTGTGTCTGTTCAAAGCCCTGCGGAGTAGAAGAGCACAGACTGGGAATATGTTATGGGGAATGTCTGTTCAAAGCCCTGCAGAGCAGAAGAGCACAGACTGGGAATATGTTATGGGGAACCACTGCAGGGAGATGCGATGTGGGATGCTGTATACCCAGCAGAGCACTTTTGTGTAAGCTTTCTCCTTCAATAACAGGAGTCAAATCCGTAGAGCCTCAGTGTGACCATAGCCAGAGGCAGGTCCGGCTGGCTCGGGCGAGCTCCCTGGGCCAGTGACAAGCAGAGGAGCGCACGTGTGCTCTGGGCACCCGCAGTGGTGGCCAAGCACAGTGCGGAGCTTCGGTGGGCCCCGAGATTGCGGATGACCCTGCCAGCAGGCTGCTGGGCTTTGGTTATCTCTAGGTCCTGCAAGAGCCGTGCTGAATGCTGTGGGATGGTTTTGTTTATATCCTGCGAGCTCTGGAAGCCTCATCTCAGGGAATGCCAAACCTTTTTGATTCCCATGGGAACATGGGAATTGTCTCTCGGCAACCCACACAACTGCTTCACAAGTTCTGTGTCAAACAGACCTGGTCCGGTCCTGGTGTGGTTGGAATGAAGGAGCTGCACTGGTGGGAGCATGATGACCTTTGGAAGCTCTCCGGCCAATGACCACATGAGTTTCTCTACGTGCAGGGCTAGTTTCCTTCCTCAGAACTCTGTGCTTACCCCAGGAGTTTGTCCACCCAGCAGCTTTGTAGACCCCAGGGGGAAGGAATGGTTAAGGAATGGCTTTTCTCCGCCCAATTCAGTCCAGGCCCAGCACTGATGGCTGAAGGAGAGCTGTGGGCAGGCCCCCTCTGCTATTGCTTCTGTAGGAGCTCTGTGATTCTTAGAACTCCCCTGAGTTTTGGGTTATCAAGCACCCCTTGTTGCAGCTGCATCAACTGCAGAATGGCTCATTTACCGAGCACAACAACGAGCTCCTGTTTGGGTGGGATTCCACTGGCAGTCTGTGCCTGACCTGGAGACCTTTGATATTTTGGCTGGCAGACTAGTTGTCTGTGCCCTGCTTGGTATTTCCCTGTAAAATATGCTCTAGGTTGTCCTTTCTTTAGGAGCCATTACCCTTCCTCCCACTTGTTCCTGAGTCCAAGCATCACTGCGAATGCTCTTAGCTGGAAGGTCCACCCCTTTCTGCACTGAGCATACAAACCCACTGCCCGCTGCTTCCTCGCCAGACAACACAGCATTCCAGCTCAAAAGGTGTCTCTGAGGTCCTGCAGCTGGACACATCTGCATTTCCCACTTTGCTTCCCAGAGGGGACATTTTAAATGTACAGTACAGCTGTATACTGCCAGCATCAACGCGAGCAGGAGAGGCCCAAGGTACTGGGCTGCTGGTATTTTCAGGGGATCCTCATAGTGCTGCTTTTTGTGGATATCTGCCTGCTGTTACCCAGGGATGACAGGATATATCGGAGGAATTTATGAATTGTTCTGATGGGAAGAGCACACTTGCCAATACCATACCTACCCCTTTTGATCTTGGTGATATTTTGATCTGCTTCTTGCCTTTGAAATTACATGGAGTTTTCTTTTTCCTCCTCTTTTTTAGGAGAAAGGTTTGGAGAGACATGGAGCTTGAAAGAATCATTCGAGACACACTGACACGCTTCATCCAGTCTCACATCCCTGCAGCAGACCTCAGGTATGTTGAGATAGGAAGATCCAATATCATTGTTCTATCTTGAACTCTGCATTAATTGTCGCTCTACACATTATACTGAACTCTGTAGTTTCCCTGTACTTGGTGTTGCTTTTCCTTAAGTCAGATCCAGGATGCGGGTAGTTTGCACAGGCTCTGATGGGAATGCTTGAACAACTATCGTTCAGCATTGCAATCTAGCAATGTCATTTCTTTGACGACCGAGATGATTAATTTCCTGTCCAGTAATACACATTAGAATATGGGATTCCCTTCATTCCACAGTGCTCCCAAAGGGCTTTCTGAGCAGCATAATGCTATGTCAGGGCTCTTCCTATTTTGAACTCTGCCTGCGTGCAGAGATACAGCCACCTTGAGGCTGGAACACAGCAGCTGGTTGTGCAGCCCGTGGCAGCAGCGACACAAGTGTGGAGAGCATCAAGCAGGTAACACTGCATCCCACAGAAATTGCAACTTGACGGAATACGATGACCACACCTGAAACACCAGTCAGCATAGAAAAGTCAGGGTTTGAGCACTTGGAATATTTTGGTTAGCTCAGCTGAAGCACCTATAGGAGCACAGCCTCTGGGCACACACTGGGGCTTTCATTCAGTGCTGCCCAGGAAGCAGGACAGCATGTAGGATTTTATCCATAAACGCTGCCCACTTGACTACTGACCACCTGCTACCTGGCTTTACTGGTGGGATCTGCCCATAAGATACAGTCCACGTAGGTCCTTGTGCTGCTGTATTAGAAAGACGCAAGGTTAAGGCGAATGGGAATGGAGAGAAAGAGGAAAAACAGGCCTGTTGACCCTGCTGCCATGCCCTGTGTTCTCTCTGTCTCCAGTGGGATGGATGACGTTTTCTTCTCTTATATCACGGGTGTCCTGGAAGAGCTGGGCTCACCAGAGTCCTCCGAGGAGACTTTTGACATGGACACCTTTGTGGAAATGATGGAGGCGTATATCCCTGGTTTTGCAGAAATCCACAGGTATGTGAATGTTACTGCTTTGTATGCGCATACCATGCGCTGGGGGCCTGGACCCAAGCCCCTCACTACCATAAAGTCTTTTTTCTTTTATACCCAGTTGAAGATGTATTAGTAACAAACTCATGCCATTATGATTAAGTCAGTCTTTGCCTGAATACACAGATGGTAATCCCAGTATAGTTTACAAGTAGGTCCTTGGCTATCTGAAATACCAGTTTATTTTATTGGGCTTCCTGTCGAGCCTTGTCTTTCTATGAAGAGGTAGCCAAGTAGGATAGGCTACTGCTTTTATTCTTCACACTAATTATATGGCTTCTGTCTCCTGCAGTGAGGAGGTTTGTGAAATGATGTTCTCCCTCTCAGAAAGGCTTGGTGAAGCTCGCAACAAAGGTGAGTTACACAGACAGTTTCAGCACAAGAAGGTATATTCTGCACGTATATTCAGTATTAGTTAGTTAGTATTAGTTTGGAGTTGAGCACTGTCACAGGATAAAAGACAATCTTGTTTGCCACAGTTAGGATCTCATAAGGTAGCCTGAATTGATTGATGATTTTTTTTTTAATGTTCAGTCAGGTTTCTGATAGCAATACATGGGAGGTTTGAGTCATATGGAATACTGTCCAAGACATACTGGGGTGAAAAACAGTTGATCAGATCTCCAGACACCTCTGTTGAGATCAAATTCAGAGTAATAAGGAAGAAATAGCAGATACAGGGCTGCTTGTTGAAATTCTACTGTAGGTTAATTCTGAAAGTGAGGATTTCTGCCTGCCCCTGATAGCCATCTGCCTAAGTGACACTACTACCAGGCAGCCCATGTCAGGTGCATCGTCAAATAGAGAATCTAGCTGATTACGTGTGTCACTTCTAGACTTTAAGCATCCTCCAGGCTCACTTCGAATTCACCCATGAACCCTGGCACAGATGCAAAATCAGCAATGATATGCTCTGGCCTGCACCATGCAGAACTGCAGAAGACTACACTATCCCAATGACCCTTTCTAACCTCAGCATTCACAGGCTGTCTGGATTGCTATATTAATCAGCCCCAAAGGTACTTCCCACTAAAGAACAGACAGGTGAAGTGCCTGGATATTAAACGTTTCAGGACACACTGGTCTGGGATTTGCTTATCTAGTAACATCACTGCAGTCTTGCCAGAAGGCTACACAGCGTAGAACCGATAGTCCTGTCTTCTACTTGCTGCTTTCTTGAACTTGACAAAATCTGCTGCTCTGCTCTAGTCCCCTGCATCCTCCCCTTTGACGATCCTGAGATAGCCAGAGTGTGGAAGGACAGCACCATCCCAATTTTAGAGAGGACAGGACAGAGGTGAAACGATTTTCCATAAAGTGACACAGAAAGAGCCTGTAAACAGAGATGCATCAGGTAACCCGATCACAGGATGTGCTGGCTCACATACAGCCTCTGGGGACTACCAGAGTGTATTCCCAAATTTAAAATCAAAACCACACCTTAATTCAAAGTTAGAGCGAACACCATGGAATTCTTAGAAATGTAACAGAAAGACTCTTAAGTATCCACAGCCAAAGTGACAGAGAGCTGAGAACTGACAGGTAGAATTGAATTTGCAAGCAGCCCACGCCTGGAAAGCCTGGAAATGCAGCACTTGGGTGCTCCAGCGTGCACTAGCACTGCCTCGCTGCAGGTCAGCGTGAGCAGAGCTGCAGCTGTCCCCACTGAGGGCAGGAGGAACAGCAGCGCTTCCCAGTCTTGTCACTTAAGAAGGGATTTGCTTTGGCATGGATACGCTAGCAATATAATGCCAACAGAAAGCTCAGAGCTCTCGCATTAGTGGGACTGTTCCTTAGGAAATATCACTATGTCTTTAAGAAAAACCTGGCCAAAAGGCTGTGGAAAGCAGGAGTGAAGGACCCTCTGAAGACCCGACCAAGGGCCAGGAGCCTGGAGCTGGAGCGTGCAACGGGGAAAGGCTGTTTACTCCAACAGACGGAGCCAGGGCCCAGGTATGAGCACCCCACAGAGGAGCAGGAGCACTGGGGACAGTCACCCAGCACTAGTCTACCAGCACCACCTGAGGGCATTTTCTGGCTCTGGAAGGAACCACAGCACAGGTCGTGACACAGCATCACTGGTGTCTGTGATCTCCTCCATTGTACGGCCTGAGCAAGACTGTGTCAGTAAGTGGAAAAAGAAAATTACATGCTGACAGAAGTGTGAGCCATTGCTCTGTCTCATCCTTCCCAGCCACTGGAAGGCATGAGCCAGAGCGATGGTAGAGAGCGCCTGTCTGAGGGCCCCCAGAGATCCCACAGCAGCACCATGGGGATGCCTCTGCAGCACTAGCCAGGCTCCACCCTGCTTCTCTAGCCTCACTCCCCAGTTTGAGCTGCGTCACCATTTCTCTCCCCAGCTATCACACAGTATCTGCACGGGAAGCAGCCACGTCTGGGTGTTGGTCCTGAAGACGCCTCAATGACCTTCTGTGCTCTGCCCTTACTGAGCTATACAGTGCTGAGTCATTGGCCCAGCAGTCCTGGTCCTGCAGCACCATTCAGCCTAACCCGTGCTACAGGCATCGCAGCGCCTGGCAGATCCCCCTCACCTCCTTCCCCCATGCGCTGCTTGCTGGTTCTCCAGTGCTGATCTCTTCCTGCTCCGCAGTGCAATCATTCTGTGTCCACAGCCTTCTAGAACATGCTGCTGCTGCGCTTTCTTCTGATGTAGCCACAGGTCACTGTTTAGCAGTCCCTTCCCTTTCTGATCAAAGCACGTATAACTTCACAAGGTGAGCAGGCGTTCAAGCATTTGCGCTACAGCATCCCGAAAGCTCACTCCGAAGGATAGGTGTAGCACGGCCACACAGTTCACAGCAGCCCTACTTTAAAGAAAGTTGAAATACAGAGGGTGGAGATTAAGGAAGAGTGATGCTTTGGCCTTGCAAAGATACAATCGCCTGTTAGCTTCAGGAATGGGATGTAGTCATGCTTATAAGGGCAAAGAGCCTTCAGCTAAGGGCAGGCTGAATTTCCTGACAACACAAAACCGGAGAAGTCCTTTTCAATAGCCCTCTCCTTGCTGCACCCCCAACTTACCTCTGTCTCTCGCTCCAACTAGGAAGGCGATGACTTGAAGGATGGGGTGGAGCTGCTACTGGAGATGTTCCCGGCTTGTACCGTGAGCCAGGCAGAGAAGGCACTCGCCATGGCCTTGGGGAACTTGGAGGAGGCAGTGCAGTTAATTGTGGAGGAGAAGGTGGAAATTGGCCCAGCCGGTGCAAGCATGAAGGTACTGTACTCTGAGCTGGGTGGCAGCGGGCCAAGGAGCAGGGCAGAGCTCAGGGACACACATAGGTGTCCCAGCTGTCTGCTGCAAGCAGAAGCTTTGGCCACAGGAACTTTCTGCGCAATGAGCCAGGGGGATCACCCGGAGCAACAACCCCTCTCCCTCCCCTTGGCCGAGTACAGGCTGTGCCCACGGCCGGGCCAGCACCCCAGCAGAGTGTACCCGCCTTCCCACGAGGGCTGGAGCGCTGCACCAGCGGCTGGGCTCACAGAGCTAGCAGGGGGGTAGCTGTACACCCCACGGGTTGTGCTACTCACGTACCTGCCTTGTCTCCTCCCAGGAACTGGCACGGCCCCGCAGAGCGCCCAACCACGAGGAACTGAAACAGGTTATCCTAGAGAAGTAAGTACCCAACAGCAAAGAACCCCTTATTCTCCTCCCAGTAAAGGTGGAGGTGGCAGTTTGAGGAAGGTCAGAGTGACAACAAGATATAAAGAACTTGGGGTGTACGATGCTTAGAAAGGGTGTCGTAAAGCTGATTTGGGTATAATTGAACACATCTAAGCACAAATATAATCATCAGGTGGGAAAAAAACAGGTGTGGGTTTCCTTTAGAGCTCTGGCACAGAAACAGGTTACGTGCCCCAGCTGGGTTACAGCGCTGGCTGTGTGTGAGGTTTCAGCCTCCTACAGGTATAGTCTAAGTCACAGTACTGTCAACTGAGGTCCCAGTTAAACGTTCCGAGGCACAAACATCATGCTGCAGCTCAGGTAATGCATGGTGACTTGTAGAACTACAGCAACTCATTCATACCTCCATCCTTGGAGACAGTCCAAACAAGGCTAAAGATATCTTTAAGAGACTGCCTGTACAGCAACACTGGGAAGATTAGATCTCAGTTGCTGAAAGTGTGAATTCAATGCATTTAAAGAAACCTCTCTGAAGTCCCCCTATGGACTTCTTGGGAATGAAAATGGCTTTAGATTGGTTTACCTTTATTCATTTCCAAAAGCACTCAATCCTCAATAGAACTCACACTGTGGTTTCATCGATCTGCTTTAAGATCTCAGCTTTCATGAGTTTCCTCCTGCGGGCATGCAGATTCCGTGTGTCTATCCAGCCACGTCTTTTCCACCACTTTACATCCTCCCCAGTGACCGAATAAACAGCCGATGGCTATGGAAGATAAAGCAAGGCAGAACGGCATCCAGGCAGAATTAGCAATCCCTGTCCTTGCCCGTCTCCTGTGCAGGCTTGTTTCAGAGTCACATGCAAGGGAACAAAAAAGCACCAGCTGCCAGATATGTTTCTGGGAACTTCATTTTAATGACGTTTTGGCAACATCCCGTACTTTAAACATCACTCAAGCACAGGTACAGAGAGCAGATCACCATAGCTGAAGATACACAGGAGCAACTATTCTAGCTACTGAGGGAGAAGTCATGGTCAGCTGTGCTGTCCACCTACTAAACCAGCACTGAAGTCTCAAGAGTATTAACTCAGCAGTACAGCAAGTAAATGCTTGGACCCTGATGTTTCAGTCACACAGGGAATGAGGTGATGCTTTTATTAAGTTGCTTCCAGCACAGACCTGTTTTCTTGTCAAGTAGTAGGTGGAGTATGAGAGGAACGCCATCTCTTCAGGGTAGAAGCAGCCAGCTTGGTCCTGTAATCCCACCTCTGTCTCCTCTGGCTGCCATCACTCGGGCAGAGAAGAAGCAAAGCTGCGCCAATGTCAGAGCACACCACACCTCAGCACCTCTCGCAGTTCTGCAGGGGCTATCAGCGTTCTCAACAGCCTGAGTTTTCAATACCCTTCACATACAGCCAGGGATGCTACTCCAGGAGAATCCTGCTGGATTCTCACCAGAAGGATGACACACTTCTTGCCTGTTTGATCGAGAGGGGAATGTTAAATGCTCCCAGCTGCGATCTAGGCAAGTAGGACACACTGCACAGCCACAAACCAGCCAGGGGAGAGAGGACATGGGCTGCGAATAACCCCACGCAATGCATGTTACAGTGCTCACTAAATGCTCGTTGTGTTCCAGATACATGATGGTGGATAGTGCAGATGATCAGAAAACACATCGGCCAGCTCCACCCAAAGAGGTAAGAAGAGCACTCCCAGCTCACCAGCAGTTTCAGTGTCCTTTGGCTGCAAGGTTTAAAAATCAGGCTGCAGGTCCAAAAAGCAAAGGGGCAGGCCAAAGGCAGGGCAGTTCACAGAGCCTGCTAGTCATCAGAGAGGGAAGATTAGCTTAGCTTAAGGTGCTGCAGGGTCTGTCAGTCTGTCCCATTCCTAACTAGCATGGCTCCTGCTCCCCCCGCCCCCGACAGCTTCCTTCCCAGCTTTGGCCAAGATTCCCAGCACAAAGGATGGGTAAAGCAGCCCACCCCAGCCTTCCTGCACCCACCCCCCAGAGCGCAGCTCTGCTTCTGCTTGTCCCCTCCGTTTCACAGCACGGCTCTCCATCTATTTGGTGTTAATGTCTTTCCAGGCTCCCAAGAAGTTGATCCGCTATATTGATAACCAGGTGGTGAGTACAAAGGGAGAGAGGTACAAAGACATCAAGAAGCCTGAGAGCGAGGAGATGAAAAGAACCTACATCAGCCTCAAACCAGCCAGGAAGTACAAGTTCCACTGACAGCCAGGTCCTCCTGCTCTTCAACCTCCACCTCACTGGCCAGGCGTGGCAGGATGGACACATGGCACTACGGATGACGGGGACTCCTCTACCTGCCACTAACTGGAACTAACCTGGGAGCCAGCACATTGCTTTCAGCTTCCTCAACTAACCCAGCTGACAAGGAGGAGCCTTCTCTCCTTGTGTAGCTGTCCCTCTGCCCTCAGGGGCGCACCGCAGTGGCTCTCTGGGGCCTGGGCATTCTCTGCTATTCCTTGCATGGGACATTTTTAGATCTAAGATGTGGCTTGTGCTTTTGCAGCAAGCTTTTTACACGTCTGTGTGCACTGTTGCTTTAAATTGAGTGCCAGTGTTAATAAAGATGATGTGAGTTTGTGTGTAGTTCAGCCAGAGCATGCACATGCCTTAAGGACATCACCTCCAATCCCTCCTGGGGCCAAAGATAGGAGCGGGGTGATAGGAGCAGGGTCATCCTCTCTTCCCCTAATTACTCTCTTCATCACGTTCACCACAAGATGTGGCTGCTCTTTGGTTAACCACCTAGTGGATACAAGGGCTGAGGCTGAACTCCAGACCAGAACTAAGCTCTCCCTGCCAACACAACCTGCAGCACCCCATAAACACAGCCAGGGCTCCTGCCATTTCTCACCACTGTTGGGTGCCAAAGCTCCAGCCACGCAAGATGGAGCGGGATATAGTAGCCGGCCTGGGCACCGCTGAAACGCTAAGTCAGAAGCTGGAAGAAACAAATGGCAATGACCAACTGCTTTCAGTGACAGCACAGCTAGGTTTGGTGTTTGTCAGCGAAACTGCAGTTAAGAACGCGTTTCCCCTGAAAACATCTTGCACCAGCCTAAACCAGTGCCCTAGGCCTGGACAGACACACCACCTGTGCCAGGGCCACACCAGCCCTTTGGTGCCAGACTGGCCAGTGGCCGCAGGCTGGAGCTGGGCTCACTGCCCCCCTCCCAGAGCCCAGAGGGACCTGCCCTCTCCCAAGAGGAGGGCTGGAGGTTTTTCTCCTTTCTGCTCCAGCTGGCCTGGTTTGTTCCACAGCTCTGCTGGCATGCCCTGCACACCCACCCCAGAGGTGACAGTCCTCATCAAACACTCCTGCTCTCTGGACAGCTGCCACTTAGAGATTTAAAATACAACAAATAATAAATCCTATCTATTAGCTGGCCTGGTCAAGGCCTGTTCAGCACCATGGTGTTCCCGCAAGTCACTCGCTCTCTCCACACCACCGCAGAGGGAGTTACTTTCCCCGGAGGCACCAACGAAGCCCACTCATGAACACCCAGTGGCCGCTAAACAGCCCCAGAGGAAAGAGTGAGTCCCACTTGCGCCAGCCTCGCCAACGGGACCGACCTCTCCCTCGGCACGTCTCCGCAGCAGCCGGTTCCAGCATCCTCCTGGGATCCCAGCGTTGTGGCAGTCCCCCCCTCCCCAGCAGCAGCAGTTCTAGATCTGGAGGTTGATGAAAGGGGCGAAGCCAACCACGTCCTGCAGGAGAACGAGAGCCCTCTGCAGCGGAGGCTCCACATCCAGCTCTACCCCACGGCTTCGGAGGATGCTCAGGCTGGACTCGGCCACGTTGTGGCAATGCTTCACCTTCAGCGAGCGCAGCTTTGGACAGTACTCGGCCAGGACCCTGCCAAGACAGACAGCACATGCAGGTTGCAAGCCAGGACCCCTGAGTGCACCACTCACCCTCTTCTCTACTCCCAGCAGCCCAGTGCTCACGACTGTGCCACACACGCACCATCCTTTAGGAGCAGCAGGTGGTCTGAGAGAAACTCAAGGGACACAGTCGGATCCCAGACCTACCCTCTCTGACATGCTCAGGAATTTGTGGTTAGTAGCACACAGCAGCCTCTCCTGAAAGGCCTGCTAGTGGCTTCTGCCCCAGACTGAGCTCTCATTGCTCTGACTTTTCTCTATGGTTCTCTTCCTCTCCCAGCCCCAGACACCTGCCATCCCCACCCCAGCTCCCCGCGTTGCTTAGTACCTGATGGAGTCATTCTTGACTCGCAGACACCCCGTGAGGTCCAGGTGCTCCAGCTCGGGGCAGCACTTGGCAATCTCCTCAACTGCCACGTCGCCCACATTGGCATTGACAGCCAGTGACAGAGACTTGAGCCTGCTGCACTTCTGCACCAGGTAGCAGATGGCCTCGTCCTTCAGCTGGCGACAGGCCGTCAGGTCCACAGCCTCCAGTGCTTTGCAGTGGTCTGCCAGGCTGCGCAGGGACAGGCTGTCCACCCACTCACAGTGAGCCAGGGAGAGCCGGCGCAGGTTGGGGCAGCTCAGCGAGATGGCCACCAGCGCATGGCGGCTGAGCTGGGCACAGCCCTTCAGCTGGATTTGGTGCAGGTGGTGGTTCTGCCCGATGACTGGGAGCAGCTCCCTGTCTGTCAGCCAGTCGGAGCAGTTCTGGAGCGCCAGCTGCTGCAGTACTTCGTTGTCCTTCAGCAGGTTAACGAAAGCAGCTCTAGGGATGGCAGGTCCAATCTGCGTGGGAAACCCAGGAACAATGAGGCATCCCCCAGGGTTTCAGATCAGCCTGGCTCAGCCTGATCCTCACCAGAGACTCTCTCCCCTCCTCTCACCCACTGTGACAGAGGTGACCAAAGCCACCCTCTCCTCATCCCAGGGCAAACCCTACCGTCAGGCTCTCCTCCCCTCGTGCCAAGGCTGTTGCCACAAAGTAGAAGGCTTCTCCATCCCCCATCATCACCCCTGCATTTATGTACTCCTGATGAGCTCCACATCTCTGCTCTCCAAAGACTCTTTGCTAGACCACTCTGTGCCTTCACAGAACAGCAGCCACTCCTGTCTTTCCAAGTCCCAGGCAGTCTTTCCGAGGGCCTGCACAAGCTTTCCCTCAAGACCAGGCACAGAGTTATCTCTCTCAGACCCACCCTATTGCACAACCTCCATGAGGACCGACAGGCTGTGCCACTCTGGAGCTGGCTTGTGTTTCTGCCAGTCAGTGCCCCATAATGGCCTAGGTGGAGCTGCCAGGCTCACTCCTCCCAGGGCCTCTTCCTAAAGACAGTGGCATTGCTGGGCCCTGAATCACCACCTCTCCTCCCTGAGCCCATCTGTCCAGTCTGACACCTGAGCCATTAACCTGAGCTCCTGAGCAGAAACCGGCCTCCTTGCCAGGGGCTTCTTCTCCCCACATAGTCAGATGCTCCCCTGTTAGCTCCCGAGCAGCAGGACATCTGTGTCTCCCCCAGCCTCAGAGCCACTGGATACCTGGCTTGAGTCAAAGCAGCGCATGTTGGCCAGGTACAGCTGGATGAGAGACTGGAACGACTTGCTGACCCTCTGCAGGCTCAGGAGCTGCTGCAGTGGCAGATGACAGAGGATATGTGGAACCAAGATGTCTTCCCAGGGCAGGTCCAGGAGGCATCCCCTGGAGGGGGTCAGACTCATCATCAGACGCCAGGGAGCCGGCCTACGGTGAGAGCCAGGCTAGATCACCTCACGCCTACTGCCGGGTGCCTCTAGGAGGAACAGCCAGAAAGCAAGACTCAGCAACGTCTCCCGCAGTCAGCCCACGGGGTAAAATCCCTTGGCTAGCCATCAGCAGGGCACGCACCTGCCACCTGTGTCACCTCCTCCCCAGCCTGGGATGTTCACTGCTTAGGCATCCGAGTCCGCCTGCCCGCACTGCCCTCCGGGAGAGCCCGGGTGGGGCTTTCCACCAGCTCCTTAAGGAGCCCCTGTCCCTCAGCAGGGCAGCAAGTGACTGCTGCAGCATTGCCGCTCCACCCGCACGGCAGCTGTGCCCAGGCCCCACGGCTGAGCATCGCTCTACCTGGCAGCTGGTCCCCTGCACCCAGCGCTGAGCCACTCGGGCACCCTGCGAGGGGCAGAGGGCAGGCACCGGCTCCTTCCCGCGGGGAGCAACGCGGCTCCGGGCTGCCCCCCGCCGCTCTCCCCCCGAGGAGCGGGGACGCGGCACCTCCGCGGGGGTGAGGCCGCAGCCGCGGGCGGCGAGGGGAAGGGCAGGAGCCGAGTCTAACCGCTGCCTCCTCCGGGCTGCTCGGCCCCAGCAGAACCGGCAGCTGCCGGGGGGGCCTCACCCGCGGCCATTCCCCCTCCCCACCGCCGCAGGGGCCCCCGCTCGGCCGCAGAGCCGCCCCTGGTCCCGGGCTGCCCCGCCGGGGCCTCGCGCGCAGACACCCCCCGTCCCGCAGAGGCCCCGTGGCGAACCGGCAGCCCTGCCCCCCGGCCCCCGCCGCCCCCGGCCCGGTACCTGCCGCCCCGCCGGCCGCTCCATACAGCCGCGCCTGACCCCGCCCCCGACGCCGGCGTCCCGGGCGTGACGTCACGCCGGCGGGCGGAAGTGCGCGCGTCCCCAGCGCCCCGCCCCCGCCTCTCCCTTGCCCGGTTCCGCACCCTTACCTCGCCCCGGCGGCGGCGCGCGGGTTACCGGGCACCGGGCGGGAGGGACGGGTGCCCCCGGGCAACGGCAGCCCTCAGGGCGGCGCGGAGCGACGCCGGCGCTGCGGGCGGGCCAGCGGGGCCTGGCGGTCACAGGTCCCACCGGTGCCCCGGCGGCTCCCGCAGGCTGCTCCCGGCGGCGCGGCGCTCACACCGGCCCCGGTACACCAGCTCCCCGTGCGCACCACCTGTCCCAGTTCCCCAGTTATCCCGGTTCCCCCAGCGCACACCAGATCCCCGGCGCGCACCAGTCGTCCCAGTTCCCCACGATCCCAGTCCCCCAGCGCACACCGGTTGCTCCAGCCCCGCGGTTACCCCGATTCCCCGGTGCACACCGGCTGCCCCCGTTCCCCAGCGCACGCCCCCGCCGCCGGCGGGCGGCCCTGCGCATGCGCAGCGCGGCAGGCGCTGTCCGTTCAGCACCACGCGGAGCCGGGACCCGCCGGGACCCGCCGCTGCCGGTGAGCGACGGCCCCGCCCCCGGCCCCGCCAGCCCCCCCCCGGCCCGGTCCAGGCCCCCAG
>RSEF01000006.1:17817994-17836474 GCA_003993805.1 Himantopus leucocephalus | reverse complement strand
CGTGTCCCCCCCCCACGCCAACCGGCTCCCCGAGCTTCACTCCCCCGCCGGTGCCCCGCCTGCCCCCACGGCCCCGGGCAGCCGGCGGGGTCCGTCCCTTTGCCCGCAGTCCCCGCGGAGAAGCGGCCCGGGCTCCTGCCGGCACAGTTGCCATAACGACTCCAGGCAGGGCTCCCGCAGAAAGAGAAGCTGCTGTTTCCCCAGTGCCGGTTGGCGGGCAGGCCCCCCTCCCCCGTTGGTACGGCACGCCACACCTCGGAGCCGGCCCTGGACGGGTGACCCCATCTCGGATCTGAGCCCCGCCACCTCGTGCGGCATCAAGCTGCTGAGCGCTGCTGGCAACAGGCGCTATACAACCGTCCACCTGGCAAAAGAGCAGGGCCCGCGTACAGTGAAGGAGTCCCAGATCCCCGGTCCCAAACTCCCTGGAACAAGTCCCAGGTTCCCTGGAAAGCAATGACCTGTCTATGCATCCTGGTCTGCTCGTTGCCATCCAATGTGGAGGCTGGCTTGGGGAAAGGTCTTCTCACCCCAGTGTCTGTCCTCTGGGGGTAGCTGCCCCTGGGCACGTAGCACCTGCCCCTCGAGGGTCCCAGTGGCTCCATGTGTCAGCACAGCGCCTCTCTCATTTACAGAAGGACAAGTGAGGCAGGGATTTTCAGTTTTCTAAAGGAGAAACGATTGTCCCAGCCATGGCCTAGGACAACCCTTCCTTCCTCCGAGGTGGGAGCACAGAAAACTCTGGGATTGCAGATCCTGCTTCTAGACCGAGAGGGTTCATTTTGCCCTCGAGGTTTCAGCTCCACGCTCACCCTGCTCTGGGTTCCTACTCTGAAATAGAAGTATGGCATCTGGCAGGGAGTCCCTTAATTTTGCCCCTGTAAGTGAATGACTGTGACTTGAAGTTGGCTACAAGGAGGCTTTTTGAAATAGTGGTCTTGGTCTGGATAGGAGGTGAGGGAGCACCGCGAGCAAGGGAGTGCAACGCTCAATTACATCTGGCCTTCACTGAAGGCTTTCTGTGCCAACACAGACCTGGCTGGGAGCCCCCAGCTTGTGTTGAGTCCTTGCTTGGAGGAGCTGTGATGTGGATTGCTTGTTATCCTTCCCGCGCAACACGTGTGCTGGGCTGGCAAGTGGGACCTGCTCTGCTCCCACACCAACCTCTGTTTATGTTTTTCACTTCCTCTGATCCAGCTGGGCTGAGTCACTTCCCCAGTAGCTTGCTGGTAGCAGGGCTCAGAGGAGAGTCAGCCCGGACGGATTCTGGGTGCCACAAGGAGGCTGGGAGGCACTGTTAACAGTAGACGCCGAAGTGAGACACGGTTGTGTTTGGCCTCTGTTGCTTCCCAACCTTTTCCTGGCTTGTGGATGCACAAGCTTGGCCGTGCCCACGGAGAAGGTGAAGGCTCTCCTACCTTTAATACCCAGTGCCACGGCTGGCCCTCCAGGGCTGGTTAGCACAGGGCCCTCTCCCCTGAGCCGCTCACGGCACTGTTCAGGAATCACACCTAATCCAGCTCACTTCAGCCTGCTTGCAGGGCAGCAATCACCGTGCCAGGATTGGGACACTGCAACCTCTCAGGCAGTGCTGGCTCTTCTCCAGATGCAGCTCACAGTGTCAGCGTTGCCCTGGGAAGTAAAGAACAGCTTTCAGATCCTACAGCCTGAAAACAGGTTCCCTAACACAACACCACAGCAGGTGCTGTGGAGTGTTTGCTCTGACAAACCTCTTTAGCCCCTAAGCCAGCACAGCACTGTTTGCTGTCTCAGCATTTAGAGGAACACAAGCAAGATGGGGAAGAGCAGGGTGAACACACCAGCTGTGTCAGAGCACAGCAAGGGTGGCTGCTCCTGAAAGGGCAGGGGCCTCAGCAGCCGCAGAATGGGCACTTGATACCTGGCTGGTGCCCAGTGAGAGCAGCTACAATCAGACAAAGCCCCATGATCAACAAGCAAGGCCATGGTGATATGGTAGGGGTGAGGTCCAGATAGGACATCAGTCCACAGGGGAGGATCCAGACCAAGAGAGCCCATAGCCCAGCACAAGACTAGTTAAGCCAAGCTGGAGACCAGCACCCCCACAGCATTGCTCAACAGGAACTAAGAGCCCCAGGCTGAGCTTAAATAGACTCCCTGGGCCTATGGGCAGGAGTGGTGGAGGCTCCAGGTGAGGCCAGTTAGGGCCACTAAGGTTTATTAGTGACCCCAGGGCCCTGACAATCTGTTGGTCTGTGGGGGAAATTAGCAGGTAGGCTTGAGCTTAGGGCAGTGGCGAGGTCTGTGTGATGTATTAGGTGTTGTGGGCAGTTTCTGGATGTCAAATGCTCAGACTGTTCTCTTTTTTTCTTCACAGTTTTGGTTGCAGATGCAGGAAGAACATCAGAGTCTGCTACTGTGTTGTAGAAGCATATGCTGAGACACAGCTTCACACCCTCAGGATGTCCAGCAGAGCTAACAACCTAGGACTGCACCAACGGTAAGGGTCCCCAACCAGTACCCTTCTTGTGCCTGTGAAGTGTTCCTGTATGTGGAGTGGCTGTGGTATGGCTGTCCAGCACTGTAGCACAGGGCTTGGGTGGTATGATCCACTGTAGCTTAGAAGTAAAGGGACAACTCAAAGCAGGCAAGCTTGAAGGACCAGAGCTTTGTTCTGCTCTGTTACCTCAGTCAAGCATTGCAGCAAGCTTCTGCCTTTCTGGTGGCATATGCTTTCTCTAGGGTGGGTTTGTATTTTTCTTGAGAGGTGCCTAAGTCTCCTTTTTAAGCTTCAGCCCGATGCATGCTTCTAGTTGAGCCCTAATACTGCAAACTGGTTTGCTAAAATAGCTTCCTGGGTCAGCCCTGTTGTTGGGGGGTTCCTTAAGACCAGGGTGATTCACCTTGCCAGTCAAGAAGCAGGATGAGGGCAGAGCCTGGGCTAAAAACTTCTTGCTATAAGCTTGGATAACTGCCAGCTTTGAGATTTTAAAGAGGATGTGGGAAGGATTCTCTTAATTTATCTTCTAAAAGGATATCGAAAGGACTGTGGTCCTGTTCATGTGCAAGTCTACTGGTGTCTGTAAGTGCTATGAGTTCAGTAGTAAGCCTGGTGGAGACAGGTTGGGGAGACAAGGAAATGGAGCTGACAAGCACTTAGGTGAACCCAGCTGGCCTGGCTTTGGGGAATGTCCTCTTAGCTCCATGGCAGTGTGTGCTTGGTGTCATTCAGACAGCCTCAGCTCCTGGCTTACAAAAAAAGATGTAGACCTTGTTGGAGCGGGTTCAGAGGAGGGCCACAAAAATCATCAGAGGGCTGGAGCATCTCTTCTATGAGGACAGACTGAGAGAGTTGGGGTTCTTCGTCCTGGAGAAGAGAAGGGTCTGTGGAGACCTTATTGTGGTCCTTCAGTACTTAAAGGGTGTCTACAGGAAAGATGGGGACAAACTTCTTAGCAGGGCCTGTTGCAATAGGACAAGGGGTAGTGGTTTTAAAGAAAAAGGAAGACTTAAACTAAATATAAGGAAGAAATGTTTTACAATGAGGGTGGTGAAACGCTGGAACAGCTTGCCCAGAGAGGTGGTAGGTGTCCCATCCCTGGAAACATTAAGGTCTGGTTGGATGGAGCTCTGAGCAACCTGATCTAGTTGAAAATGTCCCTGCTCATTGCGGGGGGGTGGACTAGATGATCCTTAAAGGTCCTTTCCAACCCAAACTATTCTATTCTATTTTTTCATATATAAAGAGGACGCCCTTTGCAAGATGAATGAGATGAGCTTGGAGGTGCTTCCCTTTCAAGGGGGAACTGCATCTCTTGTGACTCACCAGGCATGTGCACATCACTTCTTTTTTTGTCCTCTTGTAAGACACTGTTTTGGACAAAGTCTGCCTGAAGCTGCCTGTTGCCAGAAGCAGTGCTGGGCCACCCATGGTGCTTGCAGGGCAGCTGGGGAAGTGTATTGCACAGGTGTCTTCAATGAGCAGGGGACACTGGTCAGTCCTGTGGCTCTCTTGTTATTGCAGTGAGCACTGATGCCCTGTGAGGGAAAGCAGGGCTCCTGCATCAGGCCTTGAGCTGATCCGTAGTGACGAGAGACCAAGCTGAGCCCTGGGGGAAGGAAGCAGATTAGCTCACAACAACTGCTGCTGCAGCTTTCTTGTATCTTCCTTGGAAACATATGGTGCTGGCGGCTCTTGGAGCCAGGGCACGGCCTCAGGTCTGATACTGCTGGCATCTTCAGCCTCATGAACGTCCTCCTGAAGTGAACAGGGACTCCAACTTGCTTCACTGCTGTGAGGCAGTGCTGGTGCCTAGCTGTACTTTTGAAGAGGCTAGACTTTTTTGGGAAGTGGGGGTGAGGTTTAGGGAATTGGGGCTGGAAGGGAGGGGAGTCTTGTGGTTAGAAGAGCTGATGTCAAGTCAGGCTTTGGTTCCCAGAGGTGCTCCTGATTTGCCAGCTGATCTTGGGCAAGTCTTCCCCACCTGTGCCCCTTGACTTTTCCTTTGCATTGAAAATGGAGTTCTTACCATGTCAAAGGTGTATTAAGAGGTTCGATGGGTTTCCTCAAGCCTACTGGTGTCCCCAAAGACTGGTGCTGTGGGAGGGTACAACTTATTTTTAGGAGACTGGTATGGTGCTGAGCCAACACTAACCTGATGCCTTAGGATCTATCACCTTGTATGATGGCTTGGCATCTTGCTGGCTAAACACCTTTAGCCTTGCAAAGACTTTGGGGGCATTTCCGTTACAGTTTTCTACTAGTCTCAAGTGCAGTAAGAGACAAGGTCTCTTCAAGGACATCAGTAGCTCTGCAATGTTCACTCCTTCAGATGTGAGAGCTGGGTGCACGCGGTACCCCAGAAGTTAAGTCTCTCAATGCTGGTTTTCCTCGGACTCTCACCAGTTTCTTTCAAAGGATCTGGCTCTGTATTGTCTCTGGCTGCGGGATAAGCCTGACACCCTCCATCACTCTCAGGGTTGGAGTGGACCATAGCTGGACTTCTTGCCCAGCTTGGTTGTGTGGGAGAAGGTGTTGAGCTCACAGGGCAAACTCTCCTCTTGGTGAGTGCTGAGATGGCACAGTGCCACCAGGAGCCACTCTTAAGCTGGTGAAAGAGGAACCCATGATGCCTTCAGTTCAGCTCTTCCCCTGTACACGCCACCTTTCCCTTATTGAGAAGAGAATCTGACTATACAGTCAGGGCTTAAAAAAACAAAAAAAGGTAAAGCAAGGCCAAGTTGTGCAAGTCAGGGTTGGAAGAGGAATGTGTCTGAGGAGCTCCTAGCTACGCACCAATGCAGGGCTGTTCTGCAGCATCCCCCTCATGAATCCACTGCTTCCAAGCTTTCAGCATGTCCTCTGCACGTGTCTCCATACATCTCCATGGTGGCAGGTTTTGCTCAGTTTCCTCACTGTGCTTGTAATTATTCCTCCTTAAGTGACCTTTTAGGGTTTCCACACTTTTTGTACAATTCTGTATGTGACCGCATTCTCCCCGTGCTGGGTCAGGCTGTGTGCCTGGGGCTTGCTGCCTCTTTTCTGCATAGGATACTCCCTGTATTCATTGCTTTTACTCCCCCTTACACCCTTTCACCTTTGCCCATGTGAGTCTTGAGGCTGAAGGTGGGGGGAAGGGATCACATCTTACTGGTGTGGAGATTAGCTGGAGAGCAGTTCCAGATCCGTGCTGCAGCACAAGCTGTGTGTCCTGGGAAGCCACACCAGAGGACTGGTGATTTGGGTTGTTTCAGACTAAATTTGTCTCTTTGGTGTGGTGATTCACCATGGTGAGGTGGGTCTGATGAGTGACCGGCTGGCACCCAGGAAGCTCCATGGAGAGCACACCCCACCAGCCAGAAATCTCCTGCTTTCCTTGAAGACCATCTTTTCCCTGAGCATCTTTTTACCAAGAGATACTCCCACACAATTGTTCCCCTAACTGATGCGTAGGGAGATTATTTATGGCTCAAGCTGTGCTGTAGCCCCACCTCCCACGTCCTCAGGACAGGTTTTACCATGCTGGCGTTTCTGCCTTCATCTTGACGGAGCAGGGCTGGTGGAGGGGGAAGCCCGCTGGCCGTGCTGGTGCTGCCCTGGGGGCTGGGACAGGCTCAGGGGATTTCTGTAACAGCAGGTGTTCCCGGGGCGTTACAGAAATATTTTGTTACAGCTCGCTCTGAGGCCCAATACAGCTTTCGCTACCTCCTTTCCAAGCCCTTGTCCCTCCTGTGGGAAGAGGCAGCCCCAGGTAGGGAGCTGGCACACTGGGGAGGGCGCTGGCAGTCTGGCAGGCAGACAGCAGCTCTGCCTCGCACAGACTGCAGCCTGCGCTGGCTCTTCTCTCTGGTAAGACATTTTGCAGTCTGTGTCTTCTTCCAGGGTGCCTTTCACCCTGAAAAATCCTGCTGTGGTCCCACGTGCCCACCCCACGCAAGGGAGCTGCGAGAGGCGCAGGCTGGTGCGGGTGTGCTCTCCCCCGATCCAGGTCTGGGCAGGAGCCTGAGGTTTGGGGGAGAAGGGGAGTGGGGGGGGGTGCAGGCAGGATCGCCAACACTGCCTTTTTGCCCTGAGTAAGGTATAGAGCATCATTTGTATAACAGACTGTCGAGGAAGGGTATTTTCACCATTTATCCTTAACCACCAGCCTGGTGGGATAACAGATAAGTGCATCAGCCCATTAAAGACTTGGCTTATACTGCAGTGGCTTTTTTAATATACAGCTAGAATGTGGTTGGGTGTTGGCACTGGAGCCAGAAGGCATTAATTAGAGCTGTGCAGTTAAGTCTAGGCCCTGAGGGAACACGTGCAACCTCACTGGTTGCCCCGGAGCAATGCAGAGATGAGGGAAGTTCAGCTTCCCTTGCCCTCACTGGGACCCATCTCCTGCAGAGCTGGAATTGCTATTTCCACGGTGCTTCCAGGAAGCTGGGTAAGGAGCACTCACCTGCTGATGGAGTGACTGTCCCCACTTGCAGGGCTATGCTGTGCCCTGCGGCCAAAGCACAGCTCCACCAACTTTGGCAGCAATGAGTCAAAGTACGGCCCTTGTGCCCTTTGCAGTGCCTGAAGCACAAGCTGTGCCAAAGGCAAAGGCTCTGACAGCCCCCCCGGACTCAGGGGAGCAGCCCTGAGGTGCACCAGGGTGTTTACACCGAGTGGAGCTGCAGCTGCAGGAGAAGCACCTCTCTAGAGACTGACCTGTGTGCTTTGGGACAGGCTGAGCATCAGCCCCTCCTGGAGCCAGCTGTGGGGGAAGGAGCTCTTGCCTAACCCCCTCCACCCAAGTATCATCTAGATCTGTACAGTTGCCGGGACACTATGACATCCCGGACTGGTCTCTTCCAAGCAAGAAATTCACCATTGTGCTGCCCTGGTGACACCCGTGCCTTGCTGGGCTCGGGAGGGAGAGGTGCGTTGCAGGTTTGTGAAGATGACCAAGGGCCATGATGGCAGTAGTTAAAAAACTGGAAGCTGCCTGTGTCCGGGCTTGAGGAACTGACAAAGACCAGGAGGCTGGAAGGGATGACATGGAACCATGTGGACTCTTATGTAGGAAGGATGTGGTACCTGCAGGCAAGGACTGGAGGTGCTGAAGTACCTAAGGGACAGTAAAGAGGGTTCCTAGTGTGTGGCACTCCTGGTGCTCTAGCTAAGCCGTCGGGGTTGGGTCTGTGGGGTAGAGCATGGGGGACTCTCCCTGTCCCCTTCTCAGTCACCTGCCAGAGGGGTTTCCTGCCCCTCCTGCCCCTCATCAGCTGGGGAGGGATTCACAGCAGGGGGGGACCAGGGGAGCCAGGGCTAAAACCTGATCCAGCAGGGCTCATGGCAGTGCTGGCCTGACCTACGTGTTTGGGAACATCCTTCGGGAGTTATGGGGCTGTGGGAAGGTGAGGGGGATATGGAGCAGAGCGT
Organism: Himantopus leucocephalus; assembly: GCA_003993805.1. Lineage (NCBI taxonomy): Eukaryota > Metazoa > Chordata > Aves > Charadriiformes > Recurvirostridae > Himantopus > Himantopus leucocephalus. The sequence goes on along the minus strand of RSEF01000006.1, from coordinate 17,828,580 downwards.
GGTAGGGAGAACAGCAGCTACTGTGGGGGAAACCCATGTGGTTTGGAAGGAAATGTGTTTTCTGTGGATGGCCTGGATCTCCAGCCAGGCTGGCAGAAGCTCTCTCCCTTACCCTCTGCAGCTCTCAGCTGGGCTGCCTGCAGGTGCTGGGAAGGTGCAGGCGTGCCTCGTCCCGGTACAGACACATCGGGAAAGCTGTGAGCTCTTCCACTCGGTTAAATTTGTCGCTCCGGCTGCGGCTTAGAGAAAAGCCTTCCCCCTCCCCGCCCTCCTGCCATCAAGAAGCTGCTGAAGGAATCAGGTCGTTGATCCCGCAGCAGCGAGGCCCCTAATTAGCCCAGCTTCTCAGAGTCTGCCGCGAAAGCCGGCTGTGTGTGAGGCAGCTCAGGGACCCTTGGTCCCCAGCGTGGGGGAGAGGGGGCCCCCACACAGGCAGGAGCCGGGAGAAGCAGGCAGAAAATGGCAGTGCGTCAATGCATTAAATATGAGGAGAGCCTGCTGCTTTCTCCCCGCGTCCCCGTGCCTGGGAGGGGAGAAGGGGACAGACTTTCTGGGTGACAGCGAGGGCAGGCGGGCACGGAGCTGGGCTCACTGCAGGCAGGAAAAGCAGCAAGGAGGGGCAGCTCTCCCCAAATTCCTCTTGCAGGCACGGCGTGCACGTGAGGCCCCAGCTCCCCTGGGCCTCTCTGCTCGCACACACTTAATAACGATTGCTGGGCTGGGTAATAAAGTGCTGCTTAATAGTGAATCAATCTGGCAGCCTGGGCGGGCAGGGAGCGCTGGCTGCCAGCCGTGGTGGCTGCCGTGTGCGGACCCAATGTGGTGGCAGCAGCATGGATGGGGACGCTGCCGCAGCACCCCTCACCTTGGCAGCCGGCTGCCCCACGCGGGCTCTGCTTGTACCCACCTCCGGTGCTGGCAGAGCACCTGCGTGGGACACAAAAGATGGTTTGGGTTTTTTTTCCCCCTTGTAGCATGAAGGGGTTTCCTGTGATGGGGGTGGCATTTCCCATCCTTGGGGTGGCTGGTGAAACAGTGGTGTTGGGTCCCTTATGGCCTGGGACATCTTGGTTTCTGTGGCTGCGGTGTGCTTGCGGCGAGACCGCTGCCTGGAGAGATGGGTCCCCAGCATGGCGACTGTTCCTCAGGGCAAGGGCCAGCACCTTGCTGGGGGTGGCTGGTGGCCCAGGACATGGCAGCTTTTGTCTTCTTGTCCTCATGGTCCCCGAGCAGTGGTGGGGTGTGGAAGCAGCCTGGGCCCTGCGGTACAGGGCACAACACACACAGCTGTGCACGCTTGCGCACGAGGACATGCGCTCGTGGTCACACGGGAACCTGCATGCTGCTGAGTGGGGATGTGCCACACGTGGCCGTGTCCATGCCGATGAACGGGGACGTGCACACCAGGACACGGGGACGCGTGCGGTGTTCCAACGGGACACGCACACCGCCGTAGAGGGTCGTGCCCGCCAGTGCACGAGGCAGCGTCACGCGTGGGGACGCGCACAGCGGGGCACCGGGACCCGCACGGTGTTACACGGGGACGCGCACGGTGCTACACCGGGACCCGCCCGCGCGGGGGGACGCGCTCCCCGGGGCCGCCGTGGGTCCGACCGCCCCGCGTGTCCCGGGGCCGCGGGGCGGGGCGCGGCGCCTGGGGGGGGTTCCCATTGGCTGCCGGGGCTGTCAGCGGGGCGGAGTGACAGCCGGGGCCGGGATTAGCGCGGCGGGGAGCGGCGGGCAGGGGCCGGTAGCACCGCGCCGTACTGCACCGCACCGTACCGTACCGCACCGCGCCCGACGGGGCGGACCGGACCGAGCCGTGCCGTGCCGGCGGCAGAGCGGGGCCGCGGCGCGCAGGATGCGGCGGCGGCACTGCCGGTAAGGCGCGGGTAGGGGAGCGGACCGGAGTGCGGCGGGGGCCGGAGGCCGGAGCGGGGCGGTGGGGGAGCTGGGAAAGTTGCAGCAGTTGTTGCGGGGGCGGAGCGGCTCATCGCCCTCCCGGTAACGGCGGGCGGCGGCACCGGCACCGGGCTGCGTTGGCACCGGTGGATGTCCGGCAGAGCCGGGACCCGCTGCCGCGGAGCGGCCCCGGTGCGGCGGGATGGGTGCGGGGCCCCTGCCGTGCCCGGGGGGGCTCCCTCCTCATCCGGATGGATGTCACATCCACTCAGGGCTGATCCTGCCGAGACGGGAGGTGCCGGGCGAGGGGGGCCGGGGAGGGAAGGGCAGGCCCAGCCCCAGCTTGGAGGGGGGGCACATCCCTCGCCCCCACAGCCCCTCGGGAAGGTGTCCCCTGTTTGTCCCACAGCCTGGTTTCCCCCCCTTCCCTGCCACCACTGCTGACAGTGGTGCCACGTCCGACACGCAGCTACGGCCCGTGGTGTGAATTCAGCCCCCAGCCCTGCACCTCTTGCTTCCCTCCCATCCCTGTCCCGTTCTTCGCCCGTTCCCCTCGCGTCCTCCCCCAGCTCCGGCGCGCTGTCCCCACGCACCCCTGCCGTGGGTGGGCTCTGCCCCCGCAGCGTAAGCAGTCCCTGCTGTCTGCTGCCTTCACCCCGCATCGCCCCGCTCAGCCAGGCAGGCACCCGCACCGGGAATAACCAACCCCTGTTGCACCGGGTACAGCTCAAAGCAAGGGCCGGGAGAAATCCCTGGGCATCCCTTCAGCCGCTGAGAAGGGACAGCCAGGAGGAGCAAGTTTCTTGTATGTGTGAGATGGTTTATTGAACAAATGAAATCCCCCACTGATGTGCAGCTCCCGGCTATCACACTGCAGCTCCCCAGTTTTTCTCTTTGAACGCGTGCCCTGGGCTGCCCCGGCAGCATCCCTGCGAGCTTTCCTCTGCAGGACTTCTCCTGCCTTCAGGCACTGAGACCAGCAAGGCTCCCTCCAGCCCACCGGTGCCTTACAGCCCAACCCATTCATCAGAGTGATTTAAAGAGCATCAATTTGATTCACGATTCAAATCAGCAAGCAGGAAGCCTTAGCTCCATCATTGATTTTTCATCTTTGTTGCATTTGTGCTTTTTACCTTTCATTATTAAAGAAAAGCTCACTCCGCGGGATGGTGTAGCCATCCGGCTTCGGTGGCTCACAGGCGGGCATGGCCTTTACTCTGAATTTGATAATTCTCCTTTGATAACCAGGAGGACACACTGTGCTTACCCCATTTATTTTAGCAATAACTCACATGTATTGAGATAGGCTGTTTTTTATAGATTTGTTATGTTACAGTGAATGCCAACTATTCCTAGTGATAACTTTTTTCCTTGGCATGCGTGTCAGTCTGCGTTGAGATAAAAAGTGGAATTTCATTTGAAATATATAAAAACCACATCTTTATTATTTATCAGTTAACTTCAGCAACCTTGAATGTGAACATAAGCATAACAGGGGAAAAAGGCTGTAAAACCAGTAACTGATATATTAAACAGGAGTGTATATTTTTGTGGTGAGTGAATTACAAATTGCTGCTGCTGAGCAGGAGCCAGATTTTTTTAGCAGTGTGATAGTGCAGATAGATGGGCGCCTGCCCCAGGGGGGTGATTTAGGCTATTTTATTAAGAGTTATGTCTCTGCATCTCTGGAGCCTAAACACCATTGAAAATCTAGCCCAACATCCTTCAGGAATTTAATCCTGTTGGATTTGTACTCGGGAACAGAGAGAAGAAATCATGCTTTCCTCTGTTTGCAAATGGCATTTGGTTTCTCACTTTCAAATGATGAGATCCAAGTGAGGGACTTAGTACCTCGGCATCTGTCAGAAGGCAAAAGCAGCCAAGACAGAGTCTTCTCTGCACACCAGGAATTTGGAGAAACTCGAGGAAGGATGAGTACAAGTTTTAGCTCCACTGCGAGAAAGAAAAATGTCAGCAGCCCTGCCAGCGGCGCTGATGGGGGCTCCGTGTCCTGCTTTGCCCTGCTGCTGTGGGCTGGCTGGTCTCACCTCTGGGTAAATGGTCTCTGAGCAGAGGCAGCCCCTGGGCAGGCGATTGGTGTGCAGGGCGGCAGTGCTCCGTTCCCCCGGGGCGGGATTGTTGTAACCACTGCTTTTTGGATCTGCGGGTGTTGACAGCTCCGTCTGTGCCACCGATAGCGGCTGCGGCATGTGCTGGTGTGACACACTTTAAACCCAGGCTGACCTCCAAAGAGAGAGGCATCCTGCCCATGCTGCTCCTGTTAAACTCCTTGAGCAAGTGGAATTGGAGGATGCCTCAGTGATCCAGGATATCATTTTTTTTCCCCCCTTGTTGAAGTGATTTTAGTAGGTTGTGGGTAGTAAATATATTCAACCCACAGCAGGATGAATGAAACCTGTTCTAAAGCACACGGTGTGCTCTCCCGCCGTGTCTGGGTTGCTGCTGTGTGGGGGAAGCGCCTGAGGATCCTGGCACCCTGGGAAGAAAGCGAACACCCCGGGGTGCCTGGGGACCGAGCAAAGGGCTCCGGTGTCCCTGTGGTGGTGCTGGTGTGATGTCCGCAATGAGCCTTGCCTGCTTCTTGAAGGATTTGAAGGGGGCTGTCTCACCTGGAGCGTCTGCCGTGAAGGCAGGGCACCTTTCACCAGTCCTCCCTGTGGCCCCAGAATACTTCTTGTGCCCTCCCTCCCTCCTCTAACCAGCTCTCCTCGCCCTTGTTTCAGGGCTGCCTGAGGATGCGTCGCCCCTCGACCCGGCCACCATCTCAGGGGTGCTGGGAACCCACCTCGCCATCCCCGTGCCGCCCTGCCGGGCTCCGGACCTGACGCCTCCGTGGCCGCCTCCGGCGGGATGGCCCAGGCGGGGGGACCCGTCCGCTTCCACCCCGAGGAGGGCTGTGCCGCCTCGCCCCCGCCATTTGCCCGTGGGGTTGACCGGAGGCCCTGGCTGGCGGGGGGCAGCCCCGAGGCCGGGAGGCACAGCCCCCCGCGCTGCCTCACCCCCAACCTCAACGCCGGCCGCCTCCACCTCCTGCGCAAGGGCCTGGCCCCTGACACCCGCCGCTGCCCCCTCGGCCTCTACAACAGCACCGGCTCCTTGGCCCGCAAGCCGGTGGAGGCGGCCGCTTTCGGCAGCGGGAGCTGCCCGGGCACGGGGCGCCTGACGGCCCCCTGCACCCCACGGCGGGGCAGGCCCAGCCCGGCCCTCTCCTCCCCAGGCAGCCGCAGCCCGCTGGTGGCGGCGGCGCCGGAGGGACACAGCTCCGTGGTCACCTTCCGCTTCATCGAGAAGGCCAGCGTGCGGACCCTGGGTGGCCTGCCGCCCCCGCAGCCCCGCTGGGAGAACGGCCCCCGCAGCCTCAGCCGCAGCCTGGAGCTCGGCGGGGACGTGGGGTGCCCCCAGCCCCAGCCCCTGCCCCAGGAGCGGCTCCTGCGCACGCTGAAGCTGGAGGCCTCCGCCTCCGACCCGCTCCTGGCCGGGGGCAGGACCCCGGGGGGGACGCGTCCCTGCGGGAAGGAGCCCTGCGCCCTCGATGCCGACTGCCTGTGCCGCTCCCTCACCAATGGGCTGCCGGAGGACTTCCCCGCCTTCGCCAGGAGCCCCCTGAAGCCAGAGCCCCGACCCCAGGTAGGTGTCGGGGTGCCCCACACTGGGCACGGGCTCTGCCCTGGGGTCCGCCGCCCGCTGACCACTCTCCCCTCTGCAGGGCAGCGCATGGCCGTACCCCCGGCAGAGCTCAGCCCACGCCCAGCGCATCGCCAGGGCCAAGTGGGAATTCTTCTATGGCTCCTCGGACACCCCAAAGACAGGTAAGAAGTCGGGGATGGGGGCATGCCCTCAGCCCGACTGACCTCTCCTTTGCAAGTCTGAATCTCTGCTGGGGCTCCCTCTGGGGCTGCCCATCCCTCAGGACTTGTCAGTGCCCACCAGATAGCCAAGATCCTCCCAGGAGAGGCCAGTGCATGTCCCCCTGGGGCTAAACCCTGCGTGCCCCAGCCTCCCCGCAGAGTCTCCTGTGGCTGTGCAAAGCGTTGTGCAAAGGGGGCGATGCAGAGCCCTGACCCCAGCCCCCCGCTGCCTGTGCAGAAGGCTTTCGGGGTTCAGATGGGGGCTCAGGGCTGGCTGCGGGTGCACCAGCACCGACAGCACCCTGTCTCTGCCTCTCCCACCCTTTCTCCTTCTGGCTCCCCCTCTCCCTTCCCCGGTGCCCCTCACACGCATGGCCCTGCTCTTGCTGTGCGTGTGATCCCGCAGGAGTGGCTCCCCAGCGCTCCCCGGCGCAGCTCCCCACGGCTCTGAGTGCTTCGGGCTCCTTTGCAGGCTCCTCTGTCCCCGACTCCGCTCCCCTGGCCGAGCCCCCCCAGAAGCCCGTCTGCCTGCTGCCCGCTGAGCCGCCAGGGTCAGTGCCCGAGCAGACTCTGAGCCACGTGGAGGTGGAAATAGAGATGTCTTCTCCGGGCGGCCAGAAGCCTGGCTCCTGCGAGACTGGGATTATAAGGAGGACGGTGAAGTACTCGGAGACAGACCTGGACACCGTGCCACTGAGGTGCTACCGTGAAACCAACATTGATGATATCCTGGCCGAGAAGGAGGAGGTGGATTCGGCAATTGAGAGCCAGAAGGACAGCGAGAGCAACCCAAGCTTTGGGGGTACACCAGGCAGAAGGAACAGCACGCCGGAGGAGCCTCCTGCTCTGGGCACAGGCTGCCCCAAGGATGGACTGCGGGATGGGGACGTGGACGAGGACGATGAGGTGTTTGAGGCAACAAGGAAGGAGAACAGGGAAAGGTGAGGTTCTGTGCATGAGGGCAAAAAGCTCTCGCCCTCCTTGTTATTCCCTGCATGGCAAAATGGGCTCTGCTGAAAGAGCGTCTGAGCCAAAAATCCCGGTAGCTGCGTGTGGGGGTCAGATGGGGTCCTGGTTTGCCCCACTGGGACTGGGACTGAGAGCGAGCGCTCACTGCCCTGTGGAAAGAGTATGGCAGCACAGGTGATCCATCCCTGGCCACTGCACTGTGGGCTCTGCTGCCCTGGGGCGAGTCCTGCCGCTCAGGTCGCCCGGCTGAGCTGAGGCTTCCCGGTGCGAGTCTCGCCAGGTTAATTACACCCTGCCCTCGTGCTGCCGGGCGTTGGGGTGACGGTGTCAGGGCACCTGAGCCCATGCCGTGTCCTGGAGCTGCTGTATGCAGGCTGCTCTCCCCTCCGCAGACAGCTGTGCTTCGGCAGCGGGAGCGATCCCTTTTGCTTGGCCTTAGTAGGTATTTGCCATCTTTGGGAAAGAGTTGGGGATGCATTGGGCTGGAAAAAGCCTTTTGTTGTCTTTCGTGTCGTTTTTCACTTGTGTGGCAAAACACCCTGTGCCGGGAGGCTGATGGAGTGGGTGACACCAAGGTCCACCATGCATGGGCAGCTAGCGCCATCAGAGCTGATGTCTGGCACTGGCAATTAGGACCTACGGGCGATGGCATTTTGGCCTGGTGGCACAAAACTCTGCCCGTGGACTGTCCTCTGGAGTGGTGGTTTGACCATGAGGAAGGATGGGCATCATCAGTCTGCCCCAGGAGGCATCAGGAGGGGAAGGAGTTCCAAAGCACTGTGCGGGACAGCCACCTGGAGGGGAAGGGCCCTGGCAGGGAGCATGAGATGCCTGTGCAGGCAGCGGCAGCCAAGGACATCTCCTGACCTGTATCAGCAAAGAGTCTTGGGTGAGATGAGGGGTCTCGACATCATCAGCAAGTGCTCTGCAGGAGTGGGGAGAGGTCTTGCTTGGGAAGCACAAAGCCAGGGCGATGCCTGGGATGCCACGTGGCAGTATGCACTCACCTGGCTGTGCAGAAGGCAGGCGGGTAGCATTTAGGTGGAAGAAAAGGAAAAGGGAGGGTTTCGTGTTGGTGGTGGGAAAAGATAATGAAAAAATAACCCCCAGTGGTGCCCTTGTGCTGGAAAGGAGAAGCACGAAGGTGCTGGGCTGATGGGGAGGGAAGGTGTGTGTCCCGAGACAAGCTGGGCTCCTGCCAGCTTGTCCAGCCCTTGCATCTCTAGTGGAGGAGACAGACACATTCCTCCCTGGCACCCACACTGTCCTCAAAAACTTTGGATTCCAGAGAAAAGCTGAAAATAAGCTATTTTTCATATGTATTTTTTTCAAAATGAACAGTGATGGAAGTTTTGAGTAAGGTGTAAAGTTGTTCTTCCTGCAAGCAAGTTCTTCAAGTCACTGTAACAATTATCTTGCGTGGTGATATTTTATTTCCAAATACATACTAGGCCACTACAAGTCCTATGAGCTGTAAGCCTAGACCTGCTTTTTGCCCTCTGAGACACCTTACTGTAGCTCCCCAGACAGTGCTGGAAAGCTTGGATGTGTCCTTAAATGCATTGTAGCCCCTAAAGATGGTGCTCCCGGTATAATTACCAATGCGTATAGAGAGGCGTCATGTTCATTTTACACGGCTTTGTAGACAAGTGGCTCTTTTGATTTGCAGCCCCCTGAATATTCCCCAGGTAGGTGTAGACCCTGCAAACAGTGTCTTGAAAATCACGAGCCTGAAACCGTGAGCTTGTTTAGTCCCTGCATCGCAGCCCTGGATTTTTGCTTACGCACTGTTTCTGAGCTCTGCAGCTGCAGCCCTCCTCCCTGTTTACCAGTCACCAGTATTGATGTTTTGTACTTCAAGCTTTCTGCTTTGCCTGCTCACAGGAGGGGTGATGCTGGGGTGATTAAGAAGGCCCCTGAGCTCCCCAGAGCCAGCACTGTTCTGCTGCTGCAGGAGCTGCTGTACCCCAGGCCTGGCCCGGTAGCTGGGAAGGACCAGCCCTACAAAATTACTGAAGCACCTTTGGATGCCGATTTGCAGCATTTAGACACGTAAATCCCTTTGAAAATCTAGCCTTAAAGGTTTAGCACCCTCTGTGAGGGGGATTTTGGCTTGCTACTATCTTGTTGTCCTTCATATTCTGGCCAAAGGGCATCTTTGGTGATTTACCCTTCCAAAATAAAAGAGCATGCTAACAGCTGGCCGGACATTGGGCTGAAATAACCCAACACCAAATCAAATGAGACATGGAAAGCAACAGAAGAAATGGTATCTTCTTCCAGCAAATCTGCTCCCTGAATATATTTAGAGTCAGATCTACCGACTCTAATGACTAGTCTAAGCCTTTACTGTCTTTATTCCCATTAGTCCCAGAGAGCCGAGACGTGTCAGCGAGAGCGGGCTCAATTCCCCTTCTCCCTGAGCATCGGCAGGCGTGCTGGCTAAGCTGGAGGCAGGGCCTGGCTTGGACTGCTGCGCCGGTGCCTTGGGCTGATAAGAGAGAAGAGGCTTTGCTGGGGGGTGCCCCACTCCCTCGAGCACGGAGGGCTGGCAGGAGGCAGAAATGCCTTTTCTCCATGCAAGCAGAGCAGCCTCGCCCGGGGAAGCCCTTGGATCTGCTACCTGGGGAGCTTTTCCGGAGCCTTTGTGCTCGCTGCTTGGTGGAGAGGAAAATAGCTGCAGGGCAAGCCTTGTTGGGGATTAAAAAACAGTTACGGCCCTGACTTCATCAAACATTTAAGCTTAGGCTTAGCCTGCCTCAGTAGCCACACGGCTCTGATGTGCTGTGCTGAGGCTGAGCCTCTGTCCCAGAGCCCAATGTGGCCACAGAGATGCAGCTCGGGGTGATGCTCCTGTGTCCCGCAGGCTGCTGCTGGCAGGGCTGGAGAGGGGAGGCTCAGGGTGATGCTGGCAGGTGCCTGCCAGTGAGCAGGGAGAGATGCCTGCGGCTTACAGGGGAGGACTGGGGGCATTGTGACCCCGGCATTATGGCATGGACGTGGCAGGGCAGTGGGAGCAGCCGTGGCGGGACCGCAGCACCCGTGGTCAGCACCTGCGGCTGAGCACAGGCTGGGGTTGGACACTGAGCCCTCAGAGTGGGCAGCTGCTGAGCTGGAAATGTGCGAAGGACCCTGGGGGAGTGCAAGGAGCCTCTGGGGCAGGTCTGCACAAGAGCTTTGTTCAGAGAGGAATAAAGTGAGGGGCTGCTGGGTGGTGCTGTACAGCCTCACTTTCTCTGGGCTGAGCTGAGACTGTGCCTGTGCGGGCAGGAGGAGTGGGGCATGGTTGGGGCAGTCAGGGGTCTGGAGGGTCACAAGAGCATTTGTCAGAGAGAGAAAACAGCTGAGGGCCTGAGGAGAGACATTCTTCCCCTCATTCCCCCCCCCGGCTGAGGACGGCACAGCTCGGCAGCACCAGGCGGGGAGAACGGGGTGAGCCCCTTCCCCTCCATCAGACACAGCTGCTGGAGTCCATTGCTCAGACCCCCGCGGTCCCCGGGGGCTTTGGTGCTAACATGCAATGCAGCGTGGCCGTCTGCTCCCGGGATCTGCTTCCCCTCCGTAACCACCTGGCCCCCTCCCAAGGAAGGCTCACCGCCTCTCCCACCCCAGCTCAAAGCTATTTGCTTTCCCGCTGCCCGTTGCCCTTGCGCAGATGCTCAATTACAGCCTCTGTGTCTCCTCCTCTCCTCTGCTCCTCCCAGCTGCGTTTGTCTGGCTTGGTGATGGTGCGGTGACCCTTCCTGGGGGCATTGGAGTGGGGCACGGGGAGGCTGGGCAGTGCAGTGGGGGCTGATGAAGCGTCTAGGTCCAAGCAGGAGCAGTGTGTGCAGGCAGCGTTGCACC
>RSEF01000006.1:17806976-17817894 GCA_003993805.1 Himantopus leucocephalus | reverse complement strand
CGGCACAGCCCACCACCCTCCTTATGGATTCAAAGCACAAACCGAAGTCAGCGGCATTAGCTGGGTTTAGTAGCACCAGCTGGGTGGTAAGGACAGTGAATGCGCATTTGCATCTGTAAAGCTCATCTGCAGATGTTAAAGAGGTCTTTTCTGCCTTGTTCTCGCCAGATAGCCACCTCAGAGGTGGCTGCTCCTGGGGCTTCTGCGGGAATGGTAAGAGTGTCAAGCGATGCTGCGCAGTCAGGGAAATGTTGGTGGATGGGTGAGAGCAGCCTCCGTCCTGCCTTGCTTACCCGCGTCTGGCTTAGCTGTGCTCCCCCCTTGAAGCCAGCCGGCACTCTGGGGGAGTCAAGCTGCCAGCTCTTGGCCTGCTGAAGTAATCAGAGTGAGATTTTTGAGCGGTATGTGAAGGCTAATGAATGAAAATCATTTGGTACTTGTAACAGCAACGCATCTTCTGAGCCCTCTGTATGAAGCTGTTTGTTCATAACAAATGTTATGACAAGCTGGAGCAGTTCCTTTCCTTTAATCAGAGGAGAGAGTGGCATAACAAGTGCTTTTCTGCCGCTTGAATAAAATGATAGCGGCTTATGAGAAAAGTAGGCTTTTAGGGCTGTGTTTATGCTTGTATGGCTGAAGCATTGATGTTCCCTGGGTTGGAAGTGTCCCTGTTGTCACGTGCTCAGACGGATGGGCAGGCTGCACTTCACCTCATTTACAGGACAAAACACTCAGGGCTTCAGGGTTTAGAAACTCCTGTGTTGAGCTGGACCCAGATCTGTCTGCAAGACAGGCTGGGCTTTTCTGTCGGTCTGATCCCCAACAAGATGATAAGCCAGGACCAAGCCTGGCCTCTAGGACGTGAGCCAGCTCAGGTCCCTGAGCCCAGAGCTGGGTGTGAGGCTCCCTTCGTACTGCCTGGGGAAAGCTGGGGCTCAGCATCACCTTGTGCTGCATCCCAGATGTCTCCTGGGACTCAGCATTGCCATGTGTTGGGTCTCGGGCTTCTCCTGGGACGAGCCAGCAGACCTTGCAGGTGGGTGTTGGTCATGCTCTGAGCGTGGCACTCAGTGACCACGGTGCTGTGTTCATGGAGGAAGGTGTCGTGCTGTCCTGAGCAGCCTCAGGAGGAGCCTTCTGGGTGCTGGGAGCTCTGAAGGCTCGTGGAAAATTCAGCCACTTCCAGATTTGGTTGGAAATGGAGCTGAACCACATTCTGCTTCTGGTGCTTGAGCCCTTTATTGGATCTAAGCTCAAGTCGAGTGACTGGGAGCAGTAGCCATCTCATAAGCTTCTTATGAGGATGAGCCACTAAAGGAACAAAAGTCTGTGATGCATTACAGGAGAAGCATATGTCTGGAGGAAGGCCAGCCCAGTCCCTCTTCCCATGATGTCTTGGGCAGGCGAGGCGTTTCCTTGGAGGTCTACAGATGTTCAGAGGAGATTTCTGCCCTCCCCAGTTCCCTTCTGGAGCAGCGCATGGGCTTTTGTTTTGGGGCTTTGATCCCTTGCTCCTCAGTGACCAGTTCTTCTCACTTTCTTTCCCTCTAGGAACATGGACCGAGACACACAGGGTATGCTCAAGTCTCCAGTGCCCTTCCTCCTAGGGCACAGCCTCTCCAAGGATGGCATGGACTCTTTCAGCAAGCATTTTGAGAGCATCATGGAGTCCCATCGAGCCAAAGGCACATCTTACACCAGCCTGGACTCCATCGATATCCTCTCCTCCCCAGCCCTCACCCACGGGACCTTTTTCACTTTTGACCTCCCAACCCTCACCCCAGAAATACAGGGACAGATCCGAGACAGCGCCAAGCTGATCGAGGAGAACTTTGCTCCTCTGGCTCACTTGGAGCCAGACTCTGGGACCAGTTCGGCCACAGATGCCCCCTGGACGGAGAGGGAGGAGGAGCGGGGGAGGCGTAGGAAGGGTGCTCGGCACAGCCCTTGCCGCTCAGAGGACAGCTTTGGTACTCCCTTGGCCTCCAACATGAGGTGAGTGACCAAAGTTGCTTGCTGACCAGCTGGGCCACCAAGGCTCAGTGTGGAGTCTAACCCCGTGTGGCGTGTTTTGCAGCCAGTGTTGCTGGGGAAGAGGGGAAGGGCCAGGACTGGGTGTGCTGGATTTTCTGTGAAGTGGCCGATCAGGCCAGTGATCGCTATGATGTTGTGGTAGGCGTGTCGGTGGGAGCACATCTCCTTTTTCATCTTTGTCAGCTTTGTTGGTGCTGGAGGGCTGTGAGGTTTCCTCCAGCCTAGCAAGCAGTGAGTCCCAGGACGTCAGTCCCATGGTGGTTCCTGTTGCAGGACAGTCCAGCATCCGTGGCGGCTGTGGGGAGAGGCCAGTTAGAAGTTGAGTAGCAGTAGAAATTCAACAGCCTTTTCCTCCTGGAGGCCAACAATTCCTGATACTGCTGTGTCCCTCAACATCCGAGTAGCAGCCTCCTGTTTCTTGAGTGTAAGAGTCCCGTGGTCTTGTACCTATTGTCCTGGCCTCCTGAACCTCCTCAGCCTTGTCTGTGTTGGGAGATGGAGGGCAGAGATGAACACAGCCCACCAGAGACTCCCCGTACATTGCTCTGAGCCTGCCTGCACCCGGGCTTAGGACGGCTGCCCCATGCCTGGGGAAATCTCTGCTGGAGCGGGCTGGGGGAGCTCAGCCCCACCGCTTTCAGCCTGTCCCTATGTGAGACCATGTCCAAGCTGAGACACCACCTTCCTGCACTCCTCCCTCTTCGAGCAAGGTCTTGGGCTGAGGCGCTTGTGATGTGGCAGGTTGGCAGGCCACATCTCTTCCAGGGTACGCTCCTCAGGAGTGTGGTCAGGTCTGGTCTGGATGTCAGGTCTGGTCCAGTGGCTCAGCTGCAGAGCTGGCGGCTCTCAGAGATCTTGGTGTCTCAGTCATGCCAGCGCTGACCTTCCTGTTTGCATTGCCTCCCTGCAAGGTCTCTCTGCCCAGTGACCTTCTGTGCAATGCCAGAGCCTCCTGAATCCCTCATCCACTTTCTAGGCTTCGGTCTTTTCCATACCAAATTTTTGGGGGTTTGGTCTTTTCCAGACCAAACCTGTGTCACTTCTGGTCACAACCTGCGCCATACTCATAGGCTCAGCTTGAGGTGACCAGGTGGGGATCTGAGCTCGGTGTCCTCTCTGGTGTCTGCAGTCGAGAGACGATAGTGGGGTATAGTGTCTGCTCTATGGTCCCTGAGTCATTCCAAGGGCATTTTCAGGCAGGGAGACACCGGGTTAGGCCTTTGCTTTCTTCGGGACACTGAAACCAGACACATGGTGGCACAGAGGCCAGGCAATGTTTGTGCAGCAAAACTGGTATGTCTGAGAGGCACGAGGCAGCGAAGGGTGGCAGTGTCCAGCCATAATCGGTGCTCTCTGCAGGAAGAATTGACTTCCTATTCCTCTGCCAAGGCAAGGGACTGAAACAGAGCACCCTGGAGAAACTGAGAGGACAGTGTCTGATTTATTGTCCACAGGGTGCGATTGTACCACAGCAGCACCGCTGCAAGGGCATGGGGAGGTGTGAGGGTGCAGAGACAGAGCTAGCAGCAGGAATGGCAATAACGTGGCTGAACAGAGGTTGTTTCTCACTGGTTTGTAGTCAGTGGTGCACAGAGCGTGCCGGCAGCGTGGAGGATGCTGCGGCGCTGTGCTCCCCTCCCAGCTCAGGTTTCAGAGCAGCACTGGGCTGCTGCACAGGCCATGGAGGGGTGTTATGTCCCCCCCAAACCGCCCCTGGATCTTTGCTGAGCTCGCCTTTGCTAAGCCTCGTCTTCTCTTCTCTTCTTCCAACCCTCACAAGCAGGAGTACCTCTGCTTTGGTGGCAGGGGGGTGCGGGGGGACACCCAGCTGCAGCCCTCTGCACTCCCTGCCCTGGGCACCCCAAGGCTTGGGCTTCCCATAGCACCATAAGTGCCAACCCTGCCTTCTGTTACACGCACACACAGTGTCCCAAGCAACTACTTTTCCCATTTAGAAACAATTCCCTTGGTTATGGGTAGGTCTCTGCACAGCTCTTCCCTTAGTCCCGTTCCAGCCCTCTTTCTTGCCCATCTCCTGGGCTGCGGGTGATGTTCAGACTGGCCGTGCTGCCCCGCAGCAGGTGAGAAGATGTGCTGGCTCCAGCAGTGGCCTGAAGCAGAGGCTGCAGGAAAGACAGTGAGAAATGCGGCGTGGGGGAGCAGGGCCCCAGCAGGCAGCAGCCCCGCTGTCTCTTCCCCGGCATGGAACGAGCCTCCCCTCGCAGCCCCGTAGGCGAAGGTGGACAGGGAGGCGGCTGTGGTTGGGATCTGCTGTCTTGCATGGTGGAGAGGAGTGGAGATTGGGACCGGCAGCATGAGCTAGACTGGGAAGCAGGGAAGGCGTGGGGTACCAGGGGCTGAGACAGCCCATCATCTGCAGGATCAGTCCTCAGGCAACAGGGCTTTCTAGCAGGGGAGAGGTGCAAGGAGTTTCCTTTCCCCATCGCTGGCGCTACCCACTTTCTTGACTCTGAGTGGAGCCGACCATGAGGCTGAAGCTTCCAAAGTAGTTTGAAGGAGAAGTGTCTGGGCTGGTTGCTCAAGGTTCACATGAGCCGGAGTCAGCTGCTCCTGATGCCTGGCAGGTGTGACCTGCTCGAGCGAGGAGTGTCCTTATGATGGTCCCATTAAGGAGTCTTTAATGGAAATTGCTGGGGAAAGGAGCTCGGGAACCTCTGCAGCTAATGCAACGTCAGCAGGGCCGGAACAGGGGATTTGCCATCACCTATGGTCCCAAGCAGTACAGACCGACTGCCACCAGCTCAGGTGGGCTGGGGACCCCAGGGAGGGGGGCTCTGTCCTGGAGGCTGTGCTTTACACTGGCTGTTGGCCTCAGGGTTGGAAGAGGTGACCTTGGGCTGCAGCGCTTTGGCATGAGGGGTGACCGGTGACAAACACCAGCAGGTCTAGACCTGTGTGTGCTGCCCTGTGGCCGTCCCTCTTGTGCCCCCAAAACCTTTGGTGTTATTTGTTGCAATGGTTGGGGTCTGGATGGCTCTGCAGCCCGTGACTTTGTCTCTCTTGGTGGCAGAAGCAGCCAAGCCTGTGGTGCCCCCTGCTTTGCTGGGGAGGCACGGTGTCCCCCGCAGCTGGTGGCCTTGGTTCCTGCAGCCTCGCAGCTCATGCCAAGGCTCCGATGTCCCTCAGCACGCGATAGTCTGAGACCACGCTTTTATCTTGACCTTGCGCATGGGGAGCGTGCCTAAGTGCAGACCCAGCGAGGCCTCCCTGGGCGCTGGGATGCCTCCGCCTCCTCCAGTGGCCTTGGCTAAAAGGGAAGGAGCAGTGGCTGAAGAGCAAGGGTCCCAGTGCGGGACCCCCCTCCCCACCCTTCCACAGCGGCACCCCCCACGGTGGCACCCCCAGTGCGTGAGTAGGTTATTGCCCCGTGCGCGGGTTCCCCTGCTCTCGCTGGGCAGAGGACTGCAGTGGAAAGCAGCCTGTCCTCAGGGCTGTGACGGTGTCCTGCGGAATGCGTGCAGGGGCAGAACCCTCCTCTGGGGGGGTCTCTCCAGGGCTGGTGGGGTTCCTCTGGGGCTGCTGGGGGGCAGATGCGGTGCTGGCAAGATGGCGGGGTGGGAGCCGGGTCAGCCCTGGGGACTGCGGGGAGGTCGCTCCTGCGGTGGCAGCCAGACTTTTGCAACTGTGGATCCAAATCCTGGGGCTTTGCCATGCTGCCGGGTGCGAGCGGGAACCCGGAGCGCTGCCTCGCCCGCCGCAATCCCATATGCAGGCAGCCCGGGGCTGCCAGCCCCACAGGCAGGATGGGGTGTAAATGGGTAAATTGCATCTCGCTGGGGGTGTGAGCCCCCTAAACAGCCAGCTGCCCAGCTTCCCTTGCCCGTTCCACTCCTCCGGAGCCAACTTTGGCCCCAGGCACAGCCACGCTGGTCCCTGAGGAGTGCCAGTGGAGGGAGGGGATGTGACCTGCCACCCCCGTGAGAGGCGAGTGAGGCAGAGTCTGCTGGGACGTGAATCGGGGGCATCGCCTGAGGTGGGACAGAAAGAAGGGCAGGCAGCAGAAACAGCAGCAAAGCGGCGGGCGGACTGCGAACCGCTTGGTGAAAAGGGCCAGATACCAGAGTGAGGGGCAGCCCGCCCGGAGCCTCGCTAGAGGGAGAGCTCAGCCCTGGAGCTGCGGCTGCGTGGGAGGACCGGGGAGCCCGTGGGGCTGGCAGCCGCCCCAGGCGGAGGATGCGCCGGGAGTGAAACCTTCTTCCCTGCCAGATCGCGTGTGCTGGAGCGCCGGGCCCTGCCAATAAGCTCTGCTGTGTTTCTTTATAAGGTCCCTTTTGTTACTGCAGCAGTCTCGGTGAGCCGGTCCCCCGCTCTTCCTCCCCCCGACTTCCCAAGGCCAGCACAGGTCTGTCAGCTGGCCTGAGCTCCCAGTTGGCACTGGGCAAACTGGTGAGATGATGCCCTGAGGGCTGTGCCCAGTTTGAGGTCCTGTGGGATGGAATTGGGGTGTGATGTGGGATGATGTGGGGAGAGGGCCGAGCAGAGGAAGGAGGGCTACGAGGAAAGGACGGAGATAGGGCGAAGGAAGGCATGGTGTGGGATGGGAGCACAGGAGGGCCACAAGGCTGGGGCGCAGGGTGAAGAGGTCTCCCCACAATCATTGGCACGGCAAGAAACGGGGCACAAGCCTGGGAGGGATTTTCTCCCCAAGCATTTCCATGTCAGGTCATAAAGGGCAGCAGGAGCTGGAGCACAGGATGGGGTGGCAATGCTGGGGGCTGAGGCGGGCACTCCGTGGTATGGAGGATGCAGCAGCAGGCAAGGTGCCAGGGCTGGTAGGGCTGCCCACAGAGGCATGTGCAGCAGCACATCCCCATGGGATACAGCTCCTCATATCAGGTGTTAATTCCAGCCCCTGGGTCTGACCCAGAGGCCATAGGCTGGGCTTTGCCTAAGGGTCTGAGAGACCCAGGTTTCCCTGCGCTGACCCCATGGCATCTGTGTCTCTGAAGAAGACAACCCTCCACCCAGCAGGTGAGTAACTGGATTTTAAGGCTCTTGGCTAGCTCCAGAAGTTGTTTGGTGGGATTGCAGAGCCAGCCCCTGTCCTCTGCGGGAGCAGTTTTGCCCCCCACAAGAGGGGCTGGTGGGATGGGGTGAGGGAGGACAGGCAGGCATCTCCAGAAGGGGCTGGTGCTGCAGGGGAGGCTCTGGAAGTGCAGACAAACAGGACTGAGGAGGGGCACAGCTGCCCAAAGTTCAGGGTCAGCTGCCTGGATCTGGCAGCAGTAATGCTGGCGGATGCCGCTGTGGCTGGGTGGTTTGACGACCAGGTTGAACTCCAGAGCTGCCAGAAAGCAGGACCAGCCCTGCCTGTGGTTGGAGGCTGGCCTGGCTGACCTTCAAATGTCCTCCCAGCCCTAACTTCAATTCTGCGAGGAATGAACCAGCCCAGATCTTGGCTGTCATAAATCAAAGTCACTCCGCTGAGACCGATGGAGGGAGCTGCATTTATTTAGCTCAGCCAAAGATCCGGTCTGGTACATTCTTAGCAGCAATATTAGGCAGGCTGGGCTCGCTTGGCGGAGGCATGGGCATCTAGCCATGCGTGCGGGACATCGGGAATCGAGGGCAGAGTGCTACTCTGCCCCATGCATGTGCCCCTCATGGACTTGGACCGGGCTCCCTGCCCTGTCCCTTCACGGTGCAGGATGCAAACCAGCCTCCTGTGGGGAGCAAGTGACACTTGGATTGTGGTTGGAGGTTTTGAGTTTCCTACAGCAGGTGTCTCACCTGGAAATGTGTCAGGCAGGACCCGGATGATGGAGGAGCTCAGCTGAGCACCCCCAGCTGAAACCAAGGGCCACCTGACCTAGCCTGTTGCCAGGATCATCCCTCCTTCCCCGTTCCTGGGGAGCAGGGTGTTGGTGCACGAAGGGTCCCACCATGCAGATGCAGTGTGGGAAGTGTCCCACCATGTGGATACATCCCTGCTGGCAGCAGGAGCTGGAGGTCAGCCCTCCAGGACAGGCTTTGCTGAGCTAGTGTCTTATTGCTGCCCCACATCCAGGACAGAAGATTTGCTCCTGGTCGCTGACAGCCGTGGAAAGAACATGGTGCCAGGTGAGCCTGGATTGTGGTGGCAAAGTGGAGAGGACATCAGGGCTCCTGCAGTGACACGCTGCATTGCAGCCAGGGAAGGCGCTGCACTCTCCCCTGCTGGGCTCCGGGCAGTCAGCCAGAGGAGGAATATTGGGGTGAGATGAGGATCCAGCTCCAGGAAAGAAGCATTTGGCCCTGAGAAGGAACATTTGGGCCCTGGAGAAGGAGTATCTGTGGTGCAGTGGCCCTGAGCAGGACCGTGGCCCCACAGCTGCTCCCTGGGGCTGGGAGAAGAACCTGGTCCTCGTGCTGAGCTGGGGTGTGAGGGGGTCAAGGAAGAGCCTCTGTCATGGGGCAAGCCCTGAGCTGGGCCATGACCTTCCTCGCAGAGAGCCCTAGAAGTACCTTGATGCTGCCAACACAGACGCTGGGAACGCGGGCTCTCCAGCAAACACCTCCAAGGTGGCAGGGGGACCTGTGCTCCCGACAACACGGGGGATGGCAATGGCTGTCCTAGACAGGCAGCACGGAGAGGGATGAGCTAGTGCTGGGTCCACTCAGGGATGACTCATTCGGGCACACTGAGGATGCTCGCACAATACCAAATTTGATTTTTATTCCTTAAGTGCGGGCCAGTTCTTGAGTTGAAAATGTATCTGATGTAAAAAATATTATCTCAGTGTTTCTTCAAGCCAAACTGAAATGTCACTTTAGAAAGTACACTAAAAAAAAACCACCCTGAGACATTAGCTCATTGGCAAGAAAATTAGCATCACCTCAGTTGCCTCAGACATGGACGTCTCTTTGCAGTGTCTCTTTGCTCTGATCTCCATTTGCTCGAGGGCTACATTCTTGGTTTTCTCTGTTTAAGCTGTATGTTCTCCAAGCCAGGTGGGGCTTTGAGTGGTGACAGACATGAATGGGACCTCCCAGGCTATCGAGGCTAATGGTCCTTATTTAACAGCGTGAGAGTGGGTTGAGTGTTGAAAGAAAACCCGTTTCATGGCATGGCTGAGGTCACTTGTGCAGGGTAATGCAAGGTTACACTTTGCTGATGTAAAGCCCAAAGTCAGTATGGGGACTTGGTGAGGGAGGGCACAGCAGATCCTGCTGGTAGAGCTGCTTTAAGACCCAGGCTGTGATCCCTGCACGCCTGTTGCAAGAAGCAAGGCAAGAATTGCAGCCACGGGTTGGAAACTTGCAGGGAGATACAGATGTTGAAGGACAGAGAGGTTTTGAAGATGGCCCCATGCCTGGATGCTCAGCACTAGATAGGAAAGCTGAGGAGCACAGCTTGGGAAAAGAGGTCGCGGGAGGAGACTCAGAGCTTTAGGTTTGCCCCCTGAGGCACCAGGAACTGACTGTGTGAAGGAGGACAGCCTCTCAGGGAGGACAGGCAAGGTCCAGAAGGGTATCGGGAATTTTAAGTGATGATGGTTGAGAAGAATAAAAAGGTCTTCAGGGAGCTATGAGCAGCTGCTTGCTCTGGAGGTGCAGTTGGACCATGGGGAATGGTGGAGCACCTTGGGTTTTGTAACTTAGCCAGTGGCTGGAGAAGCAGCCTTGGAGCTACTGGCCTGGGGAGGGGACAGCACCTGCACCCCTGTGACAGCAGTCTCGGAGCTTTAGAGGCAAATACAGTCACCACAACCCATGGCTGGCAGGTGCCAATTGCTGGGATGGATTCATCTCCTCTGCTGGTGGGAAGCAAAGAGCCTGTGAGCCCTGTCCTTGGCTGAGGGCACAGCAGCTGCAAGCTGAAGCCGGGCTGAGGTGCGCGACCAGCACCGGCCCCACAGCACCCAGCCTGTTCTGCTGTCAGGTGCTCCCTGGAGCAGCGTTGGCCCTGCCAGCCAGCATTCCCGGGCACAGCTGGGCACAGCTGGAGGGTAGCAGGGCTCATGCCAGCAGCACCTTTGGATGTGGCCACCCTGTTTTAGGAGGAGGAGAGGTTTTAGGCAAGTGGGAGGGATGTCTGCAGAATGGGGTGTGCTGGTGGTGCAGACAGTGATGCTGGAGACCTCCCGCCTGGCACGGCTCCCCAGAGCAGGTGGGCCTGGGGCTAGTGAGCTCCTAGGGACCTTGTGGCCACTCTCACAGCTGCTCCCACCAGGGTGGCATGGGATGATGGACAGGCTCCCTGGGGAGGGTTGGGGTCAAATGGGCATGGATCTTCCCTGGGCCACCCATCCAGGTCTTACGCAGTCACCACCCAGCGCTGCCAAGCTCAGCGGTGGTCCGAGCTAAGAGCATCTCCTCTGGGACTCGTAGTGTGTCAGAACCACTTTCACCGGGGAAGTGTCCGGCCCACGGGTTTGAGCACAGAGCAGCTTCCCCTGCTGCACACCGGCTGGGGATGCCAGGAGGATGGGAGGAAGGTGCCCGAGAGCCCCCTGAGGCACAGGGCAGCCTGTCAGTGCTGTGCAGGGCTCCCTGGAGACCGGCAGCACTGAGCAGCCAGGAGGCTCGTCCTTCGTGGAAGAAGCGGAGCCTCAAGGAGATTGGCCTGGGTAATTGGCTCAGGAGAGCAGGCCTCTTAAAAGTCAATTAGAGACTTAAAAATAAATCAGACTGGAACATTTTGAGGGCTGCCAGAAAATTTGGGCGAGGTCAGAGTTGCTTAACGTTCGTTGTTGATTAGATTCAACCAGCTTTTTGGTTGGGATAACTTCTGCGCCGCTGAGTCAGACTGCTTCGGGGGCTAAGCCAAGAGCGTCTCCTAATGTGGCCATTTAAGGCATGGTGGGCTGAGAGCTGATGGGCAGCCTGAAGAAGACAGTACACCCTGCCGTGAGCTGGGAGGCTGGGGCGGGGGGGGGGGGGC
>RSEF01000006.1:17765057-17806967 GCA_003993805.1 Himantopus leucocephalus | reverse complement strand
GTCCTTCATCTTCGCCCTCTCGGCCTCAGTTTTCCCTTCTGTGAAGTACTTTGCAGTTGGTGGGTGGGAAAAGGTGAACAAATTAATTATAGTCATCTTGTCTTGGGTAGAAACTGCACTCGAGAGCAGCACAAGGAGTTTGTCCAGGTTAAAAAATGAGTGCAGATCTGTAGGACAGCATACGATGTGCACATGTTTCTGCTCCAAGTCTCTGCTACGGCTGAGCTTGGCAGAGCCTGAGGCCACACATGGAGCTTCACTGGCTCAGGGTGGGGGACTTTGGAGCAGTTGTCCTGTCTCTCCACATCCAGTTTGGACGTGGGCTTGGGTGCCTTGGTCCTGTCATCAGTCACTGGAGCTGCCCTGTCACCGCACCACTCCTCCAGCTAACCTTCCCTGAGCTCCCAGACTCGACCTCGGAGTGTCTTTAACCAGTGTCGTTCATCCAGGGTTCCAGCAGTGAGTAGCTGGTCTCCAAGGCAGGGTGAGGAACCTGAACACCAGAAGCTGAACGAGGAGAGGATCTGTAGGCAGGCTAACGTGGAGTGTCCCTTCCCATTGCAGCGACCACCCCCTGAGCCAGCTGGTTTCGGACTCGGACTCAGAGATGGACAGCGTGGAGCAGCTGGCTCTGGGCAGCACAGACACCCTCTCCAACGGGCACAAGGCTGACCTGGAGGCTGCCAAACGCCTGGCCAAGAGGCTCTACAACCTGGATGGCTTTAAAAAAGCAGATGTGGCCCGTCACTTGGGGAAGAAGTACGTGTGGGTATTCACAAGGAGTAGCCCATTCTGCAAGGGGCCCACCTGCACCCACGATGTACCCACAGCTGCTGCCCTTGCAGGGCACCAGGCTGGCAGGGAATAGCAGCCAGGACCCCAAAGTCCACTCCCCGTGACTGGTACACCTGGTATATCTGTACCAGGTACATCTGTGCCAGGTGTTCCCTCTAAGGGTGTTAAAACCTGAGACATCCAGGTTTTGGTACCTTCCTACCATGACTGCATCTTGGATGCTTCAGTAAGGTGTTGGGGCAGGGGGATGGCTAGCTGGGCTCGTGGGCTCTTACAGCTTCTCCAGTTTCTCTTACATGCCCAGTATTCCCATTGGATCTGTGGGTGACTCCTCTGAGTTTCATGGGAGTGGGGGGTGTCTCTGTCCCCTGCATGCTTCCCACAGCCCTGGGGAGCTCCCAGCCTCCTGGAATCCACCCCACCCCTGTGTGCCTTTTGTTGTCCTCGTAGTCAGGTCGATCCCACTCTCGCTCCCTCCTTTTCTATTTCAGCAATGAGTTCAGCAAGATGGTGGCTGGGGAATATCTGAAGTTCTTCGTGTTCACGGGGATGAGCCTGGACCAGGCTCTCAGGTCAGAGTTGAGTGCATGTACATGTGTGTGTGTGTGCTGGCCACCTGAGTGGTGTCCCAGCAGACCATGCCCTCCGCAGCTCCGCACCCATACAGAGATCTGCAGGAGCATGCAGACCCCATGGCTCCCACCTGGAGATCCCCTCTTGTATGGTAGGGGTTGGGTCTCAAAGTGGTCTCTCAGCCACACAACTGCGGAAGAGCATCCCTGGTCTTAACTCACCAGCCAGAGCAGTTGGGTCACAGTAAGGTTCACCTAGGACTGGCTTTCCAGACCTTGATCCCAGAACCTCTTGGTGTCACCCCCACCTCCTTCTCTGGTGTAGTGCCCAGGGCCAGCTGTAGGTCCCTGCGATGTGCCAGCAGGGTATGATGCTGCAGGCTTGGAGGGGAGTCCTGCAACGGGTCAGGAGGCATGTGTGATGGTAGGACTTCATCCAGCACACAGTGGGGTCTCTGCTCCTGCGCAGGGCAGGTGGGAGAAACTGCTGGTGGGCTTCATGTGTGACCAGTGCTGCTGCTTCTTCAGGTCCTTTCTGAAGGAGCTGGCCTTGATGGGAGAGACACAAGAGCGAGAGCGAGTGCTGGCTCATTTTTCCCAGCGCTATTACGAGTGTAATCCCAACGCCATCTCTTCGGAGGGTAAGAAACTGTGTGTGTCCATGCGTGAGTGTGTGTTTCAAGCGAGCCTATGTGTTCGTCAACTTGGTGAAGGTGCTCGAACTGAAACCAGAGAGGGGACTGAGAGCATGCACTGATGCCTTAGGAGACAGCCCCGGTTACAGAGGTGTCATTTCCCACAAATGGCAGATGCTTTAGATTAAAAAAAAAAACAACCAACACTTGCTCCAGTTGGATCATGCCTAATTAGGGCTCAACCCGTCCTTAATTCTGACCTTGAGCAGATTAGCACAAGAGGCGAGAGAAGGCCCTCCTCACCAAATAGACCCCAGCTCTCAGACCCTCGGCTCAGGGAATAGCCAGGTGAGAAAACTTGGGTGCCCGGTACTCGGGGTGGCACAGACACCCACTTTGTACCTTTTTGTGTCTTTGTGCCTTTCCTATGTGCGTTCATGTGCTGGTTCTGCTCTGGGCTGGCTCTGGGGCAGGTGAGGTTTAGGCTGCCTGGCTGGTAGAGGGTTGTGCTGGTCCCACCTTGCTGTGCTAGGAGCGCTGCAGGATTAGCTGCAGCATCACTGCCTGGCTGAAGGGGCTGCGGGCTTGGAAGAGAGTACGTTCGCTCAGGTTTGGGACCAGCTTTTAATTCAGTGACCTACTCACCCATGTGCTGCCAGCACTGTGCTGACTGCTGTGTGCCTCGCGTGCCTGGGCTGGGAGGAGCAGGCTCGGGGCTGTCTTGGGGGCTTAGAGCCCCCGTGTCCTGCCTGAGATGCCAACAGGCTGGAGCGCCAGCTGCTGGGCTGAGCCAGGGGCTCTAATTCCCGTCCTGTGCTTGTGCTGCAGACGGAGCCCACACTCTCACCTGTGCCCTGATGCTGCTAAACACAGATCTGCATGGACATGTAAGTTCCCGCTGCCATCAGCCCCGTCTGTCCCCTGCTCTGTCTGTCCCCACTGCCCTGAACTGCAGGTATGGGACCCTGGACCCACAAGGGCTGGTCACCCCTAATATGTCTGGGGAGGAGAGAGGACAAAGGCTGAAAGAGAGAGGGAGATGGCGAAGGAGAGAGTGGGGCTTTGGAGGGGACACACTGAGCTGGAAGATGTGGAGGTGGGATGAGGACAGAAGATGAAAGTGGACAGGGAGAGAGGGTGGGAGTGAGGCTCCAAAACCAGCTGCCATGGGAGCAGGTAGCACCAAACTTAGAGAAAGGAGGCTATTTAAGGCTCCCAGAGTCTAGGCAAAGCTGGCAGCTTCCCCACACCTTCAAGCAGCCTCCCTGAGACCTGGCTGGTGCCTCAATCCACTGCAGAGATGGGGGGGGTCTGTTCCTGGGCTGTGGGACCTGCTCCAGCCAGCACTGCCCCCCTGGCCCGAAGGTAATCTCCTATATTTCTCTCCCCCTGGCTCTCCCAGAACATCGGGAAGAGAATGTCCTGCTCCGACTTCATTGGCAACTTGGAGGGGCTCAACGGAGGCACTGACTTCCCCAAGGAGCTGCTCAAGGTAAATTTGGTCACTCTCCCTGGTCAGCCAAGCAGCAGGACCAAAAGCGAGAGCTTTGGGCAGGATCACATGGATGGCTATGTGGGATGCAATGAATGCATCCATCCTCATGCAGGACCAGAGGTGGTCCCTTGGGCTGCAGCTTTCCTCCTGCCTTGCTGAGGGGAACATGGGCTGCTTCATTCTGCCTGGAGGACACCAGAGCTCTGGCTGGGGTCCTGATGCTCTTGCTGCTCTTGCTCTGCCTGCACCGCAGGCAAGGGGGCGCATGTGGGGGCAGCTTACTAGGGTTTGTTTGCCCAGCTGCAGCCAGAGGCTTGGTGGTGTTGACCCTGTGGTACTCAGCCCTTCCTGGCTCCCTGGAGCACTGGAACCCAAAGCCATGGCCAGGCCCTGGGACCGGAGCCGTCTCTGGTGGCTGAGGGAATGTTTCTCGTTACATGGGCAAGGCATGGCGATGGGGAGGGTGGGCTGATGGTTAAAAGTCCTGGAGATGGGAACTCACCACACTGGTGCAACTGGGGGGACTTCTGCCTTCTTACTGCCAGACCCAGTTCTTGATGGGGCTTGGCCAGGGAGAGCAGCGTTCAGTGAGCACCTCCAGCCTTAGACTGCTGCGCTGCTCCGGCATCGCCTGTTCTCAGGAGGGTTTTCTGAGCTGCCGTCTCCCCATCTCGGGCCCTGGGAATAGGATTAGCTCCCATGGGGCCTGCAGGGTAGAAACCATTGCTGTTGGTGAAGCACTACAGTTGGCAAATACTCGTGATGTGGAAGATGGGTTCCCACAGGGTGCCGGAGCCACGATGGGGGACATGGTCGATGAAAAAAGGCAATGAAGGGTGAAAAGCTGAGCTCACTTTTCAGCCTCTGTGGGTCTATTCCTGGCTGTGTCGCTCACCCCATCATTAAGGGGTTACCAGCAGCTCTCAATAGGGCTGTCCTCCCTCTCAACCCACGCTTCACCAGTAAAAGGAGTTACTCAGGAAAAATTCTCCTCTAATTTTAAACCCAGCTCCAGAAAAGGCTTTAAGCACCCGAAATGGAATAGAAACATCCAAAATGAGGACCCTGAACCCCTGCCCTCCAGTGCTACTGCACCCTAGAGCATCCAAACTCCACATGCTCCTTGCAACCCCTGGCGCCCTGCAGTTGGGTACCCCCACTTCAGGCACTGCCGCATCCCTGCTAAACTTCACCCCCAAAAGTACCAGCAGTTTAAACAGGTGAGATCAAGTTATCCCATCACATCCCAGCCAGTGGGAGACAGGGCAGCAAGCAGGTGCCATGAAGCTACAAGCTGTCTCTCACAGGTAGGGCACGAGACCTTTGCTGGGTGTAAGGCAGCAGGGGGGGGCTGCAGCGCTGCAGCACAGCCCCGCGCAGCTTTGCCCGCAGCCCAGCAGCGGGGAGGCTGCTCTGCTAAAAATGGCCTGTTCCATCTGCAGCTGCGGTGCTTCCCACCGCCGCTTTTCAGCCGCCTCTGTACGGGAGCCGTGCTGGGGAGGGGGAGTGAGAGGCAGCGCGGAGGAACCACACACGGGGCAGGCTGCAGCTCCTTGTTGGAAGCACCAGTCTGCTTCGGGGAGCCCATGCCTGTGCAAGGGGGAGCGGGGTCCCAGCACAGGTGAGATGGGGAAAGCGCTGTCAGCCTGCGCTGGGGAGGAGGTCAGCAAGGAAAGGTGCCTGAAGGTGCTGTGTCTCTGCTGGGCAGCCTTGGCCAGGCTCAGCTGGAGAGGACACTCTCTACCTTCTGCCCACTGCTTTTGGCTGCTTGGTTCTTGGGTCCCTGCGCAGGCTCAAGGGGCAGAGAAATGTGGGAAGGCTCTCCCGCTCCCCTCCCTGTGGCAGCCTGCGCTAGCTCCGTTACCCCAGGTACGGTGCTGCCTCCTCGGCAGACCTGGCTGGCGGGCCGTGTCTGGGGACTGAGGCTCCTGTGCAAGCGTGCCACACAGCTGGCTGGCTAATTTTAGCACTCCAGGAGCACATGCATTTCCGAAGGGCAGCAGAGGAGGGGAAGGGCTGGCAGGCTTCAGAGGAGCTTCCCAAAGTTCAGTGCTGGGTCTCGGGCAGCTCTTGATAGTGCAGAAGGATCCTGGAGGCTCTTTCAAACCTGCCCAGGGAGACAGCACAGGCTGCTACCCGACAGGCTGGAGGGCTGGAGGTGGCCCCAACCCACAGCACTCACCACTGGGAAATGGGGACAGCAGGGCAGGACCTAGGTGGCTGCAGGGGACGCGAGGCCACCATCCCCTGTGACTCTGGGGACAGCATCAGGAATAGACCTGCAGGGAGCCTGGATGCTCCCCATGTCTCTGGCTGCGGGGAGTCCCAAGACAAATGCAGCATGATGCCTGAGAGCGGGTGGCAGCTTGAGTCAGACAAGAACTTTATCTGCCACTAGGTAATACATGTAAACAATCCCAGTTTTATGCAGAAGAAATGAAAACACTTGAAAGCTTGTGCTTTCGCAGCTGAGCACCGCGTCCCCCCTCACTGGCAGCGCCTCGCCGTGCCCTGCACGGGCAAGAACCCTTTCCTCTGGCTCTGAAAGCTCCCCTGGAGAATCATGCTCCGCAGGCAGGGCTGCCCAGCTTTCTGACTTGGGTGTCCTCCCCAGCGGGGCATGCCAGGGATCTGAGAACCCGTATAATGCTGTGCCCAAGGATGCCCATGTCTGCAGGCTTGGACCTGAACCCCTGTGGCCAAATGAGGGCAGCTGCCCACCCCACAAGGAAGGAGGTGAAGCAGGACCTCCTGGAGCTGGTGATATTTTGGTTAGCTCTTGAGAAGTTGCTCTGCTCTTGTCAGTGTGATTTTAGCCCAGGCCCCCTGGGATTTCACTCACTGTTGCCGGTTGTCTATTTCAGATGTGGATTTGACCTTTACATGATTGATCACTTTGCAGAGCCTTAGCTCTTCCCCATCTTCCTTAGTCTTTTTAGCTTAACCTTGTGCTTTGCTGGCTGGTACCAACACAGTAGGACCAAATCAGGCCCCATTTCTCCGTGGCGCTGCTTAGTGATTGCAGGAGTGAGCCAAATTTGCGCTGCCTTCCAGCCCAGGAGCCGGAGCACTTCACAGATGTTAATGAATTAAGCCTGACAATGCAGTCGGGTCCCCGGGGGAGGAAGGTAGGATGGGCCCCCACCTTCCAGCTTGGAGGCACAACGGCAGGGCTCAGACGCTCAGAGTGCTGGGTAAGTGATTAGCAATGTGGGAAGAAAGCCCCGGCTCCCACCTCTGAGCTATAATCACAGGAACGCTTGCTCAGTCTAATCCCCCAGGCTATTTTTTTTTTTTCCTGTTTCCCCTGGGAGCAGTGTGCTGCCCTGCCCATGGCTCCCATGGCTCCCCCCGGTCCCAGGGGCAGCCCAGCACCTCTGACAGGCTGGGCACCCATGCCCCCTCCCTCACGAGTTTTGCCCAGTGATCACTACGCCAAGCAGTCAGGACAGAGTGGAAAATTTCCCGTTCTCCACTGGCCGCGTCTCGTACTCAGTCAAGCCTAACTGAATTACGCATCGATCCTCATGCCTTCTGCAAGGATGCCCAGCCCTTTGCTTCTTCACGGGAACGGCTGCCTGGAGCATCTACCTCCTGCCCGTAACCAGCCGGGCAGCCGCAGCAACTGATTTTTCCGGTCTGACCTCGAAGGAAAGGGCAGGAGGGTTACGTGTGGGGTGGGCGCCGACGATGGAAGGTCTGAGATCTCCTACCGGCTCAGCCCTTCGGAAGCCCCTGGTGCGGGCTGGCCTGCAGCAGCAGCTCTGAGGCCTGCCCAGCTGGCACAGAGCGGGGGTGCCGCCTGCCCGGTGGAGCCCAGGAAGCCCCTGAGATGTCACCACCGCTCCCCCCGCCCGGCCCCGTGAGCGCAGGAGCGTCCGGTGCTCCCGCTCTCCCTGCCGGGGCGGAAAGGAGGCAGGGAGGAGGGCCGGCGGGTGCACCGGCGGCGGCTCCGGCAACTCGGGTGGCATCAGCACCGGGGACGAGTGTCCCACCACGCGGGGTACCCGCCTCTGCCTCTGCCTCCGCGGCCCCGGACCCACGGCTCGGCTCGGCTCGGCTCGGCTCGGCTCGGCCCGGCCGGGCGCCGCGGGCCGCCATTGGCTGGGGCGGGCGGGGCGGGGCCGGGGCGGGGCCCCGCCTCTGTCGGGCGGCCGCCGCCGATCCCTGCCCGGCCCGGCCCGGCTTCAACAGGCGGCGGCGGCGGCGGAGCGGGCCGCGGCAGGCAGGGCCGGGCAGGGCCGCCGGGCACCCCGGGCACCCCGCCGCCCGCCCACACACCCACCCGCGTCCCTCCCGCCTCCCCGCCGCCGGCGGCAGGATGATCGGCGTCAACAGCATCAACAGCAGCGCGGGGCGCATGCGGTCCCGCTCCATGTGCTCGGTGCGCTACGGGCGCAACTACCGCGGCGTGGAGACCTTCTGCTACGGCTGGCCCCAGCGCTCCCGCACCCTCAAGCCGGTGCTCTACACCGACCTGGTGGTCAACCGCCTGCAGAACCGCCGCAAGAAGAAGCCGGTAAGCGGCGGGCTGGGGGAGCGGGGGGCGCGGCCGGGGGATGCGCAGCGCCCCGCGCTCCGGCGGGGACACGGACGGACGGACGGACACGCCCGGACAGCCGCCGGCCCGCCCGCTGCGGGTGCCTCGGCCCTGGCATGGATGTAGCGAGCAGCCGAGCCCCGTGTCCCTCCCTGCCCGCTGTCTGCGGAGACGGGTCCCCATCAGCCCCCCCTCCGCCCGAGGGTCCCCGTCTCCAACCCTGCCATCCTCCCCCCGTCCCGCCCCGAGCACCGGGGCAGCGGGAGCACGGCGAGACCCGGGTGACATTGCGCCGCTTACGATGGCTCGACAGCAACGCTTGCTCGAAAACATCGCTGCGAGAAGAATCCAGGACAGAGCCGTACCGCTGGGACCAGCCCTCCGGCTTAGCATAAGTGACAAGCGCTGCGGGCTCCCCGCCAAGGGCTGCGCTGAGCCCTGCCAGCCCGGCCGGGGCACACTGGCACCCGGCTGGGCTGGTGGGGAGAGCGGCGTGGAGGGGCAGCGCCGCAGCCCCGGCTCCCAGCAGAGCGGAGCTGGAGAGGAAGGAGTGGCTGCCTGGACAAAAAAAGGCTTATTACTGCCAAGAGCTTGTTTGCTGCGAGCCGGCATCCGTTTTGGAGGTGTTTACGCTGGTGTGCATCTGTCCTAGGTGGGGAGAAGCGAACAGGCTGTCTCTGGGTGCATCCTGCCTCGGTCGGGTGCCTGCATCTGGTGTAGCAGCGAGAGAAGAGTCCTCACTGGCCCCCGTGTTGCAGGCAGCTCGGGGCAAAGCAGGCAGGGGTACCCCAGAGCTGCCTGGGCTGTCCCTGAGGTCAAAACCAACCCGGTGGGGACATCAGGGCTGTGACAAGCGACGATGCTGTCATAGCGCAGTACGGTCTGGGGGCAGCATTAAGTTGTGACGCACTCAGATGGAAACATGCAGTTGGAAGGGAGATGCTCGGTCGCTGCTTCCCGCGCTGTGGGGTTGTGCTGGGAGGGGTGGAGGGGTCTGCCGTCCTTGGGGTGGGCAGTTGGCTGGGCAAGGAATGTTTTAAAAGATGCTGGTGCAGCTAGTGATGTTGCTGAGTCGAAAATGTGGGGCAGGGATGGGTAGCCATCCCCCGCTGCCTGCTATTGCTGCCTGCAGCAGGGCGCAAGGTGACGCACAGGACGCTGTCCTCGTCGCAGCCCACCCAATGGGGGAAAAAAGTCTGTCCCCAAGTCGCTCTGCTCTGTGTGCACGCAGGACCCACTCCGCAGTGGAGGGGAGGGGAGGACACGGGGTGCGCAGCAGGGTTGGTGCCTGCCAGGTGATGAGTTGTTCTTGAGCATGGGTTGTGCATGCTGGGCTGGCAGGGGGGGTGGAGGGGGGCTGTGAAGGTGAATAAGGGACCTGACATAGGTACGGTTCCCACTGATACATGTCCCTGATCTGACAGCGCCATTTATATCTCTGCAGCTGGAGGGTCTGGGTGCCTGGGGGACTTGTCAGAGCTTTGTGGCTGGGTGTAGAGAAAGATATTTTGCTAAGGAAAAGTTGGGAAAAGTGAGCAATTGAGCTCTCGTATTGAAATGCTGCCAGACACGGAGAGAGGCAGAATAACTGCAGGGAGGATGCTTGGTGGCTGCGAAGTCTGTCTTGCAGAATGTCATGCAGCCGTGGCTGGTCACAGGGCTGGCAGGAGGAAGGGGAGGTTGACCTGCACAGGGCATCTTGTAGCTCTGAGAGCCTGAGTGCTGTTGCCTAGCACAGGAACCAGCAGACTGGAAAGGGGATGTGTCCGTAAGAGTTATGATCCATAAAAGAGGCACCCTAGAAAGGGTTAAAACCCTCTGCTGGATGCCGAAATTCTTGCCTTAACCCTCCTCTGTTACTTGAGTGCTGGGCTACAGCCCTCGGTACAGTCCTGTCTTTGCCAAAGCTGTGTCCAGGCCAGCTTGCTGCCCGGCTCCCCAGACCAGTGCTGGACATCCCCTCTGGTCTGCTCTGAGCTGGGGAGCTGAAGGGGGATGTTTTCTCCCTGCCTTGCTTGCGTAGGGCTGCCCCAGCAGGGCTGGCACCAAGGCTGGGCTTGAGCATCAGAGCCACCTGCCTCTCACCCAGTGCAGCCCCCCCACCCCTCCTGGGGACGTTTGCTAGAGCAGGACTGGGGGACATTCTCTCAGCCTGCTTTTGGGAGCGAGGGCAGCAAAGAAAGATGTTGTTGGTTCAGTTAGAAATCCCGCTGGGACAGTATATTCCTAGGTCTCTTTGGCATTGCGCATGTCTAGGGCAGAGCTGGCTGGCCCTGCGTGCTGCAGCAGTGAGCTCATACTCCATCGATGGCCGAAAACCCCAACCGTGCTTGGGGTCGGCTGTGGTGGCATGGGGCTACTGCCCTGCTTTCCCTTGGGCAGTGCTTGCAAGTACAGAGCTGCCAAGAAGTGCCATCCTTTTGGCCCAGGGGGAATGAATCCACGGAGCGAAGACAGCCTGGAGAGAGGGACCTGCTCAGCGACGAAACCAGTGTCTCTGGTCTCTGCTGATGTGGTTGTGAGTTACGCTTCAGGAGCCTGCACCACCTGTGCTTCCCTGGCAGGAACAGTCCGTGCACCAAAGAGCCTGGAGTTTAGTGGGCTGACGGGCGGCAGTACTGCCACGGGACTGCCACAGGACCAGAAAAGCTGGATGGGCTTTGTGGCTGGAGTGCATCTTCTCAGCTAGGACTTGGGCTGAGTCCACCAGCCTTGTTCCTGAGATCGGTGTCGGCTGGGGGTGGCGTTTAGCCAAGCAGAGGCTTGGCAGGATTTAAGTGTACATGTAAAGCTTTGCATGCCCTCTCCATCCCCCCAGCCCCCGCTTTGCGTCTCACTGTCCCCCCGCACAGGAGTGCTGAGCAGCCCCTACTCCCTGTCTCTGAGGTGGGGGTACTTGGCAGCTCCTGCCCACAGTGGGCGTGTGGGATGCTCTCGGGGCTTGTAGCAGGGCAGCTGGAGCCTTTTGAAGCCACAAGGCAGTTCAGACTTTGAAGTGTGCGCCTACAGTCCCAGAGCCCAGGTTTTCGTAGTGCAGTGCTCTGCCGGGCTGGTCTCAGGCACTGTGCCATCCGGAATTACTCCCCGAGCATCTTCTCTTCAGCTCGTTTTCTCGGCGTTTAGCAGCAATCCTCCCTGCAAGCCCGGCGTGGGGCTGGGGGCCTGGGGACTGCAGTCCTCTCCCACAGCTCCTCGCCCCGTCCTCCAAAATCCCCGCTCAGCTGGCTCACGTCTCTCTTCCTTGGCGTGCGGATCTGACCCCTCTCCGTATCGTCACTGAGCCGGGTGGAAGCCAAGCCACGCGTCCCGTCCTGCCTGCTCTTTCTGAGGAGCTTTTCTGCAGTTTCCAGTCCCCACTTCTCTATGTGACTTTTCCAGTCTCCTTTTTGTGTCTGTGGTTCACACCGTCTCCTGGCTGCGTCCCTGGCAGTGAGTGAGGTCCCTTCTCTTCTGTTTCCCTTGGTGATTCCTTATCATCCACATTGCTCTGAGACGCCTGCTTCTCCCCCTGCTCTGCTCCCAGCTTATGTTCTGCAGGACTTTGGCTTGATTTTTTTCCCCAGACTCTTCTCTAGGTCTCTTTGCACCACGTGCTCTCCTGGCTGCCTCGCTGCCAGCCCTCCGGCAGGTACCCCGTGCTCACACTCCAGCATCCTGCCCCTCCGGTGCTGGGGCTGCTCAAATGGGGCCAGGGTCTAATCTCATGGGCATTGAGGCTGTAACCCCCTCCGTGAACCTCCTGTCTTCCCAGGAGACAGGTGAACCCCGCTTTCTGCCTGCAGATGGGGGCGATCCCTTTCATCCTTTGAGAAACAAGCTGATGCTGCGCCAGCGTTTCCCTGACAGGCAAGTGCGGGAGGAGCTGGGTCCCTGCTCTGTCCTGGCTGCTGCGCCTCTCGGGGGAGTGATGGATGTCCCTTCCCCAGACACCGCTGGGGCCTGTCTGCTGGCCGGCTTTCCCGGGCCCCTGCACGCCTCCAGTTGTACTTTCTCAGCCACCAGCAAGATCTCTCAGCAGCAGTCTCTGGCCCAGTGATGGATGTTGACAGCTGCCTGAACAGCCTGTGCGAGACTTGATTATTTTCCTCCGAGGATGATGCCTTCCAGATCTTGCTCTGAAGCCCTCTACGAGCGCTGTGTTGAAATCCTCTCCAGAGCCTCCCAGGCTGCAGAACCGTGCCGAGCGCTCCTGGCTTGCACCCAGCTCCGACCGGACAAATGCTTGGGAGTGGGGCCCTGGAGCATCCTGCTGCAGACAGGCTCAGCTTGTTCCTTTGCTGAGATGCAGGCAGCGGGTCCTGCCTTGCTCAACTTGGTGGTGTTTGGGCCGGCAGGGAGGGCAGGGTGCTTGGGGGGTGCTGGGGAGGGGATAGGGACAGGCCACAGCCATGCCAAGCAGCAGCAGCCCAGCGGTAGGCAAACACTGATCCTGCCTCAACCAGCCATGAGGTCCTTTGAGGTCTTCATGAACGACAGCGTGCTGGTGTCTCTGCAAGTCCAGGGCCAGTGCCCTGCTGAAGCCTCTCCTGAAGCTTAAGTGCGCTCCTGGGCAGCTTCCCGCAGGAGCATCACATTGCTGTGGAGCACTGGGTGCTGCCTCAAGCCCACCTTTGCCAGCCCAGGACAGACGGCCGACAGCAGGGAGGTTGCTGGCTGTGGTGTGTCATGGTATGGAGCTGCTGGAGGTGCCAGGGCAGGCTGAAGTCCTGCCAAGCAGGGTGCAGGCATGCACCATCCAAGTCCGGTCCACAGGCTTGCTCGCCTGGGGCCTGGGCCTCCTGAAGGCTCCAGTCTGGGACACCCTGGAGCGGGGAGCAGTGGATCTCCCAAGGGATTGGAAATGTTTGGCACACCTCGCTGTCATGGTGCTAATGCTGTGCCACTGTTGTGGGCAGGCAGAGAGGGAAGGGGAGGAGAGGGGAGACAGCCAGGGCCGTGCCCAGGGTGTGTGTAGGTTTGCACATCCCATGGTGCCCAGGAGAAGGTACCTGTAAACCTGAAACAAGGCCAGTTGGCTGGCCGGGCCAGGCCAGGGCTGGACCAGGATGAACTGGCCTGGGGCTGCCTTAACCTCCAGTGCCCCTGAGCCTGCTTGGTGTGCCCGCTTGGTCCCCAGAGCAGCTTCCCTGACCTGGCACCACTCTCCTGCTTATCCCCTACTCTTCTCTCCGCAGGCACTGTACGGCTCCATCAAGAACGAGAAGCTACAGTGGGCCATGTGAGTATCCCTCCCGGGGGATGCTGATGATGATGCAGGGCCACCCTGCCGGCACGAGGGGCTTCCTCACCCCTGCTGCCCTCCCTGCTGGAGCATCGTGCTATCCTAGAGGCTCCATCAGCTGTGATGCTGCAGGGCTGTGAGGATGTGGGATGGGATGGGATGGGATGGGATGGGAGGGGAGAGGGGTACCTGGAGAGCTGCGGTGGCAGTGTACCCCTGGCTGCCCTCAGCACCTCGATGGGGACCCCTTCCCCGGCAAGCTGGGGGATGGCTGCCTGCAGCCAGCTTCCCGCAGCTTTGGCATTGCTTCGTGCCTTGGTGGCCGTGCGCGGGGCGGGAGTGGGCAGGCTCTAGGGGGGCCGTGGCTGTGCCGGGGCCCTGCAGGGTGCCCGCACCCTCGCCCACAGCTGCCATCTCCAGCAGCAGGAGCGGCAGCGCCCGCGCTGCGGGGATTAATCAGCCCGGCGGTACCGCCAGCGCTGAGCCAATGCGCTCGGGCTGCTGCCATGGAGACGCCGGCAGATGCTGAGGGGTTTAATTAGCAGCGAGCGGGTCTGAGGGAGGGGGGAGGCAGCAGCTCTGGGCTCCCACATCTTCCTGCCGGGCGGGGGGAGCAGCACCGATGCTGCCTGCCTGCAGTGCGAGGGGCCACGACCTGGAGCCCTGGTGCTGCCCGAGGCCTCCCCAGCACAGGCTCCCTGCACCGCTTTGCTGGTGACTCTGAGCCCCAGTAGCCCGGCTGCTGCCCTGAAGGAGTGGGGACGGCAGCCTGGGTCTATCTCTTTGAGGGGGTTTCCCTCTAGAACCTCTCTCCTGCCTCTGAGCCTATATACCACCGGCCGGGGGGGGGCTGTGGTGGTGCCAAACCCCAGGGCACTGCTCCGCCACGGCCCCTGGCTCGTTGGCTCGGCCGGCATCAGTCCCAGCTGTGTCCAAAAATGCTTCACACTGCCTGGGGCAGGCAGTGCCCCCCCCAACTCTGAGCCAGCAGCAGACACCCCCATGCCTTGTCTTCTGAGGGGCCAGGCAGCACCTCAGCTGCCAGCCTAGAGGGATGGGGGCACAGAGGCGTGACTGGGTTTGGGATGCTCTCCAGTGGTGACGGGCGACTGCTCAGCCTGGTCTGCCTCTCCTGGCCTCCCTTTCAGAAGCCAGGCCTAAAAGCAGCTCCGGCAAGTGGGAGGCTTGGTATTTGCTTTATCCAGCAAGGTAACAAACCCTTTCCCTACCCAAATTTGTGCCTGGCAGAGATGAGGAGGAGCTGAGAAAGTCCCTCTCGGAGTTGGCAGACCCCAACCCGAAGTCCATCAAGCGCATCAGCAGTTGCAGTAACCCTTTTCTGGACTTCTCCCAAGACTCCAGCATCGCCACCTACAAGCATGGACTGTTAGTGCGCAAGATCCACGCTGATCCCGACTGCAAGAAAAGTAGGTGCCTGGGGAGCACACAGGAGGGACTCGGGGCACGAGGGCACTGATGAGCTCCAGCAACCCAATGGGGAGCTGGACAGGAGTCACTGCGTTATGTCTGACTCTAGCATCATGCCAGCCTCCAGCATCAGCCCCCTGTGCCCTTTCTGCTGCCTGTGCCAGGCATAATTCAGCCCCCAGGCTGGGAAGCCCACGGCACTGGGAAGGGGCTAGGTTGGGAGGTGGGGTGGGCTCCCCAAGGCACGCACCCTTGCCACAGGGTGGTGGGAATGAAGGAAGGTGTCCTTTGGTGCAGCAAACAAGTCACGCAGTGGGCTGTTGCTGGTTGAGCGCTGCCAGGCACGTTCACTGTTTCCACCATAAAATCCCCTCTAAGCCCTGGTCTTCTAATGCCGCCTTGATCTGATTAGATGCAGCCGCCCTCCAAAGCCAGCATTACCTGGCGGGCAGCACTGCCTCGTCCCCATCCCTGTCCCCGAGCAGGGAGGCAGCGGTGAAGCCAAGTGCGAGCGGTGAGGCGGGGACCGCAGCGGCGCTGGCCCCGGGAGGCGGCAGGCGGCCCCCCTGCCAGCAGCACCATCTGCCAGCCACGCGGCCGGCACGGGCTCAGGTGCGCGGGGACAGTCCTGGCGTGCCGCCTGTCCCCCGGGTGGGGTGACGTGCGCTGTGGCAGGGCTGGCTGGAGGAGGATGGGGGGGGGGGATGCCTCCCCCCAGCTCAGCGCTGGGGCTGATGTCTGGGCTGCTCTCTCCTCCCTGGCAGCGCCCCGAGGGAAGCGCGGCTGGAAGCCCTTCCATGCCATCCTGAAGGGGATGATTCTGTACCTGCAGAAGGTAGGCAGCAGTGGGGCCGCTTGCGTCCGTGCCAGGGAGAGGGATTGTCCCTGACCCAGGGAGGGAGGTCACTGTGGTCCCAACAGCAGTGAGAGAGGGGGTCCCATGCATCCCAAAGCCCGTCCTAACCGGAGTCGGAACTATGCCTGCTTGAACCATTGCCTGGGGATCTGGTGGCATCTATGTTCCTGGCGTGCTTGGACTCGGACTGGGTGGTGAAAGTGGCTGCCAACTGAGAGCCCTGCGTGTGGGGGCTTGGCTGGGGAGAGAGGAGGCACTGGGGTCTTTGCCCTGGGGGGATGTTGGGCTGCAAATCCAGTCTCCTGCAGGCGCACGCTGCCCAGCTGCAGGGCAGCGGAGAACAGCCGCCATGCTGTTGCCAGGCCTGTGCAGCGTCTCCCCATGGGTGTAGCATAAGCTGGAGGCAGAGCGTGCAGCAGCCTGGTGGTGGGTGATCTCTGAGCCCCATCACTGCCAGCACTCGCCAGCAGTCCCCGTGGCCTCGTAGAGCTGACTCATGGTGGGATGCATCCTTAAACTGGCTCTGAAACGCCCTGTGACTGGCAGGAGGAGTATAAGCCGGGGAAGGCGCTGGCCGAAGAGGAGCTGAAGAACGCTATTAGCATCCATCATTCGCTTGCCACGCGGGCATCTGACTACAGCAAGCGACCCAACGTCTTCTACCTCAGGACAGCTGACTGGAGGATCTTCCTCTTCCAAGCACAGTGAGTCTCCCAGGATGACCGGCTTGGCCCCACGCTGGGGCGCAGGGGCTCGTCTCACTGGGGCAGAGGGTGGCCCGAGTCACTGGGGGCAGAGTCCCAGGTGCTGTGGCTGGCGAGGGCCAGGCCTGGGGGACCCAGATCTCACCTGCAGGGCAGGTCCCTCTGCCTGTGACATGGATAATGCCACTTAGAGCCTGTCTCTGGTTTTGCCTTTCTCCCCAGGAACCCCGAACAGATGCACTCGTGGATCACGCGCATCAATGTGGTGGCAGCCATGTTCTCTGCGCCACCCTTCCCCGCAGCCATCGGCTCCCAGAAGAAGTTCAGCCGCCCACTGCTGCCTAGCTCCTGCACCAGGCTGTCCCAGGTGGGCCATGGTCTGGGGGCAGCTGGGAGCATGGGACAAGACCCCCCTGGGTCTGCTGGTGGCACTGTCCCCTGTGGAGGGACCCATGTGGTGCCACATGCCCAGCTGCCTCGCAGCGGGGTGCAGGGCTGAGGGAGCACGGCCAGGGAGACACAGAGCAAGGGGCTGCTGAGGTTGGGGGCAGGCAGCAAGCTCTTGTTCCTGGCAGCAGGGACAGGAGACAGGCGATGGAGTCAGACCGTGGAGAACGTGGTCCCGCACCACAGCTTGCAGGGTCCTGCCAGGGCCAGGACCTTGAAAGGCAACTGGACGGGGGGATTAGCTGGCACTCGCGTGTGCCAGGGCAGTCATTCATAGGGCAGAAAGGATTAAAAAAAAACCACCAGCCTAGTTTTTGCGGGGATTAAATTCTTCTGCTTTAAGACTGCAGCCAGCCCCCCGCCAGGGCGGGAGCAGATTGCCCCCAATGGCCTGTGCTTTTGCCTGCCACTTGAATAAAACCCAGCCAACCTAACCCAAACCCAGTAGCAGAACCTGAGATCGTGGTTGGACCTAGCAGGGCACAAACCTGTTCTGGCCCCTCTAGGCTCACACTGCTGGGGGGGGGCATAGCAGAGGGCAGAGCGGGGCACTGACATGGTGCCACCCTTCCCCAGGAGGAGCAGGTGAAGAGCCATGAGACCAAGTTCAAGTCGATGTCAGCGGAGCTGCTGGAGCATCGCTCCTCACTGCCTGAGAAGAAGGTGAAGGGAAAGGAGTACGAGGAGCTGAAGCAGAAGGAAGAGTACCTGGAGTTTGAGGTGAGCTGGGAGACCCCCCCCTCTTCCCACCCGTCCCCCAGCCCCTCTGCCCCTGCCCACTTGGCCATCCTGAGTGATGGGACAACCCCCCCCTGCCCCCCCATGCCTGTTGGCTGAATTGCACTGTGCTACTGCTGTCATCCAGGACCACGAGCATCCCCTCACCCTGAGACGCTGGCTGAGGGACGGTGCCCAGGTCACCAACCTCTCTTTCTGCTGCACTGTGCCCCCCAGAAATCCCGCTACGGCACCTATGCCATGCTGCTGCGGGCCAAGCTGAAGGCGGGCTCCGAGGACCTGGCAGCGTTCGAGTCCACCCTCTTTGACGCAGCAGGCGGGGAGGACGACGGCCTGAAAAAATCCCGCTCCAGCCCCTCGCTCAACGCAGAGCCCTCCGGCACGGCCACCAAGGTGAAGCGCAACGTCTCGGAGCGTGCCGGCCGCCAGCCCCCTGGCCACCCCCAGAAGTCATAAGCAAGGGGCATCAGCCACCCGTGCTGCAGCTCCGTTCCTGCCCCTCCGGCGCTGGGGTGGAGGCCGTGCAGCATAGAGATGCAGACCCTGCATGAGTCCGTCCACCTGCGGCACGAGCTGGGGAGGTGACAGCTCTTTCCCGGCCACCAGCACCAGCAAGGCAGGGCCGCAGCCCCCACCAGAGACGGTGGCAGAGCGGGACAGTCCCCGGTCCTTGCCTGCGGGAGCTGCCCACACTGTTGGCCCCATTCAGACTTGTTCATCCCCCTCCTTATCCTGCACTTGGCTGCAGGACCCAGTCCCCCTGCCCCAGGGAGGGGGAACAACCAAAACCCACCTACTAGGCTCAATTCTTCAGTGGTTAAAAAAAAAAGAAAAAAGACAAAAACACAGCAAAACAAAGCCAGCGGCCACTTTTTCTCCAGCTCCATTGTGCCATGGGGGGTGGACACGAGGGGGCCAGCCCCTGGCCTGTCCCCTTTCCTGGGGCTGGTGGCCCAGGGAGCCAGGGCGATGGCACGTGGCCCCTTCCCTGCCACCCCAGCCACCTCTGCACCCTCCCTGCTTTCTTACAACTTTTGAACGGTTTTTGTGATACAGTTTTGCACTTTTTAGTACCAGATCGAGCCGACCACCAGGGAGGGTTTTTTGGGGCTACTTTTGATGCTTTTTGGGAACTGTTTCAAAAAAAAACAAGCAAAACCACAAACCCAGCCATGTCCGGTAGGCACTGACCTCTGGGGGATGAAGGTTTTTACATGGACTCAGGGGGAGACCCTTCCCATCCCCCAGCAAGCAGACCATGGGCTGCTGCCTGCTCCGCAGCCCCACTCCGGCACCAGCAACCCTTTGGAGAGAGACAGCCCTGCGGCTGCTGGCACCAAGGAGGCAGCCTTGAGGTGGTAGCACCTGTGGCTGCACGGGGGACTGGTGTGCTGGTGCTTCGTGACCTCCCCCAGCAGCCTGGACTGGTCCCATTTGCACCGCCTGGGTGTGAGCATCGTACCCAGGCCATGCTGGGCAGCAGTGTGTAAGTACTCCCAGGGGGAAGGTGACCCCTGAAGCCAGGGTTGATTTAGGGGTCCCCGCTGCCCTATGGGGCTAGAGCCAACTTTCCTTTCCATACTGTTTCTTCAGTGCATGGCAGGGGCCTTGCAAAGCCCGGTCCGCAGCGCTGCGAGGTCCTCATGCTGCAGCAGCGGTGGTGCAGCCCCTTCCTTGGCCCATGGGCTCCCTCCTTGCCAAGTTGAGGGGCAGGCTGGGGCAGCCAGCCAGTGGATGCTCGTCCGGAGCAAGTGCCGGTGGTGGAGCGTGGCCGCAGGAGTGCCCAGGGTGTGCAGGAAGGGGGTCCAGGGACAGCAAAAGGGCTGCAGGTGGGGGTGGGGGCTGGCACACGCGCTGTTCTCGGCCACCTGGGACCTGGCTGGTTTCAGCACTGACTTTGCGAATGTGTCAAACTTTTTATTCTGCTCTTTTGAGTCTATTGCAAAAAAAAAAAAAGAAAAAAAAGAAAAAAATATCCACCCTTGCCCCAGGCGGCTTGAGGGGGAGAAAAACCTTTGTACAGCTTCTTCTCTCGGTTACTGAAGTAAAAACTCGCTCTTCACTTCTTGTGTGCACTGTGGTTTCTCCCTCACGGTTGGGGACAGCCCCGGCACAGAGGGATGCTGAGGAGGAGGCTCCTCCTGGGAGCTCCTGGGAGCTGCCTCCTTGCTGCTGGACTCCCAGCCCCAGGCAGGGCTCGGGGGGGTTACTGCCCACCAGCTCAGGGCCAGGACTGGAGAGACGGAGGGCAAAGGCTAATGGAAACCGCGTCCCTTTATTTAGAAGAGGGACCATTAAATAAGAGCAGAGGGGCAGGAGACGGCTGCATCCCGTCCCCCCGAGTCCAGGCAGCCGGACCCCAAGTCCGGAAGGCACTTGCGTGGGCAGAGCAGGGTAGGGGATGGTGCGCCCCCTCGCCCCTCCCCGGGCGGGTGTGGGGGCTGCCAGCCCCTCAGTGCACCTGTGGCTGCTGGCTGTGGGGCAGCTCGCCCCCCGGCCCCGGCTTCAGGGCCAGCGCGGGCGCCTGCTCCTCCTCCACGGACTCGCTGCCGTAGGCGCTGTCTTCCTTCAGCTCTGCAAAGCAAGCCCCGGGTGCTGTCAGTGATGGGGGGGTCAGGGAGCAGCGGGGACACCCTCCGCCCCCCCCCCCCCCCCCCCCCCCCCCCCCCCCCCCCCCCCNCCCCCCCGCCCCCAGCCCCTCACTGCCCGTACCTGTGCTTTGCAGTTTCTCCAGCGCCTCGGGTTTGTGGAGCATCCTCACGGCCTCGTGGAGCCCCATGGAGTCCAGCGCCTCCAGCAGCCCCCCCCGGCTGCCCCCTGCCAGCTGCGGAGAGAGGGCACTGAGTGGGGCCAGCAGCCGGACAGGCAGGGGACAGGGGGGCACCCCGAACGGGCACTGACCTCGTAACTGCGCAGGAGGCTGATGCTGGGTGAGGGGGTGTCCTTGTAGGTCTCCACCAGGCTGCAGAGCCCCAGGCGCTTGGCCAGCTCGATCCAGTCCAAACCATTGCAGTTCCGGTTCAGCAGCTGCTCCAGTCCCTGCAGCACCTCACTGTCCAGCGACAGGACGTTCCCTGCGCAGGAGAGGTGCCTCTGTCACACGCAGCCCGTCCCTGCTGCCGGGGAGAGGGGGGGGTCCTGCCCTGCCGCAGCACGGCGCTTTCGTGGGGAGAGGGGCTCCTCACCTGGCCGGGGGGCAGTGGGCAGCTCTGCCTCGGGACCCTGCTGGGAGGCCTGCAGCAGGATCTCCCGCACCTGCAGGACAGACACACGGATGTCAGCATCCCTCAAAGCACTGGCCAGCCCACCCTGCCTCCCCACGCCACGGCTCTCCGCGGGACACGGACGGGGACAGACATCCTCACAGGAGCATCTCCTGGAGCTCTGCCCCGTCCGTGCTGTGTCCCCCGCAGAAATGGTCCCTGGGGGTGTTGTAGCCCTGCGCCGCACACCTTCTGGCTCCGAGTGAGGTCCAGGGCTGTGTGGCAGCGGCGCTGCCTGTGCCCTGCCTGCCCATGCCCCTGCGTGGGGGGCTCAGGGTTGGTGCTGTGGTCCGCGGCCGGGGCCGGCTCCCCCAGCTCCATGGCCAGCTCCTGCTCCTCGGCATCGGCGTCCGTGTCGCTGCTGGCCTCCGACGAGGATGGGCTCACGGGCTCGTCGTTCTCGCACAGCACATTTGCCCCTGTCAGGGAAGGGTGGACTGAACCCCCAAAAGGGCAGGTCGGCCCAGGGGTCTGCCCTGTGCCCGGGCACCCCCCCGGCGCGGGCAGCCAGGGCTGCGGGGAGGGGAAGGGAGAGGAGGGAGGGCAGCACCTTACCAGCCTTGAGGAGCAGTTTGGTGAGGGTGGGGGAGCCCAGGCCGGCGGCCAGGTGCAGGGGGGTGTTCCCAGCAAAGGTCTGCCTGTCGAAATCTGCTCCCAGCTATGGAGAAAGATGTGAGGCCGTGAAGATGGGCTGCCTGGGCACTGCCCCCCGCCCGCTCCCTGTCACTCTAAGACCACAGGGGACCCCCCCCCCAACTTCTGCCAGAGCCCTGTGGGAGGCTGAGCCCCATCCCTGTCCCACAGCCACCTACCCACCAGCCCCGCAGTACCTTCTTCACCAGGTGGGTGGCCATGTTCAGGTTCTCCATCTCCACGGCGAGGTGCAGCGGCGTCCTCCCACCCTGCCTCTCCATTGCATTCACGTCCGCTCCCTTCCTGACCAGCAGGTCCAGGCAGGCCAAACTCTTTGCCTTCACGGCCAAGTGCACAGGCAGGAGGCCTGCAACAGGGGGAGAGGCTCAGCAGCCCTCCGGCCGAGCCCACGACAGCACCGCCAGGCTCCTGCCCATTGTCTCCCAGCCCCGCTCACCATGGAAATTGGGCAGGCGGAGCAGGTAAGGGGCAGCCGAGCCCATGTGGGCCAGCAGCGTCCTCAGCATCTCTTCGTCGCCAGCCTGGAGCGCCAGGTGCAGCAGGGAATTGCCGTAGCGGTCCAGCATAGTGGGGTCGGCGCGGGCTTGCAGCAGGAGCTGGACCACTTGGGGCTGCTTGGTGATGACTGCCAGATGCAGCGGCGTCTGTGGGACAGCAGCACCCCCTCAGCAGCGCTCGCAGGAGGAGCCGAGTCCCACAGCACTGTCCTTGCCAGCGTGGCCACACCGTGGCCACACCGTGCTCAGCCCTGCAGCCTTCCCCACAGCAGGAGCAGCAATGGGAGCCCCTGGGGTCGGCAAACAGGAGCAAGCCCCAGGTAAAAGAGAACCAGCTGCTCTGGGAAACGTGTACCTGCTGCAGGTTGTTGGTGATGTTGATGATCTGCTGGCTGGGGATGCTAACAATGACCTCAATCAGCTGCTTGATCACAGCCGTCTGCTCGTGGATAATTGCAAGGTGCAAAGGCCTGCGGAGAGAGCAGGACGGCCCCTGGCTCAGCTCCACGCTTCTCTGGGTCCTCCCTGCCACCTCCCACCCCTCAGAGCCCCCATAACGGCTCTGATGGACAACAAGGCTCCCGCACTCTCCCCCCAAACCCCTTGTGCGCTCACGTGTCTCCGTTCTCATCCTGTGACGCGGCCAGGTGCCTCTGGACAGCCAGCAGCATGCGGGGGTCGGCGGTGACCGAGTAGTCGAGCAGGGCATGGGCGTTGCGACGGGCCAGTGCCAGCATCCACAGCTGGCAGAGCTGAGCTGGGGGACGAAGCAGGATGTCACCTCCAGGAGCGGCAGCCACATCCACCCTCCTGCATCCCCCAAAGCATGGAAGAGAGCAGCACCCGGCCTCAAAAGGTCCCCGACCCGTGCCCCCTCTCCCAAGCGATGTCCCCCCAGCCCTCGCTCCAGCCCAGCCT
The DNA here is from genome assembly GCA_003993805.1 of Himantopus leucocephalus. NCBI lineage: Eukaryota > Metazoa > Chordata > Aves > Charadriiformes > Recurvirostridae > Himantopus > Himantopus leucocephalus. Next base: position 17,784,204 of record RSEF01000006.1, on the reverse strand, counting down.
CCTCCTACCGTGCCTCTGCAGCTCCCTGCAGTACGTGCTCTCCGCAGGCGCCTGCCTGTCGCTCCCGGGCCCCTCCACCTCGGGGCCCTTCATCTGCACGCCCCCCTGGTAGCCCCCCACAGGGTGGGGGCCGGGCGAGTAGATGCTGTTGTAGGCCAGCCCGGGGGGGTAGGGGAAGCTGAGGTTCCCACCTGCGGAGCCAAGGGGGGGCACAGGTGAGGCCAGAGGGGAGCGGGGACCCCCCCACGGCCACCCAAGCTGGGAAGGGGAAGAGGTGTCCCCACTCACCTCCTCCGGAGCCGAAGCCCCCAGCCCCCCCGCCGGCACCCCCCATGTGCGAGCCCCCTCCAAAGTGCTGGGGAAACTGAGGCAGGACTTTCTTGCGCTTCCTCTCCACTTCTTCCTTATCTGCAGGGAGAGAGGGGCAGCGGGGTGAGGGGCAGCCCCGGCGGTGGGGGGCACACCGGCCTGCCCGGGGGGTGCTCACCTTCCACCACGGGGTAGTAGGTGAACTGCTTGGAGTCGCTCACGTCGCCCCCCCGCTTCCGCTTCAGCTGCAGGAAGACGGTGACGGGACGGTCGATCTTGGGCTTGTGGTAGGGGGGCGTGCGGAATACGATGGCATACTGCGGGCAGGACAGATGGACGTGGGGTCCTGCTCCTCCCCGGAGCCAGGGATGGGTATCTCCCACCCTGCAGGGGACCCGCCTGCCTCGGGGCACAGCATGATGCCCCCCCACCCCACCTCCCCTGTACCTGCTTGTGCACATCAGTGGGAGAGAAGTCCCCGAAGGCCTGCCAGCCATTCTCGTCATCCTCGTAGAAACGCACCTCGATGTCATCTGGGGAGAGAAGGGGCACCAGGCACGGTGTGTCTCCCCACCCCAGCCAGGCTCTGGGGACATGGTACCCAGGCCACCCAGGGGCCCCGGCACATGGACCTCTCCCGCTGCAGTCCCTCTGGAGGGTTTCAGCTGGAGGGAATGGCTCTTACCTTTCTGAACTTTATCGCACAGCAAATAGACTTCGTCCCCTCCCCGCACCGAGCCTGCTGTCTTATCCATCCGTGAGATCTTCAGGTTGGAAGCTCCCGGGGACTCTGCAGAGCAAGGAGGTGCTGGGAGCCGCTGTGGCAGACATAGCATCCCTCACCTCCCTACGCTGTCCTCCCCCATCCCCTCCCCAGCCTAGCCCCACGCTCACTGCTGTCATGGATGGGGTCTGAGATGATGGGCTGGAGGGCCAGCGTGAAGTTCCCGTTGCTGTCACGGAGGTAGGCACTGAAGCGCAACCGCACGATGCTCAGGTCCATCACCTTCTTCAGCTCCTTTGCCTCCAGCTCAATCTCACGCAGCTCCGCTTCTGCCAGGGCAGGGGGAGATGCCATCAGGCCAAGTGAAGGGGACAGGGCTCCAGGTCCCCTTGTTCGCCCCCTGCCCCCGGCCTCCCAGTTGTCACCCCACAGCGGGTCCCTGCTCCCCCCAGGGTGCTAAGTCCCACTGAACCCACAGCCTGCCCTTACCTGTCAGCAGATGGCTCCTGTTGCGCATCTTCTGCTGCTTCAGCTTTTCCTTCATGATCTCCATCATGTTCTTCTTGGTGACGTGCAGCACACCCAGGTTGCTGAATCTGAAGGAGAAGAGGGATCCCGCTGGGATCTGGGAGCACCAGGCTGGGAGGAGCCAGCCAGGGGGCACCTGGGCTCCCATGGCCAGGAAGGAGCTGAGCAGAGCACAGAGCGGTGCCACTCGAGCAGTGTGGGGGTCAACATGTGCAGGGCATAAGAGGAGCAACCGCAGAGGAGAGGAAAGGAGCCCAGAAAAGAGGGGGCTGGGAAACTCTGGGCTCCCATAGGTGACAAGTCCAAAGGAGAGGACCAGGATGGCTGGAGACCAGAGGGATGCAAATGGGACGAGGCTGAGCCAGCAGTCAGGGCTGGATTTGTAAGAGTAACTGCAGCAGTAAAGTACACGCAGCTCTGGCTCCTCCTGTCCCACTCCAGCAGAAGACCCGGGGAAAACATCCTCTTCTCCAAACGGGGCTGCTGGACCAGCAGTGTCAGGGCACATGGGGACCTGATCAGCCAGGAGCCTGCCTGCTCCTCCCTCAGCAGCTGCCTGGGCAGGGAGCCGCCTGCCAGCGTGCATGGAATAACCCCGTGACTCAGGCTGGCTGCCGAAGTCACCCGCAAAGCTGGGGAGCTGCAACCCCGAGGACAGAAGCCCAAAACAAGCCGCATGTGCCGGACCCAGAGCTGGGCAAAATGCTCAGGGGACAGAGCTGTACCGATGACCTTGTCTAAACCCGCTCCTGGCCCCATCCAGCAAACCCCGCTCCTGGATGCACTAACCCTCCTCTTCTCCCCGGTCTGTAAGCTGCAGCCAGCCCCCCCCCAGCCACCCCGGGTCTCCCTCGCACATACTGAGCCGTCATGTCCTTGGGTCCCACGATCGCAATGCAGTTGCCAGCCTCGTTGCACTGCTTGCCCACCAGGCTGTGGGCATGCACACGGGGAGGGTCGCTGTGTGTCACCAGGTCCACCTCGATCCGGGCCATCCCTGTGTAGTTGCAGATCTGTGGGGAGAAAGGAGATGGGAGTCCCCGGGAGTCTGCAGAACCCTCTGCAAAGCCCTGCTATCCCTCCCCATGGCCACCACCCCTCCTGCCACAGCCCTCCCATCCTTCCAGCGCCATGAGACACACTGAGCTTAATACACATTTACTGTCCTTCCTTCAAGGCACCCTCCCGGTGCCGCGCGCACCGGCTGAAGATGCTGTCCTCTCCCCTCCCCAGAGCAGCGCTCACCTTGACGGTGGGATACGTCTTGCGCCCCTTCTCACTGGATGCTCCCGGCAGCCCTCCGTGTGAAGGGCCCTCGCAGCCATACCGAAACCGGAACCCCCGCTGCGGAGGCAAAGAGGGGATCAGACAAGGGTGGTCCACACCTGATGCTGGGAGAGCATGGGGTGACAGCTACGCTTGCCCTTACCTGGGTTACATCCTTACCTGCTTTGGCTGCTCGATGATGACAAGGTAGGGACCTTCCGCTGGAGGACAGAGAGGAGAGGGACCAGTGAGAAACACAGGGTAACCAAAGTGTGTGCTCCCAGTAAGGATGCTGGAGGTATGGGGATGGTGCTGAAGGTGAGGTGACCCCTGTCACCTCACCAGGTCCCATGGGGGTCCTCACAGTCCCCGGCCCCTGTGCCGTCAGCCGGGAGCAGCGGTCAGAGTGGCAGGGAGAGGAGGGAAGGGCCAGAGGATGCTCTGGCACTCAGGGAGTGGGGAGCCCCTGGGGACCCATCACAGCCCAACCTCAAGTCCCTGGTAGACTGAGCATCAAGGCCAGACCAAACAGTCCCCATCCCACTGGCATGGGGCAGGGATTCCCAGCCAGCCCACAGTGGGGCCTGTGGGGACATGGCCCGTAGTGCTGCTGGGAACTACAAGGCGTGAGTCAGCCTGCGGGGAAACCCCGCTGCAGCTGGGGACCCCCAAGAGGGCACAGCCAGCGGGTCCCTTACCTGTCTCCATCAGGGGCTCCTTTTGCTCCATCATGTGGGAGCCGAAATTGAAGTCATCGTAGTCAATCCCATCCAGGCACTGGGTGACGGGAGGAAAAATGAGTGTGATGAGTGTGTTGGGGCTGGAACCCCCAACTGCCCTGGGGGGCAGGCATAGACCCCCATCACCCCCCCCGGGTGGGTGGGCAGTCTGGCACAGCCCCCCACTGCCCACCCTGGGGGAGGGGGGCGGGTACAGATCCCCCGTCCTTCCCAGGTAAGAGGGGCGGGCAGGTGCGGACCCCTCATTGCCCACCCCTGGGGGCACCAGCAGACCCCCTTTGCCCACCCCGGGGGCAGACACAGACACACACCCCCCCCATCTCCCACCCTGGGGGTGCACACAGACTCCCCACCTCCCACCCCGGGGGCACCCGCAGACCCCCATCTCCCACCCCACCGGTGGGGTTCAGGTGCCGCCCCCAGCCCAGCGCCGGGGCCGGGGCCCGGCAGAGACTCCCCCTTCCCCCCCGCTCCCCGCTCCCCGGGGCCGATCCGCTCCGTGCCGCACTCACGGGCTGGAACTGCTCGTCCATGTCCGCGCGGGGCCGTCCGCCGGCCTGCGGGGAGAGCGCGGGGGTGAGCGGGGACCGGCGGCGGCAGGAAGGCACCGCCGCTCCGGAAAGTCCCTAGAAACCCCGCCGAGCCGGGAAATGACGGGACCGCGCGTCACCGCCCCGCCCCGCACCGCCGCGGCCCCGGGGCTCGGTGCGGCGCGGCACCGTACGGCACGGCCCGGAGCGGGGCTCGGCTCGGCGCGGCCCGGGGGCACGGCTGCCCTGGCGCCCGCCGGCGGCTGCCCCGGCCCGGTCCGGCCCCGGGGGGCGGTGGGACGGACCGTCTCTTCGCCGCCTGGGAATTTTGGGCTTCGGGCGGGCTGGAAATCCCGGCGGCTGCCCGCCCGCCTCCCCCGGCTGCTCTCGCTTGGGCGCTGCCTGGCACCCCGGGAGCGCCCGAAGGTCCCGAGTCATCGTCCCCCCCCCGCCCCCGGGAGCACGGAGGGGTTTGCGCCCCGCCGTGCCCAGCCGCCGGCCCCGCTTCGGGCACCAGTCCCCGTGGACCAGCCATCGCCCCCTTTCCTGACAAGACCCTCAGCACAGCGTGGCTGAGACCACCCTAAAACCCGTGCCCCTGCGGCCTCCCAGGTCCCTGCCCCGCACCATCTCACCTTGATGATGCACACCCCGCACAGGGATGCCTCCCCCAAGCCTCCCCTGCACCCACGGCGCTGCCCCAAAGCCCGCTGTCTCCCCCCCGGGCCAGGGGGAGCTCACCGGGACCCTGCAGACCTAAGCGGCACATGGCATCCCTTTGCCAGGCACCCAACGGGGTGCTTTCCCACTTCCCCGCTGCCCCAGTTTCCACTTACGCGGCAGCCCCTGCATCCTTCCCACGGAGGTGGCCTGAGAGAGGCGTTTGCCATCCATGTTCCCATTCCCTCTTTCCCGCTAGGAAGCATCTGGTTTCAAAGCCGGAGTGGGAGCCCCAGGGCCCCCCGTGGGACCATCTCCCGGCGCCCCAGCACCCGGCGCCGCACGCTCCCCGCCGACCCCAGCAAGGCACTGCCAGCAGCAGGGCCCCTTCCCTGCCACCCACAGCGCTCGCACCCTCCTACTCACCGGGGAGGAAGAGGCTGGTCTCAGCAACCCGTCCAGCCCCAGCATCCCTGCGGGGACTGCAGGCTACCGCAGCTCAGGGTCACGATGGAGTCAAGGTCTGCCCAAATGCGGGAAACCACCGGAGACTTCTAGCAAAGGGGCAGGATCAGAGCAGAGCCTCCAGGCACGTTCTCTTGCTCCACATTTCTTCTCCTCACTAAGCAGTGGAAAGAAAAAAAAGAAAAAAAAAACCAACAAAAAACCGTATCTGACTCCGCGGTGCCCTCATACCATGAATTTCTGAATCACTGGTTGCTGCAGGTCCCGCTCAGGGGATTTTGGGTGTGTGGGAGAAGAGGGGAAGGAAGGGGATTGTTCAACCCGTGCGTGACTCATATTCTTCAGAAGCTGAAAAGAGCCTTTTCAAGGAGATTTTCCAGCCACTCAAGTCCTCCAAAGGGGCTGCCCTGTGGCCCCAGGCCTGAGGTTTTCCCCGGCTGGCCTGCCGTGTGAGCCCAGCCGTGCTCCGGCAGCCCCTGCCCAGCCTGCCTGCGGGATGCAGCACAGGCAGCGGCACAGCCCGGGACGCAGGGTCCGAGGGACCCGCAAGTGCAGCAGGGGTTGCAAGGAGGGTGAAGGTAGAGATCCAGCACTGCAAAATGAGGTGGGATGTTCCTCCTGCTGCTCTGCAGAGGCTTCTGAAAGCCTGAAAGCATGGACACAACCGCAGGCTGGCCTGCAGGAAACCAGCACATGCTGCCTGCCTGCTGTTGGAATCCCGCCTGGGCATCCTCAGCCTGCCACCACCAGCCAGCTGCCTCATCTGCTGGCGCCTGTTTCCTAGAGAGGTGACAAACATCCTTCACCAGCATGCCGGGAACAGCCATCTCAAACCCTACCCCCTGAGCCTGGCTGGGGGAGCCCAGGCCTGAAGATGCTGGAGAACAGCCTGTGCCCCTTGAACAGAACAGCCCCCCTTCTCCAGTGCCGTCAACCTCACCCCCTCTCGAGGGGTTTTCACAGCTCGCTCAGCACTGCCCCAGACACTTCCACTTGTTGCAGCAAACAGCGTGACTAAGGAACGTCATGGGGTCGTGCCTGCGTCTCCCCAGCCTGCACAGCTCTGGCTCACTCGGGAGGTCGCCGGCCGTATGTCTGCACACTTGCACAGTGCGCGTTAGAGGAAGCCCACCTGGCGTGTCAAGCAGAGCTGGAGAGTCCTGGCCTGCTGCCTTGTTCCTGGAAGGTCCCGCGGCAACCTCAGACCTGCTCTGGAGGCAAGCCCTGCCTCCTGTGCTAAGCTGCGGTGCCCTTCAAGCCTTCCAGGACTCTGGATTTCCCCTGGGAGTGTAGCACACTCGGCTTTTATCCCCTGCACATCCCAGAAGGGCCCCACCTCCCCTCCTGCCGTCAGCAGCATCCCTCCTCCATGGTACCCAGCACGTCTGGCTTGGACCCCAGCTTTGCACACACACTGCAGCCCCCCTTTGCTGGGCTAATTCCCCCCTATGTGCAGACCTTCCTAGGGCTCAGGAACAATTCCCTGAGCATTGCTGGGAATGGGGGGAAAAAGCAGCAACCCGACTGCGATGCACCACCTGGAGCAGCACCAGCTCCCTGCCCCGGAGCACAGCACTGCCGCAGCACCCTTGCCGGATGGCGCAGCCTCCCCATGCCAGCCAGACCGCTTCAACTAAGGGCCAGCCATCAGCGACTGGCGCAAGTTAAAGCTATTCTTCCATGCCTGCAGCTCCTTGAACGTGGTGACCTAGTAATGCAGGTGCTATTTTCTTTCCTCCCGTGACAGCCGGCTGACTTGCAGAGCCGATGCCCTGCGGGCGGGAGGGAAATGTCCGTCCGTCTGTCTGTGGCGGGATTGTTTAGCAGCCACGGGAAAGGGCATTCCAGAAATGCAGGAGGAAGCACAAGCACGGCTCAGCTCCAAGCTGCCCTTGTGTACACCTGACATGTTCCAGCCACCCAGCTGGCTGCTTCTCTAACATACTATTCCTTGCGCGTTTTGTTTCCCCCAGGGCCTGCTAATGCCTGCAAATGATGGCTCTGAATACCTGACCTTGCTTTCTGCACAAATCCTGTGCTATGCTCCATCCCAGGACTCCCAACAGCTACTGGGAAGGGTCTGGCAAGAGGCTGCCGAGTCCCTCTTGCACAGTGTTCACAGGGACTTTGTTCAGAGACCCTTCCTGGAAATTGAGTTCTTGACCTGCAAGCGTGGCAGAGAGAAATCCCCTCTGTCGGAAAACTATCCAAGCCTTCCCCTCCCTGACAGCCTGCCCTTGAGCACCGAAGCCATTCATATCTCTCTGCATAAAATGCCTTTACTCCCATTGTGGCTGTCAAGTCGGTTTTGGCAAACCCCAGCCACCAACTGATCTGGTTTTCTCCTCTAGGGCCTGTAAATCAGCTGCTTTGCTCTTGTGTTATGAACCATCGGCTCCAGTTTTATGTCTGCGCACCCTCAGAAAACCCCTCTCAGCGCCAGCCGGGCATTTGCTGTCTCTCACTCTCCCTGGTTTCCACTCTGCCTGCGGTATCACTACTGCGTTGGCGTTCGCGGCTCCTTTTGGGGTAGAGCTAGCTGAGCCTTCGGGCGCAGACCTCTCCCCCTTGGGGCAGGCAGCAAGCCAGCCCCGCTCACCGGGCAGGCAGGGATCAGCGTGCGGAGGGAGAGCCGCAGGATGGGGCAGCATTCACCAGCAATGCGGAAACAGGAAAATAAGCAGCTTCCCCACTAGCTGGTGTCAACACCAGCGCCGGGACTTGCTTTCTCCTCCCCACACCAAGAAAATAGATCTCTCTCCAGCCTGTGTCTTCCCAACACCTCCTCTCCCAGCCAGCCCCGCTGCCGGCCGAGAGGCAGCCAGGGGCCGATGTGGCTGCCATGGCGAGCGGGAGGCGAGGAGCTGCCGAGGGCTGGCAGCTTCAGACCCCCCAGCAGAGACGGGCAGCCCTGGCACTGAAGCTTTAAACCTCTCCACCAGTTCAGCTCCCTTTCCCCGGGGAATCCGGATACACCTGCACCCGTCACCCCAGCACGCACATGGCGGGAGCTGAGCTCAGGCAGAGCGCGGGAGGCAGGAGCCCACGATGGACAGCCAGGCTCAGCATCCCTCCGGGGAGCATCCATCCTCCCGGGGCGCATCCATCCTCCCGGGGGGCATCCATCCCCTCGGGGAGCATCCATCCCCCCGGGGAGCATCCATCCCCAGGGCACACGGCTGCTTTCGGCTGAGGTGCTCTCCCCGCCGATGCCAGCAGCCCTGCCCGCTGCCCGGCTCAGCCGCGCTCAGCCCGGCCCCGGGGCACCGACACCGCCGGGGCAGCGGCCCCCACCCCGGGCAGCCCCCCCCCGGCCCGGACCCGCGGAGCCAGCCCCCGGCCCGCCCCGGCCGCTTACCTTCAGCCCCAGCCCCGGCACGGTCGCCTCACCCCGGCCGCGGCCCCGGGAAAGTCCCGTCCCGGCTCCGCCTCCCGGGGCTTCCCGGGCCCGGCTCCGCCCCGGCGGGGACAGCGGCAGGGGCAGCCGGGGGACCCCCCGACGGGACGGGACGCGCAGCTCCGGGCTGCTGCATCCCGGGTGAAACCGCGTGCGTTCCACCTGCCCGACACTCGGGACCGGGAACCGAGCCCCGGGCTCACGGCTGGCCCCCGAGAGCCGCGCGACACTTCGTCCCCCGTCCCTTTGGACACTGGCCCCCACGCCGGTCACTAGCCCAGCACTGCGCAGCAGGGAAGGACGATCTGCCTTGCCCTTGGCTGATTTTCACTTTTATTATTGTAAATTCACTGTTCTCTCTTTATATATATATTTTTTTAAACATATATTAGATATAAAAGTCAGAAATGCTCCTCTTTGAACTACATATACTGGTGGATTTACAGGCCGATTTTGAAAAGGTGGGCGAATCAGGAAGCCCAACCTGATCAATGCGCACAGCAGCAGCAAATGCCCCTCTGCAGGGACAAGGGAAATTTATATATATATATATATGTGTATATATATATGCAGACCTATATATACACACCCACTCGCACTCGCACATGCATTCGTCGCCCTGTACACCCCACCCCTCCACCCCAGCCCCTGCCCGGGACGCCCCAGGCCGGGGCCCAGCCCGCGGAGGCTGGGGCAGAGCCGGACGGGCTCCCACCGGGCAGGCGCTGGCTGGGCTGAGCGCTGGGCAAGGCACTGGAGGACGGATTTGGGAGTCCCAGCAGAACGGGGCGTGGGCTTCCTCTGCTCCTAGAGAGACGCCTGCCCTGTCCGTGCCTGCGCTCCCCGGGTGGGAGGGCTGGCAGCAGCGCACCCCCGGGCTGGGAGACTGGGCTTGGGGCGTGCAGGCTCCCTGGTGGGACAGCTTCGGTTGGCAGCGCTATGGAGGGGAAATCCGCCGCTTTGCAGGCACTGTGCTTGCAGGACATCCCCGGTGTGACGGTAAATGGCGGACGCCCATTTCCTCACCTAGCTGACCGCCAGGAAGCACGGGAATTGCCTCAGCAATTCTCCTCCAAGCTGAAGAAATGTAGGAAAGTCATCAGCTGGAGGCACGGAAGGCCCTGAGCAGTGACAGCCCTGGCTGCCAGGGCCAGGGTGGTCCCACCGGGGCTGCCGGTGTGTCATCCTGCAGCAGTGCAAGCCACTACCCCACCCGGGTGGGCAGGCGGGGAGAGACCCCCCCGCCGCCATCCTCACTGGGGGTGCAGAGATGGGCACTGCCACCCCCTGCCGAGGAAAGGAAAAGGCACTCTGGGGTTTGCATCCTCGGACACAGTCACAGCGGCCGGCGGGAGGGCTTGACCTGCCTAACCGTGCCACCGTGGCCCTGGAGGAGGGAGGAACACCGATCCCCCTCCCCAGCGCACCAGGCTTGCGTGGTGAGGGGAGGGTGAGCCCCCTGCTCCCCCGCGTCCCTCACGGGAAGGGGTCTCCGTGTGATGGCGTGCGACAGCCCCCAGCTCAGCGGGGGCAACCCCGGAGGCTCAGGGGTGGATCCCGGCTCTGCCGATCGCAGAACCAGTCTGGCATCCCCGCACCCCAGCAGTGACCCCAAACCCTGCGGCCAGGGAGGGGACAGCTCTGGCAGGGGACACCCGCTGCTGGAGGAGCTCCAGCCGCAGCTCTCGCCAGGAAGGGAGGGCACCGCACGCCCACGCGTGCACACACACGCACACACGCACCCAGAGTCAGCCGGTGTCTCGGAGACATTCAGGACAGGGGAGTCACCGGCAGAGCCCAGTTTGGGGGTCCCCACCATCAGCCCTGAGGCTGCCCCCCGTGGGGGTCAGGCCATGGCCAGCCCCTCCGCATGGCTGTGGATGTGGGCCGTGCTGGACACACCGCTCTCGCCTTTGTAACTTTTGGGGGCCCGGCTGGCTTTCAGCAGGACCAGGAAGGTGTCTGTGGAGATGGCCCCAAACTCAAAGGTGAAGGTGCCGTAGAAGACCAGGACGTCGATGATGAACATCCACTCGCACAGGGCAGCCACATGCTGCAGCACAAAGCTCTCCTGGATGAAGAACACACCACCTGAGGGCATCCCCGTCAAGGAAAGCACAGCTGGACCCCAACCACCCCATGGAGGACCACATCCCACTGCCACTGCACGCTGGGGTGGCCGTGAGCAGCCCCCCTCCGCAGGGAACACCCCACCACCCCTAAAACCAAGAAACTCCACATGCTTCCCCCAGTACTGGGAGGGCCCCGGTATGGGTGAGGTGGTGGCACACGTGCCCGAACCAGCCTCGGTAAATCATGGGACCGATGCCAGGCGGGGATTTTCTGAAGAGGCCGTGGCAGGGGGAACTCGGGCTGCAGCCCTCAGGCAAGCTGGGTGCCCGGCTGCCTCACCCTCCCCACACCCCTCGCCTCTTCCTCAAACCAGGCTGACGCTCCCCATCTTCCCACGGGATGCAAAGTCGATAAAACCCATCAGCCCTCCCTCCCCTCGGTAAGGGGGTACGGGCTGCTGCGTCCCAGCTCCGCAGCACACCCTGTCCCTCTGCGCTGCTGGCTGGCTGGCCCCAGAGAGGGGGCCTGCTCCCTCTCCTCCAGGTCCTACCGCTGCCAGAGCTTCTTTATGCTTCCCTCGTTCCGACTGGGGGTCTCTAGGGAAACCTCCTGCCAGAGCCACCACGGGTGAGGGGAGAAGGCAGATATATCCCCCAGCCCTCCAGGTGAAGCCTCTGGCAGCATCCTGCCTTCTGCCAGCGAGACCAAGATCTGGGAGAGCCGGAGGGGCAGGGACCCCCATCCCACCAGGACAGGTCCCAGCCCTTTCCCCACACCATCCCCACCGCAGCTCGCTGCTTTCCCACTTCCAGTCCGCAGTGCTTACGGAGCAGCATGGCCACAGCAGACAGGCACCAGCCCCGTCTCCCTTGTCCTTACATGCCCTGCCTGTCCCTCCCAGCTGGCACGGCCCCGCGGCACTCCTGCCCTTCCCAGCTCCCTGCCTGCTTCCCAGTCCACCCGCCTGCTGTGGTGACAGAGCAGGACCCTCCGGCGCGTCCCAGGTCTGCTGAACCCCCCTGGGCTCCTCCCATGCTGCTCGCCCTGGCCAGACCCCAGCCAGCCTCTTTGGGACCTGAGGACACCACATGCTTTCTCCCCTCCCTGCCCAATAACCACCACCTTGTTTCCCAATTTATCCCTAACCTCACACCCAAATAAGCGCCTGGCTCCCCGGCCACACACTCAGGACCATTCTTCCAGCCCCGCTCCGCCTGCCGCCGTGCCCTCCCTCCCCAGCACGGTGTTTGCAGACCCCAGTGGCTGCTCTCCGAGCCCTCCCTTGTGTCACCGGCAGGTCGGCCAGCGGTGCCGGTGAGCCTCAGCTGGCAGAGGTGCCGCCATGCACCCGCCTGGCACCCGCACAGAGCGCTTTTGTACTCAGCTTCGGTCATGCAGGTAACTCACATGGACTTCGCATTGCCGAGGGCTCAACATACTTTTGTCTCATTAAAAAAACCCCAACAATTAACCGGTCCTTCCACTCTGCAAGGTGTAGGGCTGGAGCCTGCAGCAGTGGCTGGGCCGGGCTGCAGCAGCCAGGGAAGGGCTGGTTTGGGGACCTCAGCACCCTGAGAGATGCCCACCAGGATCCCTCTTCCTCCTTGCCCCTCACTGCCCCGATACTGCCCCTCCTCCAGCCTATGCCTGCAGCGAGCTGCCCACCCTCGGCCCCCTGCCCAGCCCCTCCTGGCACCGTACCTCGCTGCCAGACCGAAGGATGGAGGACATGGGGCACGTGCCCCCCGCGAGGACCACCTTTCACCAGCCCATCCCGGATCTCCTCCCCACACCCTTCAGAAGGATACTGAAGACGAGGGTGAGGAAGGCCACAGAGGTGAGGATGCTACGTAAGTGGCCAGTCCAGTACTGCCCGCGGGTTTTGGCCATGCGGTAGGTGAGGATGGACTGCAGGAGCAGGAACAGCATGCTGGTGGGAAAGGCCACCCCCGCCCCGATGTAGTGCAGCACCTTGGCGTGATCCACCTGCAGGGGAGAGACCATCGGTGTCCGCACCCCGGCACGCTCCCCCGGCATGGCTCTGCTCCAGAGGGTGGGCAGTGCCAGGAGCGGGTCCCGGCAGTGTGGAGTGCCCGATCCTGCGCTAAAGAGCAGATCTGGACCTGCTGCTGGGATCTCAAAGCACTTCTTTGCGCATCGTGGGGTGATAGCTCCCGAGCCCCTTGGGCCAACAGCCCTGCTGTACCCAGGGGCACGGCGCAGGGGCTGCGCTCTGCCCTGAGCAGCATCTGGGGCTGCCTGCACCCCCTCCTGGGGGTCACAGCCCGGCCTTCAGCAGAGCTGCTGAGCCATGGCTGGGGCACAAGGGGGATCGGGGCCAGCAAAGCTTCGCCGGGGGGGGGTGGCACTGGCAGCAGCGTCCTGCCAAGCGGAAGGGACCGGCTGCTGCAGGCAGCAAGCAGGCAGCTGCCGGGAGGCCGGTGCCTGGCAGCGCAGGCGTGGGGGTGAGCGCTGCCATCTGCCGCCAAGCCCTGGACCGCTCCGGACCCTGTGAGCGCAGGCTCTGCCCAGACGCGTTTCCTGGCATCGCCCCCCCGCGAGCAGCAAACATCCACAGCGGGATGGCCGGGCAGCGGCAGCACCGGCAGCTTGGCTGGGTCTCCTCTGCCCAGCTGGCACGTCCCTGCCCGCGCGGGGTCATGCATCCATGGAGAAGGACAGACCGTGCAGAGGGGCTCAGATAAGGGTTAAACCAAATCCAGCAGCTTAATCTGCACCTGAAACTGTGAGTGCACAAGCAAAGAGGAGTCCCAGCACCTGGGGAAGCACAGCGTCCAGCGGAGGTGAAGGAGTGCACGGATGGGGGAAGGGGACCAAAACAACCACCCCAAATCCTACACCACCGATGGCTGCCACTGCTCCGCTCCAGCCAAGGCCCCCTCCCATCCTCCCTGCCCCCTGGGACCCCCCCAGGAGATGCCTTACCTGGAAGTTGCCGACCATGGTGAGGCCAGCGGCGCAGACCCAGCCGGTGGCCAGCCCCAGGGTGTTGAGGAGGGACGGCCCGAGGCGCTCCAGGAGGTGGGCGTAGCGCAGCAGCCCCACCAGGATGACTGCAGGAGGGAGACACAGTGCCGTCACACACCGCTGCATGCGGTACCCCCACCACCCACCCCTGCCCCCCCCCGGGGGCGAGTGCCGCAGGACACCCCGCTCCCGGCCCTGCGCCCCCGGCACTTACCCATGAAGGAGCCCAGGCTGCAGATGAGGCTGAAGAAGCAGCTCTCGGGAGGCAGGGTGCCACACTTGCTGCAGGGACAAGGCAAGGCCCGGGGAGCCCTTAGCCGGGGGGCACTGGGGTGCAGCGCTTGCCCCCCTCCCCAGGACACGCGCCTGCGTTACCCCAGGAGCAGCTCCGACCCCCGGCCGGCCCCGCGCTCCCACCCCACGGCTCCTCACCTGACGAGGGGGATGTGGTCCAGCGTGCAGCAGGAGCCGGGGCTGTCCACGCCGCACGACTGGTTGTAATTCCTGCCGGGAGCAAAGGGACAGGCTAGGAGAGCCCAGCTGCTGCCCGGGACCCTCCTGCCTCCTGCCCAAAGGCAGCATCACGCCNCCTGCAAGGGCGGCAGAGCTGCTCCCCAGCGAGCGCAGCCTGACCCCAGGGATGTGCCCGCACCCTGCGGACATACCCCTCCAGGGAGTGACCCATGGCGCAACTGGGTCCTCCGGCAGCATCACGCCCGCGTTTCCACAGCCCGTCCCCTGCCTGCTGGCTCTGCTGCCCACCCGGAGCCCCCGCCTGCGAGGGAGAGGGCACGGCAGTGCGGGGGGCTGCAACGGACCGGGGTGCTGGGCTCAGGGGGTTCTTGCAGCCCTGCGCCCCGGGCAGGAGCGGGAGCACCCGTGCGCCAGCCCCGCCACACACATCCCTGGGGTGGGAGCGCAGGTGGAGCTGGGCATGCAGCCACTGACAGCTCCGGGCTTGCACTGGATGCCGAGCTGAGCGGGAAACGGCCCCCACGGCCGCGAGCAGCCCCAGGGCAGTGCCACCTCACCTGGGAGGGAGGGCGGGAGCTGCCTGCGGGGGGACACGGTGGGAGCAAGCCCCCAGGCTGCCCTGGAACGCGGCTGGGCATCCCCCCGGGGGGCTGTTCGCAGCCCCCAGCGCTGCTGGGCTGGGGCTGCCGAAGCCACCACAGAGCCCTGGCAGTGCCTCCTGCAGCCACAGACCCCGTGAGCCCCGGGGACCCAGAGCTCTTATCAGCCCGAGGCACCTTCCTGTACCACAGCCGCTGCCTGCAACCAGAACCAAATTCCTCCCCCCCCGAGGGGTACATGCCCCCTTGCCCTCCCAGGAGCTGGCACACACTTGCACTGGGTTTTTGGGTGTCCCTTTGCTGCAGCATCACCCAGGCACCCAGCACCTCTGCCTGGCACGGCTGAGCGGGGACCCCTCCCCACCCCGCAGGCAGGGAGCCCTGTGCCCCAAAGGGCTCCCCCAGACACCCCCAGCGGGGACGGGAGCCTTGGGGGGGCCAGCACCGTCCTGCCCCTGGCCCAGGCCGACCATCAGCCGCCTCCAGCCGCGCAGCAAGCGCACGGTTAAAAGGGCCTTTTTGGAAAGGGCCGGGCTGGGCTCTGGTGTTTTTTCAGTCTCCTCCTTTACTGGTGGCTTTGTTTTCCGACCGTGAACCCCGGCGAGGCGTGGAGCCCCACGGCCTCCTCAAGGGTTGCTCTTGGGGCCGTGTTTGGTTTGGGAGGGTTTTTTTTTATTATTATTTTGTTTAAAGCGAGCAGCCCGCGGCCGGGAAGCATTATTCATCATTAAGGGCTGGCTGCGCCGCGGAGACAACCCGACACACACATTCTTCCCAGGGCAGAATCAGCCATCAGGCAGGAAATGGCAGCGGGTTTTTTTCCCCCCTCTTCTTCAAACACTCCAGCAAGAATTAAACTAACATGGATTTTTTTTTCCGGGCAGATTTTTAAGTAGACACAACAAGCCAAAAACCCCGCAGAAGAAGTTGCCAAGAGAGCAAACGGATTTTTTTTCCCAGCCTTGGCCTCGCCCGTGCCTCGTCCCCCATCCCGGGGTGCCGCAGGCAGCGCTGCCCGTGGGGTGGCCGGGCGCCGCGGGGCCGTCCCATCCCCCTGGCACTGCCAGATTTAGCCTCAAGCAAGCGAGCAAGCTTCAACCTTTTCCATGGAGACACACGGCCCTCTGTAATTCCCTGACCACTTATTTTCATACTTCCCCCATGCTGTGTTTTTTCAATGGCCTCCTTCTCCCCGCCTGCGTTGCAGCAGGGCCGGACTCTTCACCGGAGCAGCCGTGACCGCAGGCGAGCCTGGGCGGGGAAGGGAGAGCGGCTTTCGGTAGCCCCGCTCGGCCCTGGCACCCTCACTGCTTTGCTACCGCGGGACCCAACCCTGCCAGCAGCTATTCCCCAAGCCGCTCTGCTCCCAAAAGCCACTCGCGGGGTGGACAGGAGATACGTGCCCCGGGGCTACTGCGCCCCATCACTGTCACCACCATGTCTGCTGGGGGAGAAGGTGGTTCTGTGCCCCCTTTAATGCTCCCACCTCTCCCGTCATCCCCAGCCAGGGGGATGAGTCTCCAGGGCAGGCGGTGTTTTGGCTACCCGCCGGTCCGGCACAGCATGGCGCGGTTCAAACAGGACAGGTCTGGAGAGGGACCCGGCATTACAGGGTCTTGAACTGAGCCGGTCCGTGGCGAAGGGCGCCTGCCACCCCCCCATCCCCCCCCAGGCCTTACCAGTTGTGGACGGGGCAGATGTGATTGTTGGAAAGTGCCATGGCATACCTGGGGGAGAGAAAACAACAGGGATTACCACAGCCACCCGCCTCCCTGCATCCCTTCTCCCAGCCGGCACCCGGGGCCAGCCCCAGGGACCAGCCGCGGGAGCCGGGGGTACCGGCCCTCCCCGCTCGCCAGGAGCCAGCGCTCACCCTGCGGCACCTCCCGGCTTTACAAGGCAGGAAAAAGAAAAGCAAGTGCATGAGCCCCGTCCACAATCCGGGGAGCTCCCGCTGCCAGGACCAGGTCCCCCTGCCCGGTTCCACCATCCCTGCCGAGAGCCGCCTCCTGCTCCAGTTCAGTGCGGCTGTGGCTGCTCCCGCGGGACCTCTTCCCCATCACACTGCCGTGGTCTCCGGGCTCTGGGGGGCTGCTCTGCCGCCGAGCCCCCGACCCTGGCATCGGGGGTCTCCACCAGCCCACAGCCGAGCCGGCTGGCAGCTGATGGCCGCTGAGCTCTGCTGTGCTTCCCCCGGCCCCTGGCTGGCCAGCGCCCGGAGCTAAAAGAAGTTTGGAAAAGTAGCCCCTATGTCGGCAGGGCATTTTGGGCAGATCAGCTCCATCAAGCATTTCCCTGTGGAGTCACCCCTGCACCTCCGTCAGCGTAACAAGGGGTTCATGACATTCATCCCGCTCAGCTCCAAGGGGGTCTTGGCCCCTTGTCCCCCCCGCCCCCGCCATCCGGCGAGGAGCCCTCCCGCCTGGCAGCCGCAGCAGCGGGCGGCACCGCGCTGTTCAAATCGCTGCCGCCAGTGGCCGTAAACAGCTCAGGTTAAAAATAGGCCCCGACACCGGTAAGAAAATCCCTCTCCCACCCAAGCTGGCCACGTAACAGCTGGGCTGCGAAAGGGACGATCCCAGCAGAGAGGCGCCAGGGCAAAGAGCGGGACACCTGGGGGGAACCACGAGGCAGCGCTGCCCACCTCAAGGGTCACCCACCAAGAGCATCGCCCCCCCACCAGACCTCTCACCCAGCCACTTTGCATCACAGGTCACCCCCAAGGACCCAGTCCCCATCCCAGCTCTCCGTGTCCTCCTGGGAGGGGGCAATAAGCCAAGAGAGGTACAAATGGCGCTGTCTTCTCCTGGTGGGATGTACCCCCACCTACCTGGGCCCCCCTCAGGGCTCTGCATCCCAGGCATGGCCGGCAGGGCCCCGCATGGGACACGTGCTCCCACATGCAACTGCCCGGCCTCACCCTGCCACTGCGCAGACACAGGACACGGCGTTCCCTGGGCAGCTGCAGGGCATGTTTGGGGACAGAAAAAGCGCCCGAGACGCCCCTCCCAGGGCAGCTCTGGCTGTAAGGACCACGAGCAGCACCTCCCACCCGTGCTGGTCCAGGCTGGAGGGGCATGTGCCCCCCAGGGTCACCCACAGGAGGCAGCCAGGGCTTCGCGAGGCGTCCCGGGGAAAAACTTGGAGCATGAGTTCCCTGCACCAGGGACAGCATTCGGCTTTGGTGTGAAGGAGGACGGGGAGGTATCACAGGGAGAAGCTCTTGGAGGGACCTGCGTGGTGTGGGGTGCGTTTGCTCCACCCCACACCCCAGAAAGTCCCATCACCTACACCGGGGCTCCCTGTCCTTTGGGAAAAGCCCCTCATCCAGTGCCCACCACCCCTGCAGTAGCTGGCACAGGGGAGCTGATGGACCAGGGCAGGGCAGCCTTATGCAACCAGCTGAGACCCCAGGGACAGGGCCCAGCGGAGTGACAGGCAGGGTGAGCTAGTGCCACTCACCCAGGTGACGCAGCCTCTGCCCCCAGCACAAGGGACAAATGTCCCCCGGCCCTCCCAATCCATCCACCACATGGGACGGGTGCCCATGTGCTGGTTACAGCCCTGGCGCTACAGGACCCTGGCTGGTGGCATTGCTCCCAGGGCCACTCCTGTGCCACCCAAGCATCGGCCACGCTCATGCCGGGACAGGGGCCCACGATCCCACAGGGTGTCAGGGCGCAAGGCCAGGGTGGCACATGCCAGCGCTGCTGCAGGGGACGCAGTGACCACGCAGGGTGGCTGTCGGGGGACAGGGAGGTGCGGGAGCGGCTGAGAGCGCAGAAGTGCCCCAACGCGACACAGGCCCGGTGGTGCCCCGCAGCATCCCGCCCCGCAGCATCCTCCAGCCCCCCGCCCCGCTGCATCCCGCAATTTCCCGCCCCGCAGCCCGGTCCCCCCCCGGGCCGGCGGCCCCGCTCCCACCGCCGCAGCGGGGGGCGGCGGCTCCGGGCCGTCCCGCGGCACTCACACGATCCACATGCCGGTGATGGTGAAGGCGGGGAGCGTGACGGGCAGGATCCCCCAGGCCGGCATCCTGGGAGCGGGCATGCCCCGCCGGGCTAGGGGCGAGCGGGGCCGCCGGGGGAGCCTCCCCGCTGCCTCCTGCTGCCGCGCCGCCGCCGCGCCGCGCTCCCCATGGGCGGCCGGGGCCGGGGCCGGGGCCGGGCGGGCGGAGCGCGGTCCGGCCGTGCGGGAGCCGAGCCGAGCCGTGCCGGGACAGCCCAGGCCGGCTCCGCCCCGCGGGCAGCGCGGGTCCCGCTCGGCGGGGGCAGGGCCCGCCCCGTCCGGCGGCGAACGGGCAGCGGGCAGCGGGGACGGCCCGGCCCGGCCCCGGGCGCCACGTGGCGGCGGCGCTGCCGGCCCCGGGGGAGGCGGGGGGGGGGGGGGGGGGG